>CM060855.1:5246477-5846477 GCA_030737835.1 Acorus gramineus | reverse complement strand
CCCCGATTGACTTTCAATGAGCTATCAATCCCTCCATGATCCGTAAATCTGGAACTCATATCGTCCCACGTGTACTCCTCTTCCTCAGAGTTCTTCCAACTTCCAGATGTCACTTTACCCCTACTGGTTATGCCTTTGGTTGGTGGTGGCTGAACAGAAGCTTCTGAAGATCTGAATGTATGGTAATTTCCATATGCATGATTGGCATCCAAACCATTTCTCATGTTGACAACAATATCTGAAGCATCCCTACCAGGTCCACTCCAAAGTTTCTCGGGTCCTCGATCAGCAATCTTCTCACTGGATATTCTTGCTCTCAAGTCTGCACTAGGGGGAATATCAGAAGACGAATCATGATCTCCATACACAGAAAGAGAGTCTTTACCACGAACAGGTTCATCAGATACATCCTTCTGATAACGCTGAATAGTCTGCAGAGAACAATAGACAGATATGATCAGGCTATATGGATGTGTCAACCTCCCTCACTACTTTGGATAAAGTAGTAGCGGTATTTGTTTTTTTTTATATATGTATATATTATATTATAATAAAACAGAAGTAGTTGTAAAGTCCAGGGAAGTAATCATTTAGGTATAACTTGCTTGCCTGAATTTTAGGAGGCGGTTCTGTCCATTGTCCAGTACTCGCAGTAGCAGCTGTCTTGTCAGGTCTTTCTGAATCATCCACAGAGGTTTTCATACTCCCAGTACTGTCACCACTAATATCTTTCACCTTATCAAATAAATAAAGGAAAATTAAAAAAGATCAGATATATGAGGATGAGGTGTTTTCCAAAAAGTTGAATATAAGAAGTGCAATTACAAACTTTAGGAAGAATGCCAACAATATCAGTGCTTTAAATTTCAGTATTTATTATGTGGTCCATTAATTATACACCAAAAGTATATGGGAAAATTTGATTATTGGTGTATAAAATCCCATTGGATGTCTAGATCACAAATTTATTTCTATTTATTCTAAAATTAATATATAAAAAAAAAGCATTTTTCCATAGGAAAGTTGGAGTTAACTTTAACTAGATACAGCACCATCCCCATTGCATATAATAGAAAATAATATGACATACCCTATTTGACTGTTGAAGGCGCTGCCTAGCTTCAAAATATTTGGGATTTACATGTATGCTGTGTGCTGGCAGTTGTGTTTGAGGCCTGGATGCTGTGGTTCCAGATGATGAACCATTTGAGATGTCTGCAAAACCTAGTTCTCTCTCAATGACCTGAAGAGGAGCTGCGGGAAAAACCCCCTTCCAAGTTCCGAAAAGATGCCTCATACCCGGATGTATCAAAGGATCAACCTGTTTATATGCCTTGCTGAATACCTGCAAGTAGTAAGACCACGAGCTTACATTCAAAAACAAATATGACAGAAAGATCAATGTGGATGAAGTGATCATAAACGACAATGTAAAAAGTTGATCAGATGTTCTAACCTCAGGTAGTCTGGCAGCAAAATATTTGATGTAATCTTTTCCAATGTTCTTAACAATACTATCTAGAAGATAGAGAGATGGCAGCTTTTGCTCACTAGGGACCTGCACATTAACTGTAAGATCAGATAAAACACATCATTCAAAGTCTCATTAAAAGACATCATATTTTCAGACAGAAACCAATCTAAGTCTAATGATCATCCTGAGCAGAGAACAGAGATTACATAATCTCTTACATAAACATCAGACAATAATGACAAAGGGTGAATCTAACAATGGTGGTTGGCAACGGAGGAACATGTACAGCGATATTGGCAGTCTCCCGCTGTTGTCCTTTCTGATAAATCTCCCATCACTTTCTTTTTGGATAGATCATAGTTCATCCAAAATTTCCAATAACAAGGAAACCATGGTTTGAGTGTCCAGCTAGGTCTCCACCATCAGCCACCCACACTTTTGTACAAAGAGGATGGGAAAAAAATACATAACGTAAGCAGCATTCATTTTTAGTTACTTCAATCAATAGAATATGATATTTTACATGAGATGCTGTATGACAAGTCCATAATTCAGTTCAGCAGGGCCCATATCTGTGCTGTAAAAACAATATGATATTGTTTTTACATGGTTCCCTCCAATATCTGTGCTTCAAAGATAATCTTACTATAACAGTGAACTAGCCAAGTCATGTAATGTATTTCAGGTCTTCAGCTTTCACTTTTTTTTTTTTGAAAGAAAATGGTAGGCTGATCAGCTGAAGCACTTACATTAATAAGAGAAAGAGCCCAATGGGAAACACATATGAAAAAACAAAAACACAATGATCGGCACACCCTCTGTAGAGGAAAGATCGACTTAGGGTGTATCCAAGCCAAATCAACACCAAAACATGACTACCCCTGGATTACAATTTACAAGTCTCCCACCCCTGAAGGCAACAAACCTCACCCCCACATGGTGTTTTAAAATAGTTCGGGTATTCCGGACTATCTTCTTGTGACAAAACTTTGAAGAAACACAATCTTTTTTGAAGATCGGAAAAAAGAATGGTGAAAGGAGCGGATTAACCCATACACAATTCTTCCTGAGCCTTCTTCTTATACATACAGAAACATTTCAATTCCAGGAAAGCAATATTCTGGCCTATCAAGAACACCATTCTCTAGGATATACAAAGATCTTGGGAGAGCATTCTTCAGAACTGAAGGGCATAGAGAACATGCAAATTATAAGGTAGTGCGATAAGCTTGAATAGGATGGATCTTTCCATGCATGGGGATTGAATGTATCTTTTTTATTGTCGTTTTTTTATTTACTTGTTATTAGAAAGACACTGTATTTCTACTTTATGATGTCTACCAACTCATTAGAATTCATTGACATCCAACCTTTTCACCTGAAAAAAAGAATTAGCCAGACATCTCTATTCCCATTCATTTTAACAGAAATGCCTTAAAGAGACAAAGAGACAAACCTACAAAACCTCAGCTTCGACAAATAAAAGCTTCAAATTGTCGTATATCCACTAACACGCACAAATTGCTGGAAATGGTGATGAAATTCCTATTAAGAAATAAGTAACTCAAACTCCCAGATATGTAATCAAGTGTAGAGTGATTTCCATTGTCTTCGTCCTAAGAAACCATTCAATGGGATTTTCTTCAGTTGAATCAATGAAAACTGAAGCTTTTATTTATTTATTTCTCACACTGATACAGTATGACATATTGACATAAAAAATCTAATACAACCCAGTGTCTATACCCATTTCATTCAATACAAATCATTGTACAAAACAGAACCCATTTGTCATTTCTTCTTCTCCACTCTAAATCTTACAATTCCTCAATTTTCTTTTTAAAAGAAACACAAAGTTAGCATCTTTTCGTGGAAATTCACCTCGAGAATGTTAGAGCAGATGGTATAGGCAATCCCCTTAGCATCCTGTGTGTTCTCTCCGGCGATGATCGTGAGGTTAGTAATGATGGGCTTCGAATTGAACGTCAGCTCCGCCAACGCCGTCTTATACTGCTCCAACAGCTCTTTCTGTTGCTGAACCTCCCTCTGCCGGAAAGGGGGGTTCCGGTTACCGGCCGACGACGAGAAGACGGGGAACACGCTTCCATTCGACGGCGGAGGTGGCGCCGCCGTATCGGAGAGGAAGCGAGACTTCTTCGGCCCACGGGGGTCGCCGCCGCCGCCGCGGCTGATCTGCGGGAGTCCTCCATCTCCACGAAACCCTAACTGCGTCTCCGGCTTGGGATGGCGAGGCGGCTGCGTTTGTCGAACGATGGTGGCGGCAATGGGGATCCAAGGTGGCGGTCATGGGATCCGATAAATGGCGGGTGCCTCCATTTCGAAACCCTAAAAAAACCCTAATTTGAGAGAGGGTGACGAAAATGAACAGCTTTGCTTATTTTTTATAATTTAAATATAAATGCTAACTTTATGTACATACTACTATTGTATCTTGATGCAAATGTACAAAATTATTATATTTACAGAATTTTAAATCATACAAAAAAAAAAATTCATTCATGATAAAATTTGTATGTTATATAATATATGTGTATTTTACTAAAAATAACATTACATATGTGATATGTTTATAGAAACCAATTGACATAAATCTTGGTAGATAACTATTATTTGATATGAACAAATAAAATATTTACAATATTAAAACATAAAAAAAAGTCATTCATAATATTGGTATGTCATGTAATAAATGTATACAGGCATATATATTACACTAAAAATAAACTGACCAATTTTTATATAATCCAATTAAGATAAATTTAATAGATATCTTTAATTTTGAATTATTAAAATTTGGATCTATAAATATGATTTATTTATATCAAATCTTAGACTATATATATTTTATGATCTGAGATCTTAAATTTTAAAAAAATAGAAATGTGCAATTAAAACCGGTTTAGTTTGAATTAAAGGAGAAGAAATTGCCTCTCAAAAATGGCATAATTTGTTTTAATTTTTTTATTATAATCATGCCAATATGATGTGGTGTGGATCTAACCGTTCATTCGATGGACTCTAATATAAGAAAATAGATCATTTCGCCCATAATAGGAATTAAGTAGACATGTCTATCTGGGAAGACAAGAAATGGTAACAAAAACTTCCAATAAAAAAATTATAAAATATGGCAACCAAAGTTAATTAAAAAAAATATAGCAAATAATAAATCAACAAATTGTGTTTACAAATATGAACACATGAAAACATTATAAATAATGGTTGATCAAACTACATTGAAAATAATATACTTTGAAAGAAAAAAAATCTAAGACCAGATGGATGATTCTGATTTGAAACAATTCTTTGATGGAGAAGTCGTGAATACGGAGGACACCGATCAAAATGTGGGTGTCATGTATGCCCCGTCGTCTTCGTGGTTCTCTATTGGTGAAGCACTGCGCAATATTGGTGAACAAGTTGTAGATGATTTTGATAAATGGTACAACACTCAAATCGTCGTCCCCGATAATGACACCAACGATGAAAAAGTTATGAGTGTTGAAAATACTCGAGAAGACAATGACACCAACAACGAGAAAGTTATGGGTGTTGAAAATTCTGTAGAGGAAGAGATGAAGCCTCAATATTGGACACCAGAAGAGCATGCGTAAGAAATCTTTTCTTCCTTTTTTTTTTTTTTTATTGGGTTTAATATAAGTATTAATATCGTTATCAATCATGTAAACCATAAAATTTATCTATACTTTTATTTTACAAAAAAAAAAAAATTACAAATTGAATGAAAGCATTCATTGAACGATTTTATTTTTATATATTTATTCAAATTTATTTTTAAGATAAAAAAATCGGTTAAAAGATACACCTATTATCTAATAAGGTATATTTAGATAATTAGACTGTAAATATGGTAATGGACAGTGAATGATGGTGTTATATATAAGGAATACGTATACTTATATAATAGAGGTTTATTTAAATTATAATAAGTACACTGTACATAAGAGTGTGTGTGTGTATAATGAATTTAACGTATATAAGCATATACAAGGAACAATATAATAACCAATCTAAAATGTTAGCCTAAATATGGATTTTTTAAAATAAACTATTGAAGTGGATATACTGTTTCCTTCTATTTGTTGGAGCATTCCAGTAAAACATAAATATCAAATTATTTGGTTTATAGTGTACCATGTATAATGTGTTTGTTTTATTCCTCTCAAAAAATACAAGTTCTAAGAAGCTCATGCATGTTTGTAACAAAGTATTGCGTTTTATTCTAATAATGAAATGCCTCAGACAAATTTAGTTAATTATGTCATACATAGTTACATGCTCTAATGTTTATCCGACTGCTTATTATTACCTTAGTCCATATACATATTTTAGTTTGGATAATTTATTACAAATTTTATAATTAAAAAGCTAATTATAATCATTATTGCTGCTTTACGTTAAAGTTTTTACATTTATTTTCATACTACGTCTAAAATCTTACAGTGATTACTATACAACCAGGGAATTTCATAAAGAGTCAGAGCTATGTGGAATGGAGGATTGGAAACAATTCTTAAACAATGAAGAAGCCGTGAATGCTGAGGACATCAATCAAGACGTGGGTCTCAAACATGTCTCATCATCTTCATCGTTTTTTATTGGGGAACTAGAAAATGGTCAAGATGTTTTAGATGAATTTGATCGATATATGAAAGACTACATTCAAACCTTCTTCCCCAACAAGGACACTAATAACGATCAAGTTGTTGGTGTCAAAAATGGTGAAGAGAAAGAGATGGAGGAGGAACAACTTGTTATCTCCAACAACAACACCAACAACGATGAAGTTGTGGGTGTCGAAAATGGTGAAGAGAAAGAGATGGAGAAGGAACAACTTGTTATCTCCAACAACAACACCAACAACGATGAAGTTATGGGTGTTGAAAATGTTGAAGAGGAAGAGATGGGGGAGGAACCATGGTTGCAACGGGTGGATATGTCTTTTGTGACAAGAGCGAATGGTCGGAGGGTGCAAAGAAAGCCTCAACGTTGGACGCTAAAAGAGCATGAGTAAGTATCTTTTTTTTCTTTTATATAATTTGATTTAAGTAATTAATGTTGTTATCAATCATATAAGATATAAAATTTATATATATTTCTATTTTATAAAAAAAATACAAGTTGCATGAAAACATTGTGTTATATATATAGGGATTTTATTTTTTTTAAATAAACGATTGAAGTGGATATATATATATACTGATTACTTGTATTTGATGAGCAATCCAGTAAACCATAAACATCCAATTATATTTTAATTTATAGTGTACCATGTATTCATTTTTTTTCCACCCAATTTGATTATACAAGCTCCATAGGATAATGCATTCATTTTTTTATTTTAAATATTTTGATGATTGTTGTACAACAGGAGTTTTCTTGAAGGGATAGAGAAGTATGGAAGGGGAGATTGGAGGAGCATTAGTAAAAATTGTGTAAAGTCAAGGACTCCATCCCAAATCGCAAGTCACGCTCAGAAGTATTTTATAAAGATCTCCCAATCTCAAAAGGATGTCATCTTGATCGATTGATGGAGAGAATTGAGGGCCACATGTATAGAGGTTTAGATTTTTATTTAGTAGTTATGACAATTATTCACTTTTTAATAAGAGAAGTGATGGAGTTCTTAGCTTGTTTATAAGTAGTTTTAATGAGAGAAGTGATAAACTCTTTATCTTGTTTAGTTTTAATTTGTGGTAATGTAGTTTTTTCATTCTCTTAGTATCATTATGTTTTCTATTACTATATTCCAATGAATTATATGCATGATGTGTAACAACATGGAAGTTTGCACCAAATCCAACATCAAACAAGAATAAAATAACAGAAGAACACACATGGCCTAAACTTTTATCCAGAGGAGAAAATCCAAAAACATCCATAATATAAAAAGATGAGATATAAACTCATGAGAGACTCATAAAACTCAAATGAAGTTTCCCTTGCTCTTCTCAACATCTCTTTTTGAATCTTTACATTATTTATCGATCTAACCATGAAATTTCATTGTATTTATAGAAACAAATCTCTAACTTCTTTCTTAAATAATATCCTCACAAACAAATCCTTCTTACATATTTTATGGACCCACATTAAATATTAACTAAGGTAACATCTTAACTAATATAGTCAACTAGATTCCCACACTAAATGACTTCATTATAACCGTCCGATGTTAATACAACATGTAGAGATCGTAACCCCAATAGTACACTAATTTTTTTATATATAAAAAGTACATGTTTCCATATATCAAAATATATACTTCATAGGTGACATGAAATTGCAAGAACCGCATGTAACATCAATATGTCCTTTGCCTTCAATGACACAGTGAAACATTACAATCTCAAATAAAACATCAATTAAGTTTAAGTTTCATCATTTGGCTCGAAGCCCGACTCGCTCAAGTCGGCCCGTAAGGCCAAAACCTGGCACTGGCCGTTAAGACATAGGGTCAGCCTGAGCTTCACTCTGAGGCCCGGACTCGACCCACGATCAGCTCGAACGGGCCCAGCCCGTGGGTATGGCAAAACTGGGGGCAGATGCCTCCATTTGGTTTTTCAAAAGAGCGTTGATACACTTATGCGAAAAAAATATTCTAGTATATATTAGTATATATTTTATTTCATATTTCAATAGAAAAATATTATTATTATTATTATTTTAAACGGTGTGGATTGTGTGTAGAGAGAGGGTCTGTTCATGCCCCGGCCAGGGCCAGGTCATGCCCCCCATTAAGTGTAGAGAAAGAGTGCCCGCCCCTTTATTTAGTTTTCAATTTTCTTTTATGACAGACCCGCCTGCAGGCTTGAAACCCAAGCCCGGCCCAGTAGGGCCTGTTCAAGCTCAAGCCCAAGCCCACGGATGGCCCACAAGCTGTGCATGCTTGAGCCTGTTTTTCACGGCCTGGATCAGCCCAGCTCGTTGCCGATGCCTAATTGTAGTTATATATATATATATATATATATGTATATATATGAAAGATATGAATACAAAAATAACTTGGTCATCACTCATGAGATGAATAATAATTCACACAATCGGCCGACTAATTCACTCAATCTCCAAATCTTTTACATTTCAATAAATAAAGGTAAATAACATGGTCATAACTCATGAGACGAATAATAAACAAGAATACATTACGTTATGTACATACTACTATTGTATCTTGATGCAAATGTACAAAATTATTATATTTACAGAATTTTAAATCATACAAAAAAAAAAAAATTCATTCATGATAAAATTTGTATGTTATATAATATATGTGTATTTTACTAAAAATAACATTACATATGTGATATGTTTATAGAAACCAATTGACATAAATCTTGGTAGATAACTATTATTTGATATGAACAAATAAAATATTTACAATATTAAAACATAAAAAAATGTCATTCATAATATTGGTATGTCATGTAATAAATGTATACAGGCATATATATTACACTAAAAATAAACTGACCAATTTTTATATAATCCAATTAAGATAAATTTAATAGATATCTTCAATTTTGAATTATTATGATATGAAATCTTAAATTTAAAAAAAATGGAAATGTGCAATTAAAATCGGTTTAGTTTGAATTAAAGGAGAAGAAATTGCATTTCAAAAATGGCATAATTTGTTTTAATTTTTTTATTATAATCATGCCACAATGATGTGGTGTGGATCTAACCGTTCATTCGATGGACTCTAATATAAGAAAATAGATCATTTAGCCCATAATAGGAATTAAGTAGACATGCCTATCTTGGAAGACAAGAAATGGTAATAAAAACTTCCAATAAAAAAATTACAAAATATGGCAACCAAAGTTAATTAAAAAAAATATAGCAAACAATAAATCAACAAATTGTGTTTACAAATATGAACATATGAAAACATTATAAATAATGGTTGATCAAACTACATTGAAAATAATATACTTTGAAAGAAAAAAATCTAAGACCAGATGGATGATTCTGATTTGAAACAATTCTTTGATGGAGAAATCGTGAATACGGAGGACGCCGATCAAAATGTGGGTGTCATGCATGTCCCGTCGTCTTCGTGGTTCTCTATTGGTGAAGCACTGCGCAATATTGGTGAACAAGTTGTAGATGATTTTGATAAATGGTACAACACTCAAATCGTCGTCCCCGATAATGACACCAACAATGAAGAAGTTATGAGTGTTGAAAATACTCGAGAAGACAATGACACCAACAACGAGAAAGTTATGGGTGTTGAAAATTCTGTAGAGGAAGAGATGAAGCCTCAATGTTGGACACCAGAGGAGCATGCGTAAGAAATCTTTTCTTCCTTTTCTTTTCTTTTATTGGGTTTAATATAAGTTTTAATATCGTTATCAATCATGTAAACCATAAAATTTATCTATACTTTTATTTTACAAAAAAAAAAAAAAATTACAAATTGAATGAAAGCATTCATTGAACGATTTTATTTTTATATATTTATTCAAATTTATTTTTAAGATAAAAAAATCGGTTAAAAGATACACCTATTATCTAATAAGGTATATTTAGATAATTAGACTGTAAATATGGTAATGGACAATGAATGATGGTGTTATATATAAGGAATACGTATACTTATATAATAGAGGTTTATTTAAATTATAATAAGTACACTGTACATAAGAGTGTGTGTGTGTATAATGAATTTAACGTATATAAGCATATACAAGGAACAATATAATAACCAATCTAAAATGTTAGCCTAAATATGGAATTTTTAAAATAAACTATTGAAGTGGATATACTGTTTCCTTGTATTTGTTGGAGCATTCCAGTAAAACATAAATATCAAATTATTTAGTTTATAGTGTACCATGTATAATGTGTTTGTTTTATTCCTCTCCAAAAATACAAGTTCTAAGAAGCTCATGCATGTTTGTAACAGAGTATTACGTTTTATTCTAATAATGAAATGCCTTAGACAAATTTAGTTAATTATGTCATACATAGTTGCATGCTCTAATGTTAAAAAAATAACTCTGATTGGTTTATTGGACTGCTTATTATTACCTTAGTCCATATACATATTTTAGTTTGGATAATTTATTACAAATTTTATAATTAAAAAGCTAATTATAATCATCATTGCCGCTTTACGTTAAAGTTTTTACATTTATTTTCATACTACATCTAAAATCTTACAGTGATTACTATACAACCAGGGAATTTCATAAAGAGCCAGAGCTATGTGGAATGGAGGATTGGAAACAATTCTTAAACAATGAAGAAGCCGTGAATGCTGAGGACATCAATCAAGACGTGGGTCTCAAACATGTCTCATCATCTTCATCGTTTTTTATTGGAGAACTAGAAAATGGTCAAGATGTTTTAGATGAATTTGATCGATGTATGAAAGACTACATTCAAACCTTCTTCCCCAACAAGGACACTAATAACGGTCAAGTTGTGGGTGTCAAAAATGGTGAAGAGAAAGAGATGGAGGAGGAACAACTTGTTATCTCCAACAACAACACCAACAACGATGAAGTTGTGGGTGTCGAAAATGGTGAAGAGAAAGAGATGGAGGAGGAACAACTTGTTATCTCCAACAACAACACCAACAACAATGAAGTTGTGGGTGTTGAAAATGCTGGAGAGGAAGAGATGGGGGAAGAACCATTGTTGCAACGGATGGATATGCCTTTTATGACAAGAACGAATGGTCGGAGGGTACAAAGAAACCCTCAACGTTGGACGCTAAAAGAGCATGAGTAAGTATCCTTTTTTTTTTCTTTTATATAATTTGATTTAAGTACTTAATGTTGTTATCAATAATATAAGATATAAAATTTATATATATATTTTTATTTTATAAAAAAAATACAAGTTGCATGAAAACATTGTGATATATATATAAGGATTTTATTTTTTTTTAAATAAACGATTGAAGTGGATATACCAATATACTGATTACTTGTATTTGATGAGCAATCCAGTAAACCATAAACATCCAATTATATTTTAATTTATAGTGTACCATGTATTCATTTTTTTTCCACCCAGTTTGATTATACAAGCTCCATAGGATAATGCATTCATTTTTTTATTTTAAATATTTTGATGATTGTTGTACAACAGGGGTTTTCTTGAAGGGCTAAAGAAGTATGGAAGGGGAGATTGGAGGAGCATTAGTAAAAATTGTGTAAAGTCAAGGACTCCATCCCAAATCGCAAGCCACGCTCAGAAGTATTTTATAAAGATCTTCAAATCCAACAATGACTCCCAATCTCAAAAGGATGTCATCTTGATCGATTGATGGAGAGAATTGAGGGCCACATGTATAGAGGTTTAGATTTTTATTTAGTAGTTATGACAATTATTCACTGGTTTTTAATAAGAGAAGTGATGGAGTTCTTAGCTTGTTTATAAGTAGTATTTAATGAGAGAAGTGATAAACTCCTTATCTTGTTTAGTTTTAATTTCTGGTAATGCAGTTTTTTCATTCTCTTAGTATCATTATGTTTTCTATTACTATATTCCAATGAATTATATGCATGATGTGTAACAACATGGAAGTTTGCACCAAATCCAACATCAAACAAGAATAAAATAACAGAAGAACACACACGGCCTAAGCTTTTATATATCCACAGGAGAAAATCCAAAAACATCCATAATATAAAAAGATGAGATATAAACTCATGAGAGACTCATAAAACTCAAATGAAGTTTCCCTTGCTCTTCTCAACTTCTCTTTTTGAATCTTTACATTATTTATCAATCTAACCATGAAATTTCATTGTATTTATAGAAACAAATCTCTAACTTCTTTCTTAAATAATATCCTCACAAACAAATCCTTCTTACATATTTTATGGACCCACATTAAATATTAACTAAGGTAACATCTTAACTAATATAGTCAACTAAATTCCCACACTAAATGACTTCATTATAACCGTCCGATGTTAATACAACATGTAGAGATCGTAACCCCAATAGTACACTAATTTTTTTATATATAAAAAGTACGTGTTTTCATGTATCAAAATATATACTTCATACTTGACATGAAATTGCACGCATAGCTAGTTATAAGAACCACATGTAACATCAATATGTCCTTTGACTTCAATCACACGGTGAAACATAACAATCTCAAATAAAACATCAATGTAGTTTAAGTTTCATCATTTAGCTCGAAGCTCGACTCACTCAAGTTGGCCCGTAGGGTCAGCCTGAGCTTCACTCCGAGGCTTGACTCGACCCACAATCAGCTCAAACGAGCCCAGCCCATAAGTCTGGCAAAACTGGGGGCAGATGCATCCATTTGGTTTTTCAAATGAGCGTTGATACCCAAGCCCACGGATGGGCCACAAGCCGTGCATGCTTGGGCCTGCTTTTCACCGCCTGAATCTGCCCAGCTTGTTGTCGATGTCTAATTGTGTGTGTGTGTGTGTATATATATATATATATGAAAGATATGAATACAAAAATAACATGTTTATCACTCATGAGATGAATAATAATTCACTCAATCGGCCGACTAATTCACTCAATCTCCAAATCTTTTACATTTCAATAAATAAAGGTAAATTAAATGGTCATCACTCATGAGACGAATAATAAACAAGAATACATTACTTCATTACTTGGTTGTGGATGAATATATATACTTCTATAAGAGATCCTTTGACAGCTCTTTAGTTCTCTGATCTTTGCTATCCTCCGAAAAAACAGACGACGATTGAGAAGGCCTAAAGTTTCCTGTTATAAATGAACATGGAAAAATCATTTTCAACACATGCAAACACAATCTCAAATATCATGAAAAGTTGCGCAGAATTCATTGTTCAGAATTTGGATTAGTTAGACCAAGGTATAAAAACTTTCCAAGAATTCATACGGGCAATATGATGGGGTGAAGAGCCAACCAAGAAGCCAATCACATAATTTAACGAAATAGAAATTTTCTAAATGTTACTATGAGTAGATTGGTGAACGATTGGAATGCTGGTAGATATATATACAGCCATTCCTCTCCCAAGTAGAAGATATTGAACATATTTGAATATTATTTTGTTAATTCTTTGTTGAATTTCACTTGCATAAGTTTGCCAAGAATTGTGGCAATATGCGGTTCGTATGATGATTAAGGCTTAAACCAAAGTACTATGTACACATGATGGACTTCAACTGCTTCCACTTCCACTTAAGGACATGGGCCTTTGTTAGTTAATGTATCCATTGGAGAGGCTGAAGGAGGCGACAGGGCTAGTGGTGGATTTCCATGATGGTATGTGGCTGGCGGGCAAACGGTTGCGGCACAGAGGGGATAGATCTTGGTACCACATTGGTTTTGGCGACATGGATGACGTGCAACCAGGTGACATTTCAAGGACAAAGGCCATATACGGAGAATATTTGGGAGTTTTAGATTGGGGGAAATATTGTGTGGGTACGAGGGAGATAAGCTTTTATGATGGCAAATTAGCAATGTAAACAGGGAAGTAGAGGGGTCAGCTGTTGATGGGGGCCTGGTAGACCTCCTATCTCGGCCCCACACTCTACCTTAATATCTCAATTTAAATGTAAAAAAAATATTTTAACCGATAGAATGCATTCTTTTTACCTTTTAGTTTGTAGGGAAATGAAAAAAGTGGCATGAGTTTATTAAAATTCTCTCTGCTAGGAATGTAAATAAACAAAATTTGTGACAAATCGTGTATAAGTATTTCAAAGCAAGCAAACACCTTAAAGAAAAGACCATTATTCATTATTTGTTCAGGTGGAGTGTGAGCAATAAGATAATTTTGTTTATAAAGCAGATGCTGAAATTTTATGTCTTTCATTATAGTGGATTGATATTGTAAATAAAAATTAAATTATAAGAAATACATGTAAAAAAAAATGTTGATTTAATAAAAAAATTTGGATATGAGAGGAAAAATTGGATGTGGGAGGGAAAAATTTTGATACACACACACACACACATATATAATATTATACTAAAAATAACATAAAATCTAATTGAAATTTTTTTTAGTAGATATCTTTAATTTTAAATTATTCAAATTGAGATCTATAAATCTGGTTTATTTATGTCAAATCTTAAACTCTATATATTTTATGATTTGAAATTTCAAATTTTCAATAAATAGAAATGAATAATTAAAACTGATATAATTTCAATTAGAGGGGAAGAAATGGTCTTTAAAAAATGTCATGATTTTGTTTTGATTTTTTTAATTATGATCATGTCACAAAGATGTGAGGTAGATCTATCCGTTCATTCGATGCACTCTAATATAAGAAAATTAGGATCATTTAACCCATAATAGGAATTAGCTAGACATATCTATTTTTGAGACAAGACATATATAGTAACAAAAACTTTCAAATTTTTTTTCAAAATATGGCAGCCAAAGTTAATAAAAAATATATAGCAAAAACTAATTTAACATTGTGTTAACAAATATGAACATATAAAAACATTATAAATATTGGTCAAACAACAATGACCTAGATAGGGAAGGGTATAGATATAATTATACCATACATGTCATGACATACAATTGAAATAAAAAAACCAACGTGACCATAAATTAAACCTCACCCAAACATTAATGGTCAAACATACGTATTGGAATTGGGAGTTTGTGTTTCCTAAGGTGTAGTATAGATTTGAAGGAAACAAATTATAGGATACAATTTTAAGAAAATTTGTTTGACTATATCAACAATTATCAATATTTAAAATCGTAATAATCACTCTTTAGTTGTGAAATTTGAGTGTAGGATTTTTAGGACCTTTAACAAGATCAGACATCCTTAAAATCCCAAATTATTTTGATGCATTAGAGATTTGAAAAAAAATTATTGTAGAATACTTGAACAAACATATGTTTCCAAAGGTGTAGGATAGATTTGAAGGAAAAATAATATAGAATATTTGATTTCAAATCAGTCTAAAATTACAATTTTAAGAGAATTTGTTATATATGAATAATTCACTATATCAACAATTATCAATATTTAAAATCATAATAATCACTTTCTAATTGTGAAATTCGAATTTAGGATTTTTGGGATCTTTAATATTTTAATTAAATTATTTTTATTTTAATATATGTAAATTATTGTAATTATATTTTCGTATTCACTATTTTTAGTATACTCGTAATTGAGTTTATGTTTCCACTGATGTAGGACAGATATAAAAAAAAAAATTGTAGAATATTTGATTTCAAATAAATCCTAAAAATGTGGTTTATCAGAATTTGTTATAATTGACAATTCTTAATTCACCTTTTTTTAGGGAAATTTGAATTTAGGATTTGTAAGATCATATATAGATTTTTATAAGATTTTGATTAAGTTAATTTTATTTTAGTAGATCTTAGTGTCATTATAAATGTATTTACTATTTTTATAAGATATACTTTACCCACCATTTAATTATATCAAAATCAAACTTCCCTTTTTAACTATACCATATTAACATTAAGCTTCCCAACCCTATATATGTGTCAACACCTCCTTCAATTCTCTACTCATTCGATTGAAATGGAAGAACAAATATGCCATACATGGCTTGGACTTGGCTTAGGTTGCCAGTCAGAGGAGTTGTCCGTGCAAAGGAGGAAGAACAATGAACGAAAGCCGCAACTTCAACTGTTGTTTCCATTGGAGTCGAAGAGCAATGAAGATGAAGAAGTTGCGAAGAAGGAATTTAGACTCAGCAGAGAACAGACAAGCCTTCTCGAAGAAAGATTCAGAGAACGCAACGCTCTCACTTTGGTAAATCACATCAACACCATCCCTTCTTTTGAAATATATATTGATCCATGTGGATGATTTGCAGAACCAAAAGCAAGAATTGGCCGAACAGTTGAATCTACGCCCGCGACAAGTGGAAGTTTGGTTTCAAAATCGAAGAGCGAGGTATGTCTTGTATTATGGCATAAGAGCGTTTTTGTCTTGTTTTTTTTATCCTCTTTTGTTTAGGATTAAGAGAGATTATGTTTACTTAAGCGATTGTCGTAAGATTTGCTTTGAGATTGTCTTAGTAATTCTAAATAATCGACTCTCTCCTCACCCATGAACGTTCATAAATTGATGAACCACGTAAATCTGTGTTATGTTTATGCATCAAAATCTTAATTTATTGTGATTTTAGAACCAAACTGAAGCAAAAGGAGGTGCACTACGAGTTCTTGAAGGAGTGTTTCAAGAGCCTGAGCGAGGAGAACCGTCGATTGAAGAGAGAGGTGCAAAAACTCTATTCAATCAAGCCCAGCGGCTGGCCTTACCACGAGCACCTCTCAAAGGCGGCGGCGGCGGCGCTGAGTGTGTGTCCGTCATGCAAGCGAAACTCGGTCACCGGAGATGGAAAGACCAACAACAATTAAGGAATCTCCTTCTGATATGGCTTGTTAAGAGTACTTGAATTTAGTTTGCAAATAGACTCACTCACTGATTTGAATCTTTTATTAGGCTTATGAAGATATATCATGTGATTTTTATTTATTAGTTGTTGATATGTTCATTTAGAGTTTGTAAATGAACACAATCATTGATTTGGATATTATTGAGTTCATAAACATATATGTGTAGTTGTTCCTATGTTTATGTTGAAATTTAGATTTACTGTCACTCGACATGGGACAATTATTATTATTTTTATTTGTGTTCAGGTGTGTGAAGCAAACCAAGCAGATGATTATCTTATCTTTTTTTCAACACAAAATAATAAAGAAGCATACATTACTTCATTACTTGGTTGTGGATGAATATAAATATATCTGCAAGAGATCCTTTGGTAGCTCTTTATTTCTCCAATCTTTGCTGTCCTCCGAAAGGAAAGGACGATCAAGAAGGCCTAAAGTTTCATGTTAAAAATCAAACAAACATCACAGAATCATCCATTGGTTCGTTGCATTTTATTGAATATTAATGAGAGGGAAAGCATAGTCATTTGAACAAGGTAGAAAGAAATTCATAAAACAAGTTTTGGATGCATACAACATGACTCGATTAGGGCTGCGACTTGTGGATTGAACAAGGATAAACAAGCTATACTCAGTATGAATTGAATTATATAAGCTACTTTATATTATAATAGGAAGATAAACAAGAGTCCATATTATTATAAGTAATTCTTTTAAGGGATTTTTAATTTTAAGTCCCCACTAATCATCATATTTAGTGATTGATCCCTCCCTTCTTTGTATTTAGGTTTTAGTCCCCAAATTTAAATGATAATTCCTTTTTAGTCCCTGTGAGGGACCTATCCATAAATTATCCTTTAAATCGGGGAACTAAAACCTAAATATGAAGAAGGGAGGGATTGATCACTAAATATGATGGTTTGTGGGGTCTTAAAACTAAAAATCCATTCTTTTGGGATTTCCCTTGAAGAGATGGAATAAATGTTTTTTTAATTTATTTATTCCATCTCTTTCAGGGAAATTAATTTTTAGAAAGTTTTAGACTCAATAATTTTACCAACCAAGACTAATACCATAAAAAAAATCCACTATTACGTTCGATGAGAATATGCACAATCAACCACATAATTTAATTTTTTACAACAACCCATTAAATAAACGATTACCGAACCCCCTAAAAATAATCTAATCAATTAAAAAAACACTGCCCTGAAAAAACTATAAATGCACTTATTTTCACATCTAAAGAAAAAGTAATACATATAGATCCAAAATCAAAAAAAAAAAAGAAGCAGAATAAATTTTAAATTCAAAAGCAAGACATCCATCAATAATTTATGGGATCAAATAAATCCGATTCTATTTGTAATTTTTGTATTTATTATGTGACTAAAATACTTATATTTTATAATTTTATTGATATCTTAATGGTATGGAAAATCATTGAATGAAATTTGAGGTCTAGGAGTCATGTTTTGAGATTGGGAACCAGCTTATAAATCTTGAAATCTGAATTAGGGACCTGTTTGTGACACAGATAGGGTGTAGTTGTGAAGCTGGTAGAACCTGAGGGTGGATCTGCAGAAAGCCCACGAAAACACAAAATTAGCCAGTTTTTGTCAGGGACTTGTTTATATCACATATAGGGGTCGTTTTGTGAAACTTATAAAACTGGGGGTTCTATCTGACAAATACCCCAATGAAATTACAGAAATACCCCCGGTACACCCATTCTGCTCGCGCTTTATAGAAGAAGTATATAGAAGTATAGATTAAACCATACAAAACAAATTCATTATTGATAAATTTGTATGTCATGTAATACAAACAACATATATTATGTTATACAAAAAATAACGTTACAAATGTTTAGAATCCAATTGACATATAACTATTATTTTGGTATGAACAAACAAAACTCATTCATAATAAATTTGCATGTCATATAATAAGTATATATACACATATATTATATTATACTAAAAATAACATGACAAATCCTTATAAAATCCAATTGAGATAAATTTAGTAGAGTATCTTTGATTTTAAATTATTAAAATTTAGATATATAAATATTTTTCATCTAAATCGAATCTTAAACTAAATATATTTAATAATTTGAAATCTTAAATTTTTAATATATAGAAATGAGTAAATAAAACTAGTTTAATTTCAGTTAAGGCTGAAGAAATTAATGGTTTTCCAAAAATGTCATAATTTTGTTTTAATTTTTTTAATTACAATCGTGCCACAATGATCGTGCCATCATAGATTAAATCATACAAAGAAAAAATCATTATTGATAAATTTATACATCATGCAACATATATACATATATACAATGTTTTTTTGACTGAAATGGTTACATGTATACTATGTTATACCAAAAATTAACATTACAAATGTTTAGAATCCAATTGACATAAATGTTGGTAGATAACTATTATTTTGGTATGAACAAACAAAATATTAAATCATACAAAAAAAACTCATTAATAATAAATTTGTATGTCATGTAATATGTATATACACATATATTATATTATACTAAAAATAACATGACAAATTTTTATAAAATCCACTTGAGAAAAATTTAATAGATGTCTTTGATTTTAAATTATTAAAATTTAGATATATAAATATTGTTCATCTATATCAAATCTTAAACTAAATATATTTTATGATTTGAAATCTTAAATTTTCAATATATAGAAATGAGAAGTTAAAACTAGTTTAATTTCAATTAAAGAAGAACAAAATGGTTTTCCAAAAATGTCATAATTTTGTTTTAATTTTTTTTAATTACAATCATGCCACAATGATCTGATCTAACCATCCATTCAATAAACTCTAAAATAAACGAATTTAGAATCATTTAGCCCATAAGAGGAATTAAACATGTATATCTTCAATACAATAGTAACAAAAACTTCCTATAAAAAAAACTATAAAATATGACAGCCAAAGTTAATAAGAAAATACAGCAAAAATTAATTCAACAAATTATGTTTACAAATTTGAACATATGAAACCATTATAAATAATCGTCAAACAACATTGAAAAAAAATACCTTGAAAAAAAATATATAATACGAGATGAATGATTTTGATTGGGAACAGTTCTTAAACGACGAAGAAGTCGTGAATGCTGAGAACACCAATCAAAATATGGGTGTTATGCATGTCCCGTCGTCTTCGTCGCTCTCTATTGATGAAACACTGCGCAATATTGGTCAACAAATTGTAGATGATATTGAAAAGTGGTACAACACTCACATCGTCGTACCCGACAATGACACCAACGACGAGAAAGCTGTGGGTATCGAAAATGCAGGAGAGAAAATCGACACCAACAATGAGGAAATTTTAGGTGTTGAACATGTTGTGGAGGAAGAGATGCAGCCGCAATGTTGGACGCCAGAAGAGCATGCGTAAGTAATCTTTTCCTTTCTTTTTCTTTCCTTTTACCTGGTTTAATATAAGTTTTAATATTGTTATCAATCATATAAGCCATAAAATTTATCTATACTTTTATTTTACAAAAACGTTCAATGTATGATTTTATTTTTATGAGTTTATTTAAATTCAATTTTAAGATAAAAAATTAGTTAAAAGATACAACTATTATCTAATAAGAGATATTTAGATTGTATATATGGTAATGCACAGTGAATGATTGTGTTATATATAAGGAATACATATACTTATATAAAAGAGGTTCATTTAAGGGTTTTTGGCATGTATATCATCCAAACACATCCTATTTAATTTTATACCACTCCAAAATAACATATTTATTTTTATACTATTGAAATATATAGAACTTATGCATATGTACCATCCTAGTTAACTTCCATCCAAATTTCCATTAAAACAGTTAAAGTCTTTGAGAAAAGGCCAAATTACCCTTATTATTATTTTTTGGCATATTTTACCTTACCAAATACAATATTTATAAAAATAAAAAATATTAATTTGAACATGAAAAATGATAAATCTCATCTAAAATTCAAAAACATAAAAATTAATCATACAACTGTTTATTAGCAAAGAAATAACAATTATTAATAACTATATTAGTAAAAATGAAATAAAATTATTCTGAGAACCATTAATCATATATATTACAAAATGGCAATTTTTTTTTTAAAATTAGATCTTGGTTGGAAGAAAATGAAATAGGGGTAAGGTTGAATGGCTCACGATTGATTTGGAAAGATCATGAAATTATTTAGGTTATTATTTTTTAATTATTTACATTATGACAAATATTTTATGTTCAAATTATTTTTGTCATTTTTACTTTTTGGTTAAGAAACTAATTATAGTTAAGGTTCATTTTAGTTAAAAATGATAAAAGAGGGGCACATTTTTATATTAAGAAAAATTCTAATGGTATAAATAAATACGTTATTTGTGGTGATATAAAAATAAATACCATATTTTTTTATGGTATATATGCAAAAACCCATTATTTAAATTATAATAAGTACACTGTACAGTGTATGTAATGAATTTAACATATATAAGCATATACAAGGAACAATGAACAATCTAGAACGTTAGCCTAAAATTTGATTTTTTTTAAATATAAACTGTTGAAGTGGATATACTGTTTCCTGTATTTGATGAGCATTCATGTAAAACATAAACATAAAATTATTTAGTTTATAGTGTATCATGTATTTGTTTTATGCCTCTCAATCCATGTTGGCAATACAAGTTCCAAGAAGTTCATGCATGTTTGTAACAAAGTATTTTGTTTTAAAACATCCATTTAATTTATTCTAATAATGAAAAACCTCAGACAAATTTAGTTATGCCATACATAGGTACGTGCTCTAATGTTTAAAAAGTAACTTTGATTACCTTATCCCATATACATATTTTGTTTGGATAATTTATTACAACTTTTATAATTAAAAAAAAAAACTAATTATAATCATCATCGTTGCCTTACATTAAAGTTTTTACATGTATTTTTATACTATATATACATCTAAAATTATATGGTAATTGTTATACAACCAGAGAATTTCTTAAAGGGCCGGGGCTATGTGGAATGGAGGATTGGAATCAATTCTTAAACGATGATGAAGCCGTGAATGCTGAGGAAATCAATCAAGACGTGGGTCTCAAACATGTCTCATCATCTTCATCCTCGTTTATTGGAGAACTAGAAAATGGTGAAGATGTTTTAGATGAATTTGATCGATGTATGAAAGATCACATTCAAACTTTCTTCCCCAACAACGATAAAGTTGTGGGTGTCGAAAATGGAGGAGAGAAAGAGATGGAGGAGGAACAATTTGTCATCTCCAACAACACCACCAACAATGATGAAGTTGTGGGTGTTGAAAATAATGTGGGTGTCGAAAATGGAGGAGAGAAAGAGATGGAGGAGGAACAATTTGTCATCTCCAACAACACCACCAACAATGATGAAGTTGTGGGTGTTGAAAATAATGTGGGTGTCGAAAATGGAGGGGAGAAAGAGATGGAGGAGGAACAATTTGTCATCTCCAACAACACCACCAACAATGATGAAGTTGTGGGTGTTGAAAATAATGGAGAGGAAGAGATGAAGATGGAGAAGGAACTATGGTGGCAAGAGGTGGTTATGCCTTCTGTGACAAGAGCGAATGGTCGTAGGGTGCAGAGAAAACCTCGCCGTTGGACGCCAGATGAGCATAAGTAAGTAATCTTTTTTTTTTATATCAAATTTAATATACATTTTTATATTATTATCAATCATAAAAATACAAGTTGCATGAAAACATTATGTTATATATAAGGATTTTATTTTTTTAAAATAAATTATTGAATTCAATATACCAATATATTGATTACTTGTATTTGATGAGCAATCCAATAAACCATAAACATCTAATTATATTTAGTTTATAGTGTACCACATATTCATTGTTTTTGCCACCCAGTTTTGATCATACAAGCTCCATAGGATAATGCATCAATTTTTTTATTTTAAATATTTTGATGATTGTTATACAACCAGGGGATTTCTTAAAGGGCTAGAGCTATATGGAAAGGGAGATTGGAGGAGCATAAGTAGACATTGTGTAAAGTCAAGGACTCCATCCCAAATCGCAAGCCACGCTCAGAAGTATTTTATAAAAATCTCCAAATCTCAAAAGAATGTCATCGTGATCGATTGATTGAGAGACTTGAGGGCAACATGTACAGAAGTTTAGATTTTTATTTAGTAGCTATGACAATTATTGATTGGTTTTTAACAAGAGAAGTGACGAGCTTCTTATCTGGTTTATAAGTAACATTTAATGAGAGAAATGATGGACTTCTCATCTTGTTTAGTTTTAGTTTGCTGTAACTATGTTGCAATGAATTATTTACATGTTGCATAATATCACAAAAGCTTCAGACGAATTCAAGATCAAACAAAATCCAAGAACATCTAAACATGAGATATAAACCTGAGACTCACAAATCTCCAATGAAGTTTCCCTTAGCTCTTCTCAACATCTCTTTTTGATCTTTACATTATTATCTTACCATAAAATTTCATTGTATTTATAAAAAGACATCTCTTAACTTCTTTCTCAAATAATCTCAATAACAAACTAATCTTTCCTACAATATTTTAGGGGATTCACAATAAATTTAATTAAGATAAAATCTTAACTAATCTAATCAACTAGGTGTCAATCCTAATGACTTCATCATGTTTGTCCGATGTGGGTACACCGGATAGAGAAAACTCCAACAATACACTAAATTTTTTTTTAAAAAAATTACATGTTTCATCTGTCAAATACATGCCTCATTGGCAACATGGAACTGCACATAGATCCAGAAATAAGAACCACATGTAATAGAAACCTACCCTTTGAATGCAAAAACATGGTGAAACTAAACAAACTCCAGCCACCAGCATAAATAGAAACATCAATGTAGTAGTCATGTATATATGAAAGATATGAATACAAAATCACTACTAAATATAACTAACTAGACATATAAAATCAGCCGACTAATTCACTCAACCTCCAAATCTTTACATTTCAAAGAATAAGAAAATAGATTGTTTAGCCCATAAGAGGAATTAAGTAGACATGCCTATCTTGGAAGACAAGAAATGGTAACAAAAACTTCCAATAAAAAAATTACAAAATATGGCAACCAAAGTTAATTAAAAAAAATATAGCAAACAATAAATCAACAAATTGTGTTTACAAATATGAACATATGAAAACATTATAAATAATGGTTGATCAAACTACATTGAAAATAATATACTTTGAAAGAAAAAAAATCTAAGACCAGATGGATGATTCTGATTTGAAACAATTCTTTGATGGAGAAGTCGTGAATACGGAGGACATCGATCAAAATGTGGGTGTCATGCATGTCCCGCCGTCTTCGTGGTTCTCTATTGGTGAAGCACTGCGCAATATTGGTGAACAAGTTGTAGATGATTTTGATAAATGGTACAACACTCAAATCGTCGTCCCCGATAATGACACCAACGATGAAAAAGTTATGAGTGTTGAAAATACTCGAGAAGACAATGACACCAACAACGAGAAAGTTATGGGTGTTGAAAATTCTGTAGAGGAAGAGATGAAGCCTCAATGTTGGACACCAGAGGAGCATGCGTAAGAAATCTTTTCTTCCTTTTCTTTTCTTTTATTGGGTTTAATATAAGTTTTATCAATCATGTAAACCATAAAATTTATCTATACTTTTATTTTACAAAAAAAAAAAAAAAATTACAAATTGAATGAAAGCATTCATTGAACGATTTTATTTTTATATATTTATTCAAATTTATTTTTAAGATAAAAAAATCGGTTAAAAGATACACCTATTATCTAATAAGGTATATTTAGATAATTAGACTGTAAATATGGTAATGGACAATGAATGATGGTGTTATATATAAGGAATACGTATACTTATATAATAGAGGTTTATTTAAATTATAATAAGTACACTGTACATAAGAGTGTGTGTGTGTATAATGAATTTAACGTATATAAGCATATACAAGGAACAATATAATAACCAATCTAAAATGTTAGCCTAAATATGGAATTTTTAAAATAAACTATTGAAGTGGATATACTGTTTCCTTGTATTTGTTGGAGCATTCCAGTAAAACATAAATATCAAATTATTTAGTTTATAGTGTACCATGTATAATGTGTTTGTTTTATTCCTCTCCAAAAATACAAGTTCTAAGAAGCTCATGCATGTTTGTAACAGAGTATTACGTTTTATTCTAATAATGAAATGCCTCAGACAAATTTAGTTAATTATGTCATACATAGTTACATGCTCTAATGTTTAAAAAATAACTCTGATTGGTTTATCGGACTGCTTATTATTACCTTAGTCCATATACATATTTTAGTTTGGATAATTTATCACAAATTTTATAATTAAAAAGCTAATTATAATCATTATTGCCGCTTTACGTTAAAGTTTTTACATTTATTTTCATACTACATCTAAAATCTTACAGTGATTACTATACAACCAGGGAATTTCATAAAGAGCTAGAGCTATGTGGAATGGAGGATTGGAAACAATTCTTAAACAATGAAGAAGCCGTGAATGCTGAGGACATCAATCAAGACGTGGGTCTCAAACATGTCTCATCATCTTCATCGTTTTTTATTGGGGAACTAGAAAATGGTCAAGATGTTTTAGATGAATTTGATCGATGTATGAAAGACTACATTCAAACCTTCTTCCCCAACAAGGACACTAATAACGATCAAGTTGTGGGTGTCGAAAATGGTGAAGAGAAAGAGATGGAGGAGGAACAACTTGTTATCTCCAACAACAACACCAACAACGATGAAGTTGTGGGTGTCGAAAATGGTGAAGAGAAAGAGATGGAGGAGGAACAACTTGTTATCTCCAACAACAACACCAACAACAATGAAGTTGTGGGTGTTGAAAATGCTGGAGAGGAAGAGATGGGGGAGGAACCATGGTTGCAACGGATGGATATGCCTTTTGTGACAAGAGCGAATGGTCGGAGGGTGCAAAGAAACCCTCAACGTTGGACGCTAAAAGAGCATGAGTAAGTATCTTTTTTTTCTTTTATATAATTTGATTTAAGTACTTAATGTTGTTATCAATAATATAAGATATAAAATTTATATATATTTCTATTTTATAAAAAAAATACAAGTTGCATGAAAACATTGTGTTATATATATAGGGATTTTTTTTTTAAATAAACGATTGAAGTGGATATACCAATATACTGATTACTTGTATTTGATGAGCAATCCAGTAAACCATAAACATCCAATTATATTTTAATTTATAGTGTACCATGTATTCATTTTTTTTCCACCCAGTTTGATTATACAAGCTCCATAGGATAATGCATTCATTTTTTTATTTTAAATATTTTGATGATTGTTGTACAACAGGGGTTTTCTTGAAGGGCTAAAGAAGTATGGAAGGGGAGATTGGAGGAGCATTAGTAAAAATTGTGTAAAGTCAAGGACTCCATCCCAAATCGCAAGCCACGCTCAGAAGTATTTTATGAAGATCTCCAAATCCAACAATGACTCCCAATCTCAAAAGGATGTCATCTTGATCGATTGATGGAGAGAATTGAGGGCCACATGTATAGAGGTTTAGATTTTTATTTAGTAGTTATGACAATTATTCACTGGTTTTTAATAAGAGAAGTGATGGAGTTCTTAGCTTGTTTATAAGTAGTATTTAATGAGAGAAGTGATAAACTCCTTATCTTGTTTAGTTTTAATTTGTGGTAATGTAGTTTTTTCATTCTCTTAGTATCATTATGTTTTCTATTATTATATTCCAATGAATTATATGCATGATGTGTAACAACATGGAAGTTTGCACCAAATCCAACATCAAACAAGAATAAAATAACAGAAGAACACACACGGCCTAAGCTTTTATCCACAGGAGAAAATCCAAAAACATCCATAATATAAAAAGATGAGATATAAACTCATGAGAGACTCATAAAACTCAAATGAAGTTTCCCTTGCTCTTCTCAACATCTCTTTTTGAATCTTTACATTATTTATCGATCTAACCATGAAATTTCATTGTATTTATAGAAACAAATCTCTAACTTCTTTCTTAAATAATATCCTCACAAACAAATCCTTCTTACATATTTTATGGACCCACATTAAATATTAACTAAGGTAACATCTTAACTAATATAGTCAACTAGATTCCCACACTAAATGACTTCATTATAACCGTCCGATGTTAATACAACATGTAGAGATCGTAACCCCAATAGTACACTAATTTTTTTATTTATAAAAAGTACATGTTTCCATATATCAAAATATATACTTCATAGGTGACATGAAATTGCACGCATAGCTAGCTATAAGAACCACATGTAACATCAATATGTCCTTTGCCTTCAATGACACGGTGAAACATAACAATCTCAAATAAAACATCAATTAATTTTAAGTTTCATCATTTGGCTCGAAGCCTGACTCGCTCAAGTCGGCCCGTAAGGCCAAAACCTGGCACTGGCCGTTAAGACATAGGATCAGCTTGAGCTTCACTCTGAGGCCCGGACTCGACCCACGATCAGCTCGAACGGGCCAAGCCCATGGGTCTGGCAAAACTGGGGGCAGATGCCTCCATTTGGTTTTTCAAAAAAACGTTGATATACTTATGCGAAAAAAAATATTCTAGTATATATTAATATATATTTTATTTCATATTTTTAATAGAAAAATATTATTATTATTATTATTATTTTAAACGGTGTGGATTGTGTGTAGAGAGAGGGTATGTTCATGCCCCGGCCAGGGCCAGGTCATGCCCCCCATTAAGTGTGTAGAAAGAGTGCCCGCCCCTCCATTTAGTTTTCAGACCTGCCCGCAGGCTTGAAACCCAAGCCCAGGCCAGTAGGGCCTGTTCAAGCCCAAGCCCACGGATGGGCCACAAGCCACGCATGATTGGGCCTGCTTTTCACGGCCTGGATCAGCCCAGCTTGTTGCCTATGCCTAATTGTGTGTGTGTGTATATATATATATATATATATATATATATATATATAAAGATATGCATACAAAAATAACATGGTCATCACTCATGAGATGAATAATAATTCACTCAATCAGCCGACTAATTCACTCAATCTCCAAATCTTTTACATTTCAATAAATAAAGGTAAATAACATGGTCATCACTCATGAGACGAATAATAAACAAGAATACATTACTTCATTACTTGGTTGTGGATGAATATATATACTTCTATAAGAGATCCTTTGGCAGCTCTTTAGTTCTCTGATCTTTGCTATCCTCCGAACAAAAAAGACGATTGAGAAGGCCTAAAGTTTCCTGTTATAAATGAACATGGAAAAATCATGCATTGTGTATTTGGGTACCCATTAAAAAGCTATACAAAGAATGCTTACAATTTGGAAACTCAATTCCAACTCAACACAAATGCAAGACAAACTCAAAAAGGAAAAAAAAGAAGACCTTTTGAGGATCGCAATTCCAGTACAAAATAACTCCATGTAAAGGTGACAACATAAAAAGTTAGTGCGCTCCAAGAAGACCTGAACACACACACTAAAAGAATGCATGCCAAAATACACAATGCACTAGCAGGTCTCTCTACACCTTCAGGCAAGCCGTTTAATTTCAGCGTGAACAGGCTGAGTGGTTGGAGGCTTGATCAATGGCCTCAACGAAATAAGATAGAACTACATGTCACACCAGGATCTCAACACATGCAAACACAATCTCAAATATCATGAAAAGTTGCGCAGAACTCATTGTTCAGAATTTGGATTAGTTAGACCAAGGTATAAAAACTTTCCAAGAATTCATACGGGCAATATGATGGGGTGAAGAGCCAACCAAGAAGCCAATCACATAATTTAACGAAATAGAAATTTTCTAAATGTTACTATGAGTAGATTGGTGAACGATTGGAATGCTGGTAGATATATATACAGCCATTCCTCTCCCAAGTAGAAGATATTGAACATATTTGGATATTATTTTGTTAATTCTTTGTTGAATTTCACTTGCAAAAGTTTGCCAAGGATTGTGACAATATGCGGTTCGTATGATGATTAAGGCTTAAACCAAAGTACTATGTACACATGATGGACTTCAACTGCTTCCACTTCCACTTAAGGACATGGGCCTTTGTTAGTTAATGTATCCATTGGAGAGGCTGAAGGAGGCGACAGGGCTAGTGGTGGATTTCCATGATGGTATGTGGCTGGCGGGCAAACGGTTGCGGCGCAGAGGGGATAGATCTCCAAAGGCAAAGGTGCCTCAGCTCTTGGTACCGCATTGGTTTTGGCGACATGGATGACGTGCAACCAGGTGACATTTCAAGGACAAAGGCCATATACAGAGAATATTTGGGAGTTTTGTAAGTCTTGTATTTTAGATTGGGGGAAATATTGTGTGGGTACGAGGGAGATAAGCTTTTATGATGGCAAATTAGCAATGTAAACAGGGAAGTAGAGGGGTCAGCTGTTGATGGGAGCCTGGTAGACCTCCTACCTCGGCCCCATACAGCCTTTCCTGGTGTTTTTTGATGTACTTTGTTTGGGCTTTCGTTCTTATTATACTAAGGCATCGGCTACCATTTTATTTATAAAGCGGATGCTGAAATTTTATGTCCTTCATTATAGTGGGTTGATATTGTAAATAAAAATTAAATTATAAGAAACACATGTAAAAAAAATGTTGATTTAATAAAAAAAATTTGATATGAGAAGAAAAATTGGGTAAGGGAGAGAAAATTTTTGATATAGACACACACATATATATTATATTATACTAAAAATAACATAAAATCTAATTGAAATTTTTTTTAGTAGATATCTTTAATTTTAAATTATTCAAATTGAGATCTATAAATCTGGTTTATTTATGTCAAATCTTAAACTTTATATATTTTATGATTTGAAATTTCAAATTTTCAAAAAATAGAAATGAGTAATTAAAACTGATATAATTTCAATTAGAGGGGAAGAAATGGTCTTTAAAAAATGTCATGATTTTGTTTTGATTTTTTTAATTATGATCATGTCACAAAGATGTGAGGTAGATCTATCCGTTCATTCGATGCACTCTAATATAAGAAAATTAGGATCATTTAACCCATAATAGGAATTAGCTAGACATATCTATTTTTGAGACAAGACATATATAGTAACAAAAACTTTCAAATTTTTTTTCAAAATATGGCAGCCAAAGTTAATAAAAAATATATAGCAAAAACTAATTTAACATTGTGTTAACAAATATGAACATATAAAAACATTATAAATATTGGTCAAACAACAATGACCTACATAGGGAAGGGTATAGATATAATTATACCATACATGTCATGACATACAATTGAAATAAAAAAACCAACGTGACCATAAATTAAACCTCACCCAAACATTAATGGTCAAACATATGTATTGGAATTGGGAGTTTGTGTTTCCTAAGGTGTAGTATAGATTTGAAGGAAACAAATTATAGGATACAATTTTAAGAAAATTTGTTTGACTATATCAACAATTATCAATATTTAAAATCGTAATAATCACTCTTTAGTTGTGAAATTTGAGTGTAGGATTTTTAGGACCTTTAACAAGATCAGACATCCTTAAAATCCCAAATTATTTTGATGTATTAGAGATTTGAAAAAAAATTATTGTAGAATACTTGAACAAACATATGTTTCCAAAGGTGTAGGATAGATTTGAAGGAAAAATAATATAGAATATTTGATTTCAAATCAGTCTAAAATTACAATTTTAAGAGAATTTGTTATATATGAATAATTCACTATATCAACAATTATCAATATTTAAAATCATAATAATCACTTTCTAATTGTGAAATTCGAATTTAGGATTTTTGGGATCTTTAATATTTTAATTAAATTATTTTTATTTTAATATATGTAAATTATTGTAATTATATTTTCGTATTCACTATTTTATGTTTCCACTTATGTAGGTCAGATATAAAAAAAAAATATTGTAGAATATTTGATTTCAAATAAATCCTAAAAATGTGGTTTTATCATAATTTGTTATAATTGACAATTCTTAATTCACCATTTTTTAGGGAAATTTGAATTTAGGATTTGTAAGATCATATATAGATTTTTATAAGATTTTAATTAAGTTAATTTTTTTAGTAGATTTTAGTGTCGTTATGAATGTATTTACTATTTTTATATAAGAAATGCTTTACTCACCATTTAATTATATCAAAATCAAACTTCCCTTTTTAAGTATACCATATTAACATTAAGCTTCCCAACCCTATATATGTGTCAACACCTCCTTCAATTCTCTACTCATTCGATTGTAATGGAAGAACAGACATGCCGTACATGGCTTGGACTTGGTTTAGGTTGTCGATCGGAGGAGTTGTCCGTGCAAAGAAGGAAGAACAATGAACGAAAGCCGCAGCTTCAGCTGTTGTTCCCATTGGAGTCGAAGAGCAATGAAGATGAAGAAGTTGCGAAGAAGGAATTTAGACTCACCAGAGAACAGACAAGCCTTCTCGAAGAAAGATTCAGAGAACGCAGCGCTCTCACTTTGGTAAATCACATCAACACCATCCCATGTGGATGATTTGTAGAACCAAAAGCAAGAATTGGCTGAACAGTTGAATCTACGCCCGCGACAAGTGGAAGTTTGGTTTCAAAATCGAAGAGCAAGGTATGTCTTTTATTATGGCATAAGAGTGTTTTTGTCTTGTTTTTTCCTCTTTTGTTTAGGATTAAGAGAGATTATGTTTTCTTAAGCTATTTTCATACGATTTGCTTTGAGATTGTCTTTTAGAAATTTTAAATAATCGACTCTCTCCTCACCCATGAACGTTCATAAATTGATGAACCACGTAAATATGTATTATGTTTATGCATCAAAATCTTAATTTATTGTGATTTTAGAACCAAACTGAAGCAAAAGGAGGTGCACTACGAGTTCTTGAAGGAGTGTTTCAAGAGCCTGAGCGAGGAGAACCGTCGATTGAAGAGAGAGGTGCAAAAACTCTATTCAATCAAGCCCAGCGGCTGGCCTTACCACGAGCACCTTTCAAAGGCGACGGCGGCGGCGCTGAGTGTGTGTCCGTCATGCAAGCGAAACTCGGTCACCGGAGATGGAAAGACCAACAACAATTAAGGAATCTCCTTCTGATATGGCTTGTTAAGAGTACTTGAATTTAGTTTGCAAATAGACTCACTCACTGATTTGAATATTTTATTAGGCTTATGAAGATATATCATGTGATTTTTATTTATTAGTTGTTGATATGTTCATTTAGAGTTTGTAAATGAACACAATCATTGATTTGGATATTATTGAGTTCATAAACATATATGTGTAGTTATTCCTATGTTTATGTTGAAATTTAGATTTATTGTCACTCAACGTGGGACTATTATTATTATTTTTATTGTGTTCAGGTGTGTGAAGCAAACCAAGCAGATGATTATCTTATCTTTTTTTCAACACAAAATAATAAAGAAGCATACATTACTTCATTACTTGGTTGTGGATGAATATAAATATATCTGCAAGAGATCCTTTGGTAGCTCTTTAGTTCTCCAATCTTTGCTGTCCTAAAGTTTCATGTTAAAAATCAATCAAACATCACAAAATCTTTATCCACGTTTCGTTGCATTTTATTGAATATTAATGAGAGGGAAAGCATAGTCATTTGAACAAGGTAGAAAGAAATTCATAAAACAAGTTTTGGATGCATACAACATGACTCGATTAGGGCTGCGACTTGTGGATTGAACAAGGATAAACAAGCTATACTCAGTATGAATTGAATTATATAAGCTACTTTATATTATAATAGGAAGATAAACAAGAGTCCATATTATTATAAGTAATTCTTTTAAAATAGATACAATGTTTGATAATTGGGGTTCTATTATGTATATTTTATATTTTTAAAACAAAAAAATGTATTATTGTATTTCAACATATATTTATTTTTCATATAACAGTTCTTTTTACAACTCGAAATACACTCTCATATACATTTTTAATAATTTAATAGTCACCTAACCAAGTATATACACCTTCGTAGGTGAGATATATATATCTTGTTAATTTTTTTAACATTTACTAAAAATGAGTACATTAAATTTGAAATGTTGCAATGTTTACTATTTTAAAAAATTAAAACATGTAATAACTGCATTTGGGTTGTATTTGGGACTATATCTAACATTAAGTGAAGATCCACTCAAAGTTATATTAAAAATAAAATAAAAAAAACATTTATTCCATCTCTTTCAGGAAATTAATTTTTAGAAAGTTTTAGACTCAATAATTTTACCAAGCAAAACTAATACCACAAAAAAATCAACCACATAATTTAATTTTTTACAACAACCCATTAAATAAACGATTACCGAACCCCCTAAAAACAATCTAATCAATTAAAAAAAACACTTGCCCTGAAAAAACTATAAATGTACTTATTTTCACATCTAAAGAAAAAGTGATACATATAGATCCAAAATCAATAAAAAAAAAGAAGCAGAATAAATTTTAAATTCAAAAGCAAGACATCCATCAATAATTTATGGGATCAAATAAATCCGATTCTATTTGTAATTTTTGTATTTATTATGTGACTAAAATACTTATATTTTATAATTTTATGGATATCTTAATGGTATGGAAAATTATTGAATGAAATTTGAAGTCGGGGGAGTCAGGTTTTGAGATTGGGGATTTGCTTATAAATCTTGAAATCTGAATTAGGGACCTGTTTGTGACACAGATAGGGTGTAGTTGTGAAGCTGGTAGAACCTGAGGGTGGATCTGCAGAAAGCCCACGAAAAGACAAAATTAGCCAGTTTTTGTCAGGGACCTGGATATAAATAGTAGGGACTTGTTTACATCATATATGGATCTTTTTGTGAAACTTATACAACTGGGGGTTCTATCTGAAAAATGCCCCCAATGAAATTACAGAAAGAACCCCGGTACACCCATTCTGCTCGCGCTTTATAGAAGAAGTATATAAAAGTATAGATTAAACCATACAAAACAAATTCATTATTGATAAATTTGTATGTCATGTAATACAAACAATATATATTATGTTATACAAAAAATAACGTTACAAATGTTTAGAATCCAATTGACATATAACTATTATTTTGGTATGAACAAACAAAACTCATTCATAATAAATTTGCATGTCATATAATAAGTATATATACACATATATTATATTATACTAAAAATAACATGACAAATCCTTATAAAATCCAATTGAGATAAATTTAGTAGAGTATCTTTGATTTTAAATTATTAAAATTTAGATATATAAATATTTTTCATCTAAATCGAATCTTAAACTAAATATATTTAATAATTTGAAATCTTAAATTTTTAATATATAGAAATGAGTAAATAAAACTAGTTTAATTTCAGTTAAGGCTGAAGAAATTAATGGTTTTCCAAAAATGTCATAATTTTGTTTTAATTTTTTTAATTACAATCGTGCCACAATGATCTAACCGTCTATTCAATATACTGTAATATAAACGAATTTAGGATCATTTAGCCCATAAGATTTGAGAATATCTTCGCTTATTTTTTATAATTTAAATATAATAAATACATATTGTATTTATCATAGATTAAATCATACAAAGAAAAAATCATTATTGATAAATTTATACATCATGCAATATATATACATATATACAATGTTTTTTTGACTGAAATGGTTACATGTATACTATATTATACCAAAAATTAACATTACAAATGTTTAGAATCCAATTGACATAAATGTTGGTAGATAACTATTATTTTGGTATGAACAAACAAAATATTTACAAAATATTAAATCATACAAAAAAAACTCATTAATAATAAATTTGTATGTCATGTAATATGTATATACACATATATTATATTATACTAAAAATAACATGACAAATTTTTATAAAATCCACTTGAGAAAAATTTAATAGATGTCTTTGATTTTAAATTATTAAAATTTAGATATATAAATATTGTTCATCTATATCAAATCTTAAACTAAATATATTTTATGATTTGAAATCTTAAATTTTCAATATATAGAAATGAGAAGTTAAAACTAGTTTAATTTCAATTAAAGAAGAACAAAATGGTTTTCCAAAAATGTCATAATTTTGTTTTAATTTTTTTAATTACAATCATGCCACAATGATCTGATCTAACCATCCATTCAATAAACTCTAAAATAAAAGAATTTAGAATCATTTAGCCCATAAGAGGAATTAAACATGTATATCTTCAATACAATAGTAACAAAAACTTCCTATAAAAAAAACTATAAAATATGACAGCCAAAGTTAATAAGAAAATACAGCAAAAATTAATTCAACAAATTATGTTTACAAATTTGAACATATGAAACCATTATAAATAATCGTCAAACAACATTGAAAAAAAATACCTTGAAAAAAATATATATAATACGAGATGAATGATTTTGATTGGGAACAGTTCTTAAACGACGAAGAAGTCGTGAATGCTGAGAACACCAATCAAAATATGGGTGTTATGCATGTCCCGTCGCCTTCGTCGCTCTCTATTGATGAAACACTGCGCAATATTGGTCAACAAATTGTAGATGATATTGAAAAGTGGTACAACACTCACATCGTCGTACCTGACAATGACACCAACGACGAGAAAGCTGTGGGTATTGAAAATGCAGGAGAGAAAATCGACACCAACAATGAGAAAATTTTAGGTGTTGAACATGTTGTGGAGGAAGAGATGCAGCCGCAATGTTGGATGCCAGAAGAGCATGCGTAAGTAATCTTTTCCTTTCTTTTTCTTTCCTTTTACCTGGTTTAATATAAGTTTTAATATTGTTATCAATCATATAAGCCATAAAATTTATCTATACTTTTATTTTACAAAAAAAAAAATTGAATAAAAACATTCAATGTATGATTTTATTTTTATGAGTTTATTTAAATTCAATTTTAAGATAAAAAATTAGTTAAAAGATACAACTATTATCTAATAAGAGATATTTAGATTGTATATATGGTAATGCACAGTGAATGATTGTGTTATATATAAGGAATACATATACTTATATAAAAGAGGTTCATTTAAGGGTTTTTGGCATGTATATCATCCAAACACATCCTATTTAATTTTATACCACTCCAAAATAACATATTTATTTTTATACTATTGAAATATATAGAACTTATGCATATGTACCATCCTAGTTAACTTCCATCCAAATTTCCATTAAAACAGTTAAAGTCTTTGAGAAAAGGCCAAATTACCCTTATTATTATTTTTTGGCATATTTTACCTTACCAAATACAATATTTATAAAAATAAAAAATATTAATTTGAACATGAAAAATGATAAATCTCATCTAAAATTCAAAAACATAAAAATTAATCATACAACTGTTTATTAGCAAAGAAATAACAATTATTAATAACTATATTAGTAAAAATGAAATAAAATTATTCTGAGAACCATTAATCATATATATTACAAAATGACAATTTTTTTTTTAAAATTAGATCTTGGTTGGAAGAAAATGAAATAGGGGTAAGGTTGAATGGCTCACGATTGATTTGGAAAGATCATGAAATTATTTAGGTTATTATTTTTTAATTATTTACATTATGACAAATATTTTATGTTCAAATTATTTTTGTCATTTTTACTTTTTGGTTAAGAAACTAATTATAGTTAAGGTTCATTTTAGTTAAAAATGATAAAAGAGGGGCACATTTTTATATTAAGAAAAATTCTAATGGTATAAAAATAAATACGTTATTTGTGGTGATATAAAAATAAATACCATATTTTTTTATGGTATATATGCAAAAACCCATTATTTAAATTATAATAAGTACACTGTACAGTGTATGTAATGAATTTAACATATATAAGTAGGCCTGTCAACGGGTCTGGTCCGGGTCGGGTCGGGGTGGACCCGGACCCGACCCGTGACAGGACCCGACGGGTCCGGGTCCAACCCAGGACCCGGCGGGTCCGGGAAAATGTGGACCCGGACCCGGACCCGTCGGACCCGGGTCGGGTCCGGGTCCGACCCGACCCGGATGGTTGGGTAAAAAAAAAAAAAAAATAGCTCATGTATTTGTTTGCCTTATCATTCTATTTGAAATTTTTTGTAATAAAACATTATTGTTAATGAGACTATGTTTGAATATAATTTTATACAATTCAAAAGAAGTAAATGAATTATTAAACAACATCCAAAACAATAATCACTAACATAAAAATCATATTAATCTAAATAATAAACATAACTAACCTAAACAACATTCAAAACAATATTAACCTAAACAACATTCAAAACAATATTAACCTAAACAACATTCAAAACAATATTAACCTAAACAACATTCAAAACAATAAACACTAACATATTAACCTAAATAATAAACATAAATCATACAACAAAACTAATTAATCATACAAATTCAAAAGCTAATAAGTTAATTGTCCAAAACAAACCAATTTATAGGCTTGTTATGATTATGATTTATGAACTTGTAGATAGAAAAATAAGTTAAGTAAGAAATAAAATTATGTATCAACTAATACTAATGGTCTTATAATATATGAACATATATTAAAAAAAACATTCGGGTCCAACGGGTCCAACGGGTCGGGGCGGGGTGGACCCGGACCCGACCCGTTTGTTTGTTCGGGTCCGCCGGGTCGGGTCCAACTCGGGTCGGGTCCAAATCGAGTCGGGTATATTACACGTGTAATCGGGTCCGGGTCGGGTCGGGTCCGGGTCTGGACCCGACCCGTTGACAGGCCTATATATAAGCATATACAAGGAACAATGAACAATCTAGAACGTTAGCCTAAAATTTGATTTTTTTTAAATATAAACTGTTGAAGTGGATATACTGTTTCCTGTATTTGATGAGCATTCATGTAAAACATAAACATAAAATTATTTAGTTTATAGTGTATCATGTATTTGTTTTATGCCTCTCAATCCATGTTGGCAATACAAGTTCCAAGAAGTTCATGCATGTTTGTAACAAAGTATTTTGTTTTAAAACATCCATTTAATTTATTCTAATAATGAAAAACCTCAGACAAAGTTGGTTATGCCATACATAGTTACGTGCTCTAATGTTTAAAAAGTAACTCTGATTACCTTATCCCATATACATATTTTGTTTGGATAATTTATTACAACTTTTATAATTAAAAAAAAACTAATTATAATCATCATCGTTGCCTTACATTAAAGTTTTTACATGTATTTTTATACTATATATACATCTAAAATTATATAGTAATTGTTATACAACCAGAGAATTTCTTAAAGGGCCGGAGCTATGTGGAATGGAGGATTGGAATCAATTCTTAAACGATGATGAAGCCGTGAATGCTGAGGAAATCAATCAAGACGTGGGTCTCAAACATGTCTCATCATCTTCATCCTCGTTTATTGGAGAACTAGAAAATGGTGAAGATGTTTTAGATGAATTTGATCGATGTATGAAAGATCACATTCAAACTTTCTTCTCCAACAACGATACCAACAACGATGAAGTTGTGGGTGTCGAAAATGGAGGAGAGAAAGAGATGGAGGAGGAACAATTTGTCATCTCCAACAACACCACCAACAATGATGAAGTTGTGGGTGTTGAAAATAATGTGGGTGTCGAAAATGGAGGGGAGAAAGAGATGGAGGAGGAACAATTTGTCATCTCCAACAACACCACCAACAATGATGAAGTTGTGGGTGTTGAAAATAATGGAGAGGAAGAGATGAAGATGGAGAAGGAACTATGGTGGCAAGAGGTGGTTATGCCTTCTGTGACAAGAGCGAATGGTCGTAGGGTGCAGAGAAAACCTCGCCGTTGGACGCCAGATGAGCATAAGTAAGTAATCTTTTTTTTTTTATATCAAATTTAATATAAATTTTTATATTATTATCAATCATAAAAATACAAGTTGCATGAAAACATTATGTTATATATAAGGATTTTATTTTTTTAAAATAAATTATTGAATTCAATATACCAATATATTGATTACTTGTATTTGATGAGCAATCCAATAAACCATAAACATCTAATTATATTTAGTTTATAGTGTACCATATATTCATTGTTTTTGCCACCCAGTTTTGATCATACAAGCTCCATAGGATAATGCATCAATTTTTTTATTTTAAATATTTTGATGATTGTTATACAACCAGGGGATTTCTTAAAGGGCTAGAGCTATATGGAAAGGGAGATTGGAGGAGCATAAGTAGACATTGTGTAAAGTCAAGGACTCCATCCCAAATCGCAAGCCACGCTCAGAAGTATTTTATAAAGATCTCCAAATCTCAAAAGAATGTCATCGTGATCGATTGATTGAGAGACTTGAGGGCAACATGTACAGAAGTTTAGATTTTTATTTAGTAGCTATGACAATTATTGATTGGTTTTTAACAAGAGAAGTGACGAGCTTCTTATCTGGTTTATAAGTAACATTTAATGAGAGAAATGATGGACTTCTCATCTTGTTTAGTTTTAGTTTGCTGTAACTATATTGCAATGAATTATTTACATGTTGCATAATATCACAAAAGCTTCAGACGAATTCAAGATCAAACAAAATCCAAGAACATCTAAACATGAGATATAAACCTGAGACTCACAAATCTCCAATGAAGTTTCCCTTAGCTCTTCTCAACATCTCTTTTTGATCTTTACATCATTATCTTACCATAAAATTTCCTTGTATTTATAAAAAGACATCTCTTAACTTCTTTCTCAAATAATCTCAATAACAAACTAATCTTTCCTACAATATTTTAGGAGATTCACATTAAATTTAATTAAGATAAAATCTTAACTAATCTAATCAACTAGGTGTCAATCCTAATGACTTCATCATGTTTGTCCGATGTGGGTACACCGGATAGAGAAAACTCCAACAATACACTAAAATTTTTTTTAAAAAAATTACATGTTTCATCTGTCAAATACATGCCTCATTGGCAACATGGAACTGCACATAGATCCAGAAATAAGAACCACATGTAATAGAAACCTACCCTTTGAATGCAAAAACATGGTGAAACTCAACAAACTCCAGCCACCAGCATAAATAGAAACATCAATGTAGTAGTCATGTATATATGAAAGATATGAATACAAAATCACTACTAAATATAACTAACTAGACATATAAAATCAGCCGACTAATTCACTCAACCTCCAAATCTTTACATTTCAAAGAATAAGAAAATAGATTGTTTAGCCCATAATAGGAATTAAGTAGACATGCCTATCTTGGAAGACAAGAAATGGTAACAAAAACTTCCAGTAAAAAAATTACAAAATATGGCAACCAAAGTTAATTAAAAAAAATATAGCAAACAATAAATCAACAAATTGTGTTTACAAATATGAACACATGAAAACATTATAAATAATGGTTGATCAAACTACATTGAAAATAATATACTTTGAAAGAAAAAAAATCTAAGACCAGATGGATGATTCTGATTTGAAACAATTCTTTGATGGAGAAGTCGTGAATACGGAGGACACCGATCAAAATGTGGGTGTCATGTATGCCCCGTCGTCTTCGTGGTTCTCTATTGGTGAAGCACTGCGCAATATTGGTGAACAAGTTGTAGATGATTTTGATAAATGGTACAACACTCAAATCGTCGTCCCCGATAATGACACCAACGATGAAAAAGTTATGAGTGTTGAAAATACTCGAGAAGACAATGACACCAACAACGAGAAAGTTATGGGTGTTGAAAATTCTGTAGAGGAAGAGATGAAGCCTCAATGTTGGACACCAGAGGAGCATGCGTAAGAAATCTTTTCTTCCTTTTCTTTTCTTTTATTGGGTTTAATATAAGTTTTAATATCGTTATCAATCATGTAAACCATAAAATTTATCTATACTTTTATTTTACAAAAAAAAAAAAATTACAAATTGAATGAAAGCATTCATTGAATGATTTTATTTTTATATATTTATTCAAATTTATTTTTAAGATAAAAAAATCGGTTAAAAGATACACCTATTATCTAATAAGGTATATTTAGATAATTAGACTGTAAATATGGTAATGGACAATGAATGATGGTGTTATATATAAGGAATACGTATACTTATATAATAGAGGTTTATTTAAATTATAATAAGTACACTGTACATAAGAGTGTGTGTGTGTATAATGAATTTAACGTATATAAGCATATACAAGGAACAATATAATAACCAATCTAAAATGTTAGCCTAAATATGGAATTTTTAAAATAAACTATTGAAGTGGATATACTGTTTCCTTGTATTTGTTGAGCATTCCAGTAAAACATAAATATCAAATTATTTAGTTTATAGTGTACCATGTATAATGTGTTTGTTTTATTCCTCTCCAAAAATACAAGTTCTAAGAAGCTCATGCATGTTTGTAACAGAGTATTACGTTTTATTCTAATAATGAAATGCCTCAGACAAATTTAGTTAATTATGTCATACATAGTTACATGCTCTAATGTTAAAAAAATAACTCTGATTGGTTTATTGGACTGCTTATTATTACCTTAGTCCATATACATATTTTAGTTTGGATAATTTATTACAAATTTTATAATTAAAAAGCTAATTATAATCATCATTGCCGCTTTACGTTAAAGTTTTTACATTTATTTTCATACTACATCTAAAATCTTACAGTGATTACTATACAACCAGGGAATTTCATAAAGAGCTAGAGCTATGTGGAATGGAGGATTGGAAACAATTCTTAAACAATGAAGAAGCCGTGAATGCTGAGGACATCAATCAAGACGTGGGTCTCAAACATGTCTCATCATCTTCATCGTTTTTTATTGGGGAACTAGAAAATGGTCAAGATGTTTTAGATGAATTTGATCGATGTATGAAAGACTACATTCAAACCTTCTTCCCCAATAAGGACACTAATAACGATCAAGTTGTTGGTGTCAAAAATGGTGAAGAGAAAGAAATAAAGGAAGAACAACTTGTTATCTCCAACAACAACACCAACAACGATGAAGTTGTGGGTGTCGAAAATGGTGAAGAGAAAGAGATGGAGGAGGAACAACTTGTTATCTCCAACAACAACACCAACAACAATGAAGTTGTGGGTGTTGAAAATGTTGAAGAGGAAGAGATGGGGGAGGAACCATGGTTGCAACGGGTGGATATGTCTTTTGTGACAAGAGCGAATAGTCGGAGGGTGCAAAGAAAGCCTCAACGTTGGACGCTAAAAGAGCATGAGTAAGTATCTTTTTTTTCTTTTATATAATTTGATTTAAGTAATTAATGTTGTTATCAATCATATAAGATATAAAATTTATATATATTTCTATTTTATAAAAAAAATACAAGTTGCATGAAAACATTGTGTTATATATATAAGGATTTTATTTTTTTTAAATAAACGATTGAAGTGGATATACCAATATACTGATTACTTGTATTTGATGAGCAATCCAGTAAACCATAAACATCCAATTATATTTTAATTTATAGTGTACCATGTATTCATTTTTTTTCCACCCAGTTTGATTATACAAGCTCCATAGGATAATGCATTCATTTTTTTATTTTAAATATTTTGATGATTGTTGTACAACAGGGGTTTTCTTGAAGGGCTAAAGAAGTATGGAAGGGGAGATTGGAGGAGCATTAGTAAAAATTGTGTAAAGTCAAGGACTCCATCCCAAATCGCAAGCCACGCTCAGAAGTATTTTATGAAGATCTCCAAATCCAACAATGACTCCCAATCTCAAAAGGATGTCATCTTGATCGATTGATGGAGAGAATTGAGGACCACATGTATAGAGGTTTAGATTTTTATTTAGTAGTTATGACAATTATTCACTGGTTTTTAATAAGAGAAGTGATGGAGTTCTTAGCTTGTTTATAAGTAGTATTTAATGAGAGAAGTGATAAACTCCTTATCTTGTTTAGTTTTAATTTGTGGTAATGTAGTTTTTTCATTCTCTTAGTATCATTATGTTTTCTATTACTATATTCCAATGAATTATATGCATGATGTGTAACAACATGGAAGTTTGCACCAAATCCAACATCAAACAAGAATAAAATAACAGAAGAACACACATGGCCTAAACTTTTATCCAGAGGAGAAAATCCAAAAACATCCATAATATAAAAAAATGAGATATAAACTCATGAGAGACTCATAAAACTCAAATGAAGTTTCCCTTGCTCTTCTCAACATCTCTTTTTGAATCTTTACATTTTTTATCGATCTAACCATGAAATTTCATTGTATTTATAGAAACAAATCTCTAACTTCTTTCTTAAATAATATCCTCACAAACAAATCCTTCTTACATATTTTATGGACCCACATTAAATATTAACTAAGGTAACATCTTAACTAATATAGTCAACTAAATTCCCACACTAAATGACTTCATAATAACCGTCCGATGTTAATACAACATGTAGAGATCGTAACCCCAACAGTACACTTTTTTTTTTTTTATTTATAAAAAGTACATGTTTCCATGTATCAAAATATATATTTCATAGGTGACATGAAATTGCAAGAACCTCATGTAACATCAATATGTCCTTTGCCTTCAATGACACAGTGAAACATTACAATCTCAAATAAAACATCAATTAAGTTTAAGTTTCATCATTTAGCTCGAAGCCCCCGACTCACTCAAGTTGGCCCGTAGGGTCAGCCTGAGCTTCACTCCGAGGCTTGACTCGACCCACAATCAGCTCAAACGAGCCCAGCCCATAAGTCTGGCAAAACTGGGGGCAGATGCATCCATTTGGTTTTTCAAATGAGCGTTGATACCCAAGCCCACGGATGGGCCACAAGCCGTGCATGCTTGGGCCTGCTTTTCACGGCTGAATCTGCCCAACTTGTTGTCGATGTCTAATTGTGTGTGTGTGTGTATATATATATATATATAAAGATATGAATACAAAAATAACATGGTCATCACTCATGAGATGAATAATAATTCACTCAATCAGCCGACTAATTCACTCAATCTCCAAATCTTTTACATTTCAATAAATAAAGGTAAATAACATGGTCATCACTCATGAGACGAATAATAAACAAGAATACATTACTTCATTACTTGGTTGTGGATGAATATATATACTTCTATAAGAGATCCTTTGGCAGCTCTTCAGTTCTTTGATCTTTGCTATCCTCCGAACAAAAAAGACGATTGAGAAGGCCTAAAGTTTCCTGTTATAAATGAACATGGAAAAATCATTTTCAACACATGCAAACACAATCTCAAATATCATGAAAAGTTGCGCAGAACTCATTGTTCAGAATTTGGATTAGTTAGACCAAGGTATAAAAACTTTCCAAGAATTCATACGGGCAATATGATGGGGTGAAGAGCCAACCAAGAAGCCAATCACATAATTTAACGAAATAGAAATTTTCTAAATGTTACTATGAGTAGATTGGTGAACGATTGGAATGCTGGTAGATATATATACAGCCATTCCTCTCCCAAGTAGAAGATATTGAACATATTTGGATATTATTTTGTTAATTCTTTGTTGAATTTCACTTGCAAAAGTTTGCCAAGGATTGTGACAATATGCGGTTCGTATGATGATTAAGGCTTAAACCAAAGTACTATGTACACATGATGGACTTCAACTGCTTCCACTTCCACTTAAGGACATGGGCCTTTGTTAGTTAATGTATCCATTGGAGAGGCTGAAGGAGGCGACAGGGCTAGTGGTGGATTTCCATGATGGTATGTGGCTGGCGGGCAAACGGATGCGGCACAGAGGGGATAGATCTTGGTACCACATTGGTTTTGGCGACATGGATGACGTGCAACCAGGTGACATTTCAAGGACAAAGGCCATATACAACAGAGAATATTTGGGAGTTTTAGATTGGGGGAAATATTGTGTGGGTATGAGTATGAGGGAGATAAGCTTTTATGATGGCAAATTAGCAATGTAAACAGGGAAGTAGAGGGGTCAGCTGTTGATGGGAGCCTGGTAGACCTCCTATCTCGGCCCCACACTCTACCTTAATATCTCAATTTAAATGTAAAAAAAATATTTTATCTCATAGAATGCATTCTTTTTACCTTTTAGCTTGTAGGGAAGTGAAAAAAGTGGCATGAGTTTATTAAAATTCTCTCTGCTAGGAATGTAAATAAACAAAATTTGTGACAAATCGTGTATAAGTATTTCAAAACAAGCAAACACCTTAAAGAAAAAAACATTATTCATTACTTGTTCAGGTGGAGTGTGAGCAATAAGATAATTTTATTTATAAAGCAGATGCTGAAATTTTATGTCTTTCATTATAGTGGGTTGATATTGTAAATAAAAATTAAATTATAAGAAATACATGTAAAAAAAAATGTTGATTTAATAAAAAAAAATTTGATATGAGAAAAAAAATTGGGTAAGGGAGAGAAATTTTTTGATATAGACACACACATATATATTATATTATACTAAAAATAACATAAAATCTAATTGAAATTTTTTTTAGTAGATATCTTTAATTTTAAATTATTCAAATTGAGATCTATAAATCTGGTTTATTTATGTCAAATCTTAAACTTTATATATTTTATGATTTGAAATTTCAAATTTTCAATAAATAGAAATGAGTAATTAAAACTGATATAATTTCAATTAGAGGGGAAGAAATGGTCTTTAAAAAATGTCATGATTTTGTTTTGATTTTTTTAATTATGATCATGTCACAAAGATGTGAGGTAGATCTATCCGTTCATTCGATGCACTCTAATATAAGAAAATTAGGATCATTTAACCCATAATAGGAATTAGCTAGACATATCTATTTTTGAGACAAGACATATATAGTAACAAAAACTTTCAAATTTTTTTTCAAAATATGGCAGCCAAAGTTAATAAAAAATATATAGCAAAAACTAATTTAACAAATTGTGTTAACAAATATGAACATATAAAAACATTATAAATATTGGTCAAACAACAATGACCTACATAGGGAAGGGTATAGATATAATTATACCATACATGTCATGACATACAATTGAAATAAAAAAACCAACGTGACCATAAATTAAACCTCACCCAAACATTAATGGTCAAACATATGTATTGGAATTGGGAGTTTGTGTTTACTATTATAGGATACAATTTTAAGAAATTTTGTTTGACTATATCAACAATTATCAATATTTAAAATCGTAATAATCACTCTTTAGTTGTGAAATTTGAGTGTAGGATTTTTAGGACCTTTAACAAGATCAGACATCCTTAAAATCCCAAATTATTTTGATGTATTAGAGATTTGAAAAAAAATTATTGTAGAATACTTGAACAAACATATGTTTCCAAAGGTGTAGGATAGATTTGAAGGAAAAATAATATAGAATATTTGATTTCAAATCAGTCTAAAATTACAATTTTAAGAGAATTTGTTATATATGAATAATTCACTATATCAACAATTATCAATATTTAAAATCATAATAATCACTTTCTAATTGTGAAATTCGAATTTAGGATTTTTGGGATCTTTAATATTTTAATTAAATTATTTTTATTTTAATATATGTAAATTATTGTAATTATATTTTCGTATTCACTATTTTTAGTATACTCGTAATTGAGTTTATGTTTCCACTGGTGTAGGACAGATATAAAAAAAAAATATTGTAGAATATTTGATTTCAAATAAATCCTAAAAATGTGGTTTATCAGAATTTGTTATAATTGACAATTCTTAATTCACCTTTTTTTAGGGAAATTTGAATTTAGGATTTGTAAGATCATATATAGATTTTTATAAGATTTTGATTAAGTTAATTTTATTTTAGTAGATTTTAGTGTCGTTATGAATGTATTTACTATTTTTATATAAGATATGCTTTACTCACCATTTAATTATATCAAAATCAAACTTCCCTTTTTAACTATACCATATTAACATTAAGCTTCCCAACCCTATATATGTGTCAACACCTCCTTCAATTCTCTACTCATTCGATTGCAATGGAAGAACAGACATGCCGTACATGGCTTGGACTTGGTTTAGGTTGTCGATCGGAGGAGTTGTCCGTGCAAAGGAGGAAGAACAATGAACGAAAGCCGCAGCTTCAGCTGTTGTTTCCATTGGAGTCGAAGAGCAATGAAGATGAAGAAGTTGCGAAGAAAGAATTTAGACTCACCAGAGAACAGACAAGCCTTCTCGAAGAAAGATTCAGAGAACGCAACGCTCTCACTTTGGTAAATCACATCAACACCATCCCTACTTTTGAAGTATATATTGATCCATGTGGATGATTTGCAGAACCAAAAGCAAGAATTGGCCGAACAGTTGAATCTACGCCCGCGACAAGTGGAAGTTTGGTTTCAAAATCGAAGAGCGAGGTATGTCTTGTATTATGGCATAAGAGCGTTTTTGTCTTGTTTTTTTTTATCCTCTTTTGTTTAGGATTAAGAGAGATTATGTTTACTTAAGCGATCGTCGTAAGATTTTCTTTGAGATTGTCTTTTAATAATTCTAAATAATCGACTCTCTCCTTACCCATGAACGTTCATAAATTGATGAACCACGTAAATCTGTGTTATGTTTATGCATCAAAATCTTAATTTATTGTGATTGTTATGTTTATGTATCAAAATGTTAATTTATTGTTATTTTAGAATCAAGCTGAAGCAAAAGGAGGTGCACTACGAGTTCTTGAAGGAGTGTTTCAAGGGCCTGAGCGAGGAGAACCGTCGATTGAAGAGAGAGGTCTATTCGATCAAGCCCAGCGGCTGGCCTTACCACGAGCACCTCTCAAAGGCGGCGGCGGCGCTGAGTGTGTGTCCGTCATGCAAGCGAAACTCGGTCACCGGAGATGGAAAGACCAACAACAATTAAGGAATCTCCTTCTGATATGGCTTGTTAAAAGGACATGAATTTAGTTTGTAAATCAACTCGCTCACTGATTTGGATCTTTTATTAGGCTTATGAAGATATATCCTGTAGTTTTTATTTATTAGTTGTTGATATGTTCATTTAGAGTTTGTAAATGGACACAATAATTGATTTGGATGTTATTGAGTTCATGAACATATATGTGTAGTTGTTCCTATGTTCATGTTGAAATTTAGATTTACTGTCACTTGACATGGGACCATTTTTTTTATATTTGTGTCCATGTTTGTGAAGCAAACCGAGCAGATGATTCTATTATCTATGCTTTTTCAGTATAAAATAATAAAGTAGCATACATTACTTTATTACTTGGTTGTGGATGAATATAAATATTTATGTAAGAGATCTTTTGGCAGTTGTTTAGTTATAAGTCAAATGAACATCACAAAAATATGAATAATCCATACACTATGATGAGGTGAGTACTATACTTCATAAAGCTCCTTATATATACAGTTTATCAGACAGAAAATACAAGATTTGTGCATTTTTGTACATATTATGTAAAAATTGGTTATATGGAAAATTTTATAATAGATATGTAGTTGCATATAATTAGAAATACAAATATAGACAAGTCTATTTAGGTAAGTCTATTTAGGTAGAGGTGTAACATAGACAAACATCCATTCAAATTCTCTTTCTACTTAATATACAAAAAAAATTTAGTTATATTATTTCATTCTTATGTTTATTTCTGGATATTACAAGTAAAATTTTCTTTTTATGGAGTGTTTTCTAGAACTAAATTTGAGGGAAGTAAATTTTTTTTATTTCCAATTAGAATTATCAATCTAGTCCTTAGACATAAAACCTGACCTGAAGAGTAAAGAATTAAAACGATTGACTGTCAAACCACCTCATTTGTTGAAGGCGTAGACCTAATATTTGATTAACACCATACATTACGTGACATAAAATTGAAAAAAAAAAATTACTTCACCATTAATTAAACCACACCCAAACAATGGTCAAACATATGTCTTGGAATTGGGAGTTTTTTTTTTCCACGGGTGTAGTGACATATTTTGAAGGAAAAATATTGTATGATATTTTATTTCAAATTAGTCTCAAAATAAATCTTTACCAAATTATCATATTCGATAATTGACTATATGGACAATTATCAATTTTAAAATCATAATAGTCACTTTTTAGTTATGGAGTTGGAATTTAGGATTTTTAGGATCTTAACAAGATCAAGATCTTAACAATTTCAGGGATCCTTAAAATCCTATATTATTTTGATGTACGACATATTTGAAAAAACATTGTTGTAGAACATTTGATCAAACATGTGTGTTGGAATTGAGAATTTGTGTTTCCAAAGGTGTACCATAGATTTGAAGGAAAAGCAATATAGAATTTTTATTTCAAATCAGTTTAAATCACAATTTTAAGAGAATTTGTTATATATGATAATTCATTGTATCAACAATTATCAATAATTAAAATCATAATAATCACTTTCTAGTTGTGAAATTTGAATTTAAGATTTTTAGGATCTTTAATATTTTAATTAAATTAATTTTATTTTAATATATGTAAATTATTGTAATTATTTTTTGTATTCACTATTTTTAGTATATTCATAATTGAGTTTATGTTTTCGCTGATGTAGGACAGATTTAAAAAAAAATTATAGAATATTTGATTTCAAATAAATCCAAAGAATATAGTTTTATTAGAATTTGTCATAATTGACAATTCTTAATCGACCTTTTATTAGTGAAATTTGAATTTAGTATTTTTAGGATGATATATAGATTTTTATAAGATTTTGATTAAGTTATTTTAATTTTAATAGTTTTTAGTGTCATTGTAAATGTATTTACTATTTTAGTAGATTTGGGTCATGTAGAGAGAGATTGTTGTTTTGTAAGAAAAATAGGATATTGGTGTGGAATAATCTAATAAGAAAGAATTAAGTGGGATGTAAGGATCTAATTACATAAGGGTAGATTAGTATTTTGTGTTTCCAAAATTGTGAAATGAGACTTTTTTAGGTATAATTGTAAAATGAGACTTTTTAGGTATAATTGTAAAATGAGACTTTTTAGTTGAATTTAGGATTTTTAGGATCTTAACAAGATCAAGATCTTAATCAGAGATCCTTAAAATCCCAAATTATTTTGATGTATGACATATTTGAAAAAAATTATTGTAGAATATTTGATCAAACATATGTATATGATTTTTAGGATCTTTAAAAATTTTAGGATCTTAACAAGATCAGACATCCTTAAAATCCCAAATTATTTTGATGTATTAGAGATTTGAAAAAAAATTATTGTAGAATACTTGAACAAACATATGTTTCCAAAGGTGTAGGATAGATTTGAAGGAAAAATAATATAGAATATTTGATTTCAAATCAGTCTAAAATTACAATTTTAAGAGAATTTGTTATATATGAATAATTCACTATATCAACAATTATCAATATTTAAAATCATAATAATCACTTTCTAATTGTGAAATTCGAATTTAGGATTTTTGGGATCTTTAATATTTTAATTAAATTATTTTTATTTTAATATATGTAAATTATTGTAATTATATTTTCGTATTCACTATTTTTAGTATACTCGTAATTGAGTTTATGTTTCCACTGATGTAGGACAGATATAAAAAAAAAAATTGTAGAATATTTGATTTCAAATAAATCCTAAAAATGTGGTTTATCAGAATTTGTTATAATTGACAATTCTTAATTCACCTTTTTTTAGGGAAATTTGAATTTAGGATTTGTAAGATCATATATAGATTTTTATAAGATTTTGATTAAGTTAATTTTATTTTAGTAGATTTTAGTGTCGTTGTGAATGTATTTACTATTTTTATATAAGATATGCTTCTTTACTCACCATTTAATTATATCAAAATCAAACTTCCCTTTTTAACTATACCATATTAACATTAAGCTTCCCAACCCTATATATGTGTCAACACCTCCTTCAATTCTCTACTCATTCGATTGCAATGGAAGAACAGACATGCCGTACATGGCTTGGACTTGGTTTAGGTTGTCGATCGGAGGAGTTGTCCGTGCAAAGAAGGAAGAACAATGAACGAAAGCCGCAGCTTCAGCTGTTGTTTCCATTGGAGTCGAAGAGCAATGAAGATGAAGAAGTTGCGAAGAAAGAATTTAGACTCACCAGAGAACAGACAAGCCTTCTCGAAGAAAGATTCAGAGAACGCAACGCTCTCACTTTGGTAAATCACATCAACACCATCCCTACTTTTGAAGTATATATTGATCCATGTGGATGATTTGCAGAACCAAAAGCAAGAATTGGCCGAACAGTTGAATCTACGCCCGCGACAAGTGGAAGTTTGGTTTCAAAATCGAAGAGCGAGGTATGTCTTGTATTATGGCATAAGAGCGTTTTTGTCTTGTTTTTTTTTATCCTCTTTTGTTTAGGATTAAGAGAGATTATGTTTACTTAAGCGATCGTCGTAAGATTTTCTTTGAGATTGTCTTTTAATAATTCTAAATAATCCATGAACGTTCATAAATTGATGAACCACGTAAATCTGTGTTATGTTTATGCATCAAAATCTTAATTTATTGTGATTTTAGAACCAAACTGAAGCAAAAGGAGGTGCACTACGAGTTTTTGAAGAAGTGGTGTGAGCGCCTTAGCGAGGAGAACCGTCGATTGAAGAGAGAGGTGCAAAAACTCTATTCAATCAAGCCCAGCGGCTGGCCTTACCACGAGCACCTTTCAAAGGCGGCGGCGGCGCTGAGTGTGTGTCCGTCATGCAAGCGAAACTCGGTCACCGGAGATGGAAAGACCAACAACAATTAAGGAATCTCCTTCTGATATGGCTTGTTAAGAGTACTTGAATTTAGTTTGCAAATAGACTCACTCACTGATTTGAATCTTTTATTAGGCTTATGAAGATATATCATGTGATTTTTATTTATTAGTTGTTGATATGTTCATTTAGAGTTTGTAAATGAACACAATCATTGATTTGGATATTATTGAGTTCATAAACATATATGTGTAGTTGTTCCTATGTTTATGTTGAAATTTAGATTTACTGTCACTCGACATGGGACAATTATTATTATTTTTATTTGTGTTCAGGTGTGTGAAGCAAACCAAGCAGATGATTATCTTATCTTTTTTTCAACACAAAATAATAAAGAAGCATACATTACTTCATTACTTGGTTGTGGATGAACATAAATATATCTGCAAGAGATCCTTTGGCAGCTCTTTATTTCTCCAATCTTTGCTGTCCTCCGAAAGGAAAGGACGATCAAGAAGGCCTAAAGTTTCATGTTAAAAATCAATCAAACATCACAGAATCATCCATTGGTTCGTTGCATTTTATTGAATATTAATGAGAGGGAAAGCATAGTCATTTGAACAAGGTAGAAAGAAATTCATAAAACAAGTTTTGGATGCATACAACATGACTCGATTAGGGCTGCGACTTGTGGATTGAACAAGGATAAACAAGCTATACTCAGTATGAATTGAATTATATAAGCTACTTTATATTATAATAGGAAGATAAACAAGAGTCCATATTATTATAAGTAATTCTTTTAAGGGATTTTTAGTTTTAAGTCCCACGTACCATCATATTTAGTGATCGATCCCTCCCTTCTTTGTATTTAGATTTTAGTCCCCAGATTTAAATGATAGTTCCTTTTTAGTCCCTGTGAGGGACCTATCCATAAATTATTTAATTTACTTTTTAGTCCCTGTGAGGGACCTATCCATGAATTATCCTTTAAATTGGGGAACTAAAACCTAAATATGAAGAAGGGAGGGATCGATCACTAAATATGATGGTTTGTGGGGACTTAAAACTAAAAATCCATTCTTTTGGGATTTCCCTTGAAGAGATGGAATAAATGTTTTTTTTATTTTATTTATTCCATCTCTTTCAGGGAAATTAATTTTTAGAAAGTTTTAGACTCAATAATTTTACCAACCAAGACTAATACCACAAAAAAATCCACTATTACGTTCGATGAGAATATGCACAATCAACCACATAATTTAATTTTTTACAACAACCCATTAAATAAACGATTACCGAACCCCCTAAAAATAATCTAATCAATTAAAAAAAACACTTCCCTGAAAAAACTATAAATGTACTTATTTTCACATCTAAAGAAAAAGTGATACATATAGATCCAAAATCAATAAAAAAAAAAGAAGCGGAATAAATTTTAAATTCAAAAGCAAGACATCCATCAATAATTTATGGGATCAAATAAATCCGATTCTATTTGTAATTTTTGTATTTATTATGTGACTAAAATACTTATATTTTATAATTTTATTGATATCTTAATGGTATGGAAAATCATTGAATGAAATTTGAGGTCTGGGAGTCATGTTTTGAGATTGGGAACCTGTTTATAAATCTTGAAATCTGAATTAGGGACCTGTATGTGACACAGATATGGTGTAGTTGTGAAGCTGGTAGAACCTGAGGGTGGATCTGCAGAAAGCCCACGAAAAGACAAAATTAGCCAGTTTTTGTCAGGGACCTGGATATAAATAGTAGGGACTTGTTTACATCACATATAGGTCGTTTTGTGAAACTTATAAAACTGGGGGTTCTATCTGAAAAATACCCCCAATGAAATTACAGAAATAACCCCGGTACACCCATTCTGCTCGCGCTTTATAGAAGAAGTATATAAAAGTATAGATTAAACCATACAAAAACAAATTCATTATTGATAAGTTTGTATGTCATGTAATACAAACAACATATATTATGTTATACAAAAAATAACGTTACAAATGTTTAGAATCCAATTGACATATAACTATTATTTTGGTATGAACAAACAAAACTCATTCATAATAAATTTGCATGTCATATAATAAGTATATATACACATATATTATATTATACTAAAAATAACATGACAAATCCTTATAAAATCCAATTGAGATAAATTTAGTAGAGTATCTTTGATTTTAAATTATTAAAATTTAGATATATAAATATTTTTCATCTAAATCGAATCTTAAACTAAATATATTTAATAATTTGAAATCTTAAATTTTTAATATATAGAAATGAGTAAATAAAACTAGTTTAATTTCAGTTAAGGCTGAAGAAATTAATGGTTTTCCAAAAATGTCATAATTTTGTTTTAATTTTTTTAATTACAATCGTGCCACAATGATCTAACCGTCTATTCAATATACTGTAATATAAACGAATTTAGGATCATTTAGCCCATAAGATTTGAGAATATCTTCGCTTATTTTTTATAATTTAAATATAATAAATACATATTGTATTTATCATAGATTAAATCATACAAAGAAAAAATCATTATTGATAAATTTATACATCATGCAATATATATACGTATATACAATGTTTTTTTGACTGAAATGGTTACATGTATACTATGTTATACCAAAAATTAACATTACAAATGTTTAGAATCCAATTGACATAAATGTTGGTAGATAACTATTATTTTGGTATGAACAAACAAAATATTTACAAAATATTAAATCATACAAAAAAAAACTCATTAATAATAAATTTGTATGTCATGTAATATGTATATACACATATATTATATTATACTAAAAATAACATGACAAATTTTTATAAAATCCACTTGAGAAAAATTTAATAGATGTCTTTGATTTTAAATTATTAAAATTTAGATATATAAATATTGTTCATCTATATCAAATCTTAAACTAAATATATTTTATGATTTGAAATCTTAAATTTTCAATATATAGAAATGAGAAGTTAAAACTAGTTTAATTTCAATTAAAGAAGAACAAAATGGTTTTCCAAAAATGTCATAATTTAATTTTTTTTAATTACAATCATGCCACAATGATCTGATCTAACCATCCATTTAATAAACTCTAAAAGAAAGAATTAAGAGGGATGTAAGGATCTAATTACATAAGGGTAGATTAGTATTTTGTGTTTCCAAAATTGTGAAATGAGACTTTTTTAGGTATAATTGTAAAATGAGACTTTTTAGTTGAATTTAGGATTTTTAGTGTCACGCCCCAGGCGTCCCCGAGACGTGGCAATAATAAATAAATAATATCAGCTATCAATACCTGAGGTCAATAAAGACACCAACAACAATACACAAGGCTGCAAAGCAAGATAATGATAACTGACTGAAAAGCGGAAGCATAATATATAAACAATGTCTGTAATTCAAAAATATTATTACAGATCCGAATACACAATCAATGTCCTGTGGAAGCCAAGTCTAGTCCAAAGAAAATACAACCTGTGCCACATGCACGATTTACAATATAACCACTGACTCTAGGACTGCTGACAGCCTCGCACTCGCCATCCGCCGGAAGAACGCTCCATCGCCCATGAGACCACGCCACAGGAAGCTCCAGCTCCACGCCCAACACTGCCCCTGAAAAGAAACAGTATGCGAGGGGTGAGCTACAAGCTCAGTGAGTGGCTGGAAACCAATCACCATCTACAGGTAAATAAATAATCAGTTCCCTTCTTCAAGGGAAAACATGGGTAGAAACCCAAAGATCACTGGGTCACGCGGCGGCGCGACCAACCTCACCCTTACCCTCACTCCCGGAGGGAGGCTCTTGGGACTTATGGGGAGAGACCATACCGTCAGTCGAAGAGACCCGGATTTACTGGTCCAGAGACCATGCCGTCGGTCGAAGAGACCCGGACTTACTAGTCTACTCAACACTACTAGATCATCTCCATCGAGATATCACCTTGGAAAAGGGACCATACCGTCGGTCATTAAGACCCGGGATTACTGGTCCGCACACTATTGGATCATCTCTATCGAGATATCTACCCAACGATGTCCCTCAACATCGATCACGAGACCGGACCCAACAACTATAGGAACGGTCGAACTACGAACGGGTCACGAGGCGACGCGTCTTCGCCTCATCCACACCCTCACTCCTGAAAGGAGACATATTGGGACTTTGGGAAGAGACTTAGACAGCTCTACTCCCCTGGTCCACCGGTAGCCTCTCCCCGCTCCGTAGCTTACCTGTTACAGGATAGCCTGTCTAACGCCGGGGCTGTGCTACACGGATCAAATGAAGGGAGAACGATTCCACACTCGCGACATCATTCGTTAACCCTCTTCCGGGTAGCCACTACCTGGCGTACTCCCACGATCAGTACCCCTCCGACTGCATCGGTGGTACCTACGGATGGGAGCCCTTTGTCAGGACAGCTACAACCCGGCCTCTTCAATTCGGACAATCATTGGGAGTAATCATTCCATGTTCGCAAGCGAACCCAATGGAAAACAATTACAACACTGAAGGAGAGGAAAACGAGGGGGGGTGCCACACACTCGGTGAATAGCACCAACTATACAATTCGGTAGGTCGCTACATCGACGACCCACCACACCCTCACCCTCACCCTCCAATGGGTGACATAGGATATTGGGACTAACAAGCTGATAATCATCCATACACAATCCTGTGGGTCGTCGCATCGCCGGCCCACCATACCCTCACCCTCACCTCTCAACAGGTGACCTAGGCTCTTGGGACTGACTAGGCTGTTGGTCACCCTTGGTCCACCGATAGTCTCTCCTCACTCCGTAGGTCGTTTGGCCACTCCCATGTTCAGCGCAGTCCTTCTACCAAATCAGGAGGCGCCTACTAGTGGGAGCCCCTGCACGGGACAACCTGTCTAACGCTGAGGTAGTCTCTACACGGATCCAACGAAGGGAACAGAACAGCCTATCCATCGCATATGATCCACTCGGATCCGCTGACAACACATATCAACAACTCTAATGCCTTGAATTCTTCAGAATTCCTCCAGGGCGCATAACCAAGATGCGGGGAAACATATATTATAACAACAGGGTTATAATATTCTCTACAATGGCATGAATTCATCAGAATTCCTCCAGGGCGCATAACTAAGATGCGGGGAAGCATATATTATAACAACAGGGTTATAATATTCTCTACAATGGCATGAATTCATCAGAATTCCTCCAGGGCGCATAACCAAGATGCGGGGAAACATATATTATAACAACAGGGTTATAATATTCTCTACAATGGCATGAATTCATCAGAATTCCTCCAGGGCGCATAACTAAGATGCGGGGAAGCATATATCATAACCCCAAGGTTATAATATTCTCTAAGGCATGCTTACAACAATATAATAACATCATCCCATCATAATTTAAATAAATTAAACTAAATGGGAGCATGCATAGGTTCAGGGCTAGGTGACTAAACATGCATAGGCCGCTATACATGATATGGGGGTCCGCATCCCTAGCATACAAGGTCTAAGGTGGCATGGATACATCATATCGATCATGCATAGATCAAGGCTTTTTAAGTACATGACCCGGTGCCCAGGCATGTACGACCTCTATACACGATACATGGATGTATATCCCTAGCATGCAAAACATCTACATATTAATTAGGGGAACCCCTCGATGCGCGACGCGCGTCTACGCGGGTCGAGCGCATCCCTAGAGAGGGGGCGGGACTGGAATCAAACCACTCACCTTTCGATCCGGGACCTCGCGCATCCCATCCGACGAGATCTGCAAGGTAGGGGCATCGAACAGGGTGAGAAACAACACAATTTACATAGAAAAATGATTAGAAATACCCAAAACTCGGATAAGCATGCATACGGGCTCGCACGCATGCGAGCACGCGCGTACGCACGCGAGTCCGAGTGCCCCGACACCTACCCGAACCTTCGGGCAGCCATAAGCATGGCCCCCCGCATGCGCACGCACGAATGCGCACGCACGCACACACCCCGGCATCATCGGCGCACTGCCGCGCGCCTGCCCGCGCGCCTGCCCGCGCGCTCGCACGCATGCGCACGCTCGCGCGCGCCCACGCGCATCGCGCGTCCAGCCCGCGCCCCCCGGGCAGCACCCCGCGCACTGCCCCAGCACGCCCCAGCACGCGCACGCACGCGCACGCACGCGCGCGCGCGCACTGGTCCCCAGCCCAGCGCCCAGGCGCCCTGCCCAGCGCCCTGCCCGCGCGCGCGCACGCTCGCGCGCACGCCCGCGCGCGCCCGCGCGCCCCCGCGCGCACCCGCGCTGGCACCCCCGCTCACGCCTGCACCCGCGCGCACCCGCGCGCCCGCGCGCGCCTGCGCGCCCGACTGCGCCCGCCTGCGCCCGACTGCGCGCGCGCCCGCGCGCGCCCGCGCGCAAACGACGCCCAGACCGCGCCCAAGCCCTCTTAACCCCCTTTTAACCCCTTCTAACCCCTCCCACACACCCCAACCTACCTAGCCACCATGCATGACCTTCCAATCAACCCCCCAAGCCAAGAAACCAAGAAAAGAAGAGGAGGAGCTCACCTTGGGAGGGAAAAGAAAGGGGGATGCTCGGGGCCCTTCGCGCACCGAAACGCCGCCACCCGGAACCACCACCACCACCACCTCCACTCAGCCTCCTCAGCCTCCTCTTCAGCCAAAACAGGGGGGGGGGAGCATGGAAAAGGGAGCTAGAGATAGAGGGGAACAAACAACATCAACACAAGAACCAACCTCTCTTCTTCCTTCACCTCATCCTTCACTTCATCTCTTTGGGAAAAATCATCAAACACTTGGGGGGCTTGAAGAGGTGAAAGAGAGAGCCTCAGATGAAGTCGTTGACGAGGGAGTGAGAGGGGGAGAGAGAGAGAGAGAGGTATTTATCAAAAATATCAAGGAAATGACATCATAGACACCCCTTTCACTTGAAATTCTGCGCAAGCTTCACTGGAACAGCCATAACTTCCTCGATATAGCTCCGAATGGCTCAATTCCAAAACCGATGGAAAGCTAAGAAGATTATCTACAACTTTCATGTTTATGACATGATCAAATAACCTCTCCAGATATTCTGAATTTAGAGCCAAACACAGAGCAGGGCTGCAGCCAGAATTTCCATCCCCGGGGTATACTTGGAAGAATACCCATAACTTTTACTACAAGAATCCAGTTGATCTAATTCCACTTCCAAACGAAAGCTAACTCAAAACTGGACGTCTCATAATAAAATCAGAATTTAACCTCTTCATCTTGGATTTTTACAAAATCAAATCCAAATGTCAAATTGGGAATACATAACTTAGGAAAAAAAATTTATGTACCCAAATTTCCAAACAGAGCGCTCCAAAATGACACAGGCACAACATCATCCCCCCCTTAGGAAATTTAGTCCTCGAAATTTAAGGAAACCCAAAGGGAAGACCGAAAGTATCATGCTTAGACCTTTGCTCCCAAGTGGTCTTCGCACCGGACTGGCGCTACCAACACACTATAATCAAAGGAACGGTCTTAGCGTGGAGCCTCTTCTCATGCTGGTCTCTGACCTCGATCAACTGCTCCATGAACGACAAATCCACTTCCTGGATGAGGCGGTCGAACAGACTGACGTGAGCAGGATCTTGGACATAACGCCTCGGTCAAGAGACAAAGGCGACGTCGTGGGCATAAGCCAGCGGTGGGGGAAAGGCTACATGACAAGCCACCTCCCCAATCCACTCAATGACGAGAACAGTCCCATTAAAGAGCCAACCTAGCTAGCCCCGAACGTCGAAACGGAGGATGCCCTTAAACCAGGACACTTCCTTGCAAATATGGTCGCCAAACCCGAAGGTAAGCTTCTGGCGACGATGACCCGGGTAGCCCTTCTGTCGGTTTTGGGAGGTGCAGATGTACACCCTAACCAACCCGGCCACCGCAAGGTCAAACAACTAACTTATGGCCCCTCCAACTGGCGCTGCTCAACCGTCCCAACACAAGGGAGGTATAAAACTACGCCTGTAGAGTGCCTTCTACAAATCCATCTGGGTGCTCGAACGGGAGTCGCTTGCAGGCATACCCCAACAAACGAGTAGTGCCTCACCCAACTGCCCTCATCATCGAGCACGCAGGCACATAGCATGTCCTCCAAGGTTCGAATCGTCCTCTTTGACTGGCTGTCCATCGGCGATGAAACGCTGTACTTAAATGGAGGCTCGCGCCAAAGCCTGCGCCACAACCTCAAAGTAGCCCTCGCGTCTCAACCGAAAATAGCGCCGACTGGAGTGCCATGAAGACGAACAATCGCGAAGGTGAAAACCCACGTCGAGGCGTCCAGAGACTCAATCAGCCGTGTTAGGGAGGGAAACGCGAACTTAGTCAGTCGGTCGATGATCACCTAGACGGCGTCGTGACCCAAACGTGACATTAACGAGTCTGCAGCAATCCCTGATAACCCACTCCCGCGACCACTGAGGAATCTCCATGGACTGACGCTTTCCACGCAACGATGATGTTTCTCGAACTTTGCCTGAGGGCATGCCAACCTGGGGAAACAAGGTCACCCACATCACCTTTTCATCACACCACAGCAATCTCTATGAAGGCTACCTCAAAGTAGTCCACAGAAGCCCAATAAAACTTTTGAGATCCACGAAGGCATCCGGCGCGTTCGTTAACCCCGATGGCAGTACTTAAAAACTCGTAGTGCCTGAACGGTCACGAAAGGCCATCTACGGGACGTCCAACTCTCGGATCTCCAACTTGCGGTACCCTTGTGCGAAGATCGATCTAACAGCAGACACTCGCTCCCAGAGCTGGTCAAATAGATCATCGATTCGCGGCAAAGGTAATTGATCTTCAACCTCCACGGGGAGATCAAAACAACACCACGAACAATTAAGTCCAAATTCTGCTCCTCGAGCATGGCTGGCGCTCATGATGATACTTACACTCTTGGTAAGCTGCTCGACCAGACTTAATCCACAAGACACACAATAAGGGGTCGTCGAATCTCGACAATGCCTATGCGACGTCATCAATCTGATATGGCGGTTGAGTCCCATCACGAACGCTAGCATCGCGCCTCCTTAATTGCGACCAATGCGGGGCAAAACGCGACAGTATCCAAAACTGTGCTTCACATGCCACCAGAGATAGGTCGCTCATTTATAACCATTGGAACTCCGGCATCCTGCACTCCATGGGCAAATTCATCACGAGGAGTCCACACTCTCGACATCATTTAGCAGCACTCTCCCGGTGTGGCCCCTACCTGGTAGCCTCCCAAGCCCGCTATATCTGCCATATGGGCGCACCAACAAGCACAGCAGCTGAGAGCACCTCACAGGGCTCTGGCCTCAACCGGGCAGCTACAACGCACAATGATCTATCGAAGCGACTCCAGATGCCACTATGAAACCCAGTCCATAGCGATCGCCCACTAAGCTGCAATAGGACGCACCCAATCCCGATCGTACGCATCACCACTCGCTACAAGCACCTTCCAAGTGAGAGAGAAAAATCCACCATCAATTTGATGCTTCTAAGGTATTCCTTGACTGGGAAAAGAAACCTTGGCAGGGCACCATGAGGTCCCGATATAGGATACCCCGACAACCAAACAAGGAACACGGAGTACCCTAGCCCGGGTCTCAACGCTGACCCTGCAAGGCCCCTTAATCCGTAGTAGGAAGTCTAGAAGAAGACATCATTCCTTAATGAGCAACACGCCACATCCTCAACACTTTACACAAGCGCCGCACGCGAACTCCATGGTTACTAGCGATACCGACGCACGGGAAAGAGCTCCATTTATCGAGGCACAATCCTTACCTTGGAATTTGCAACCAATTCATCACCATCACACTACTGGGCATAAATCTCCTACCCCAGCCTTAATCCCACACAAGAGATCTAACAACTGACCCTACCCAGTCGACCCAGTCGACAACTTAAGGGTGGGTCCAGGGGGGTCACGTCCATGTCAACGGATGCGAGGAGGCATGTCAGCAACCTAAGATAACCTCTAACACAAGAGGACTCGGATGACAATCCTACGACTCATCATCTATACGACTAGACTTAGGCTCTGACAGGACCAGGCTCTGATACCACCTTTATTGTCACGCCCCAGGCGTCCCCGAGACGTGGCAATAATAAATAAATAATATCAGCTATCAATACCTGAGGTCAATAAAGACACCAACAACAATACACAAGGCTGCAAAGCAAGATAATGATAACTGACTGAAAAGCGGAAGCATAATATATAAACAATGTCTGTAATTCAAAAATATTATTACAGACCCGAATACACAATCAATGTCCTGTGGAAGCCAAGTCTAGTCCAAAGAAAATACAACCTGTGCCACATGCACGATTTACAATATAACCACTGACTCTAGGACTGCTGACAGCCTCGCACTCGCCATCCACTGGAAGAACGCTCCATCGCCCATGAGACCACGCCACAGGAAGCTCCAGCTCCACGCCCAACACTGCCCCTGAAAAGAAACAGTATGCGAGGGGTGAGCTACAAGCTCAGTGAGTGGCTGGAAACCAATCACCATCTACAGGTAAATAAATAATCAGTTCCCTTCTTCAAGGGAAAACATGGGTAGAAACCCAAAGATCACTGGGTCACGCGGCGGCGCGACCAACCTCACCCTTACCCTCACTCCCGGAGGGAGGCTCTTGGGACTTATGGGGAGAGACCATACCGTCAGTCGAAGAGACCCGGATTTACTGGTCCAGAGACCATGCCGTCGGTCGAAGAGACCCGGACTTACTAGTCTACTCAACACTACTAGATCATCTCCATCGAGATATCACCTTGGAAAAGGGACCATACCGTCGGTCATTAAGACCCGGGATTACTGGTCCGCACACTATTGGATCATCTCTATCGAGATATCTACCCAACGATGTCCCTCAACATCGATCACGAGACCGGACCCAACAACTATAGGAACGGTCGAACTACGAACGGGTCACGAGGCGACGCGTCTTCGCCTCATCCACACCCTCACTCCTGAAAGGAGACATATTGGGACTTTGGGAAGAGACTTAGACAGCTCTACTCCCCTGGTCCACCGGTAGCCTCTCCCCGCTCCGTAGCTTACCTGTTACAGGATAGCCTGTCTAACGCCGGGGCTGTGCTACACGGATCAAATGAAGGGAGAACGATTCCACACTCGCGACATCATTCGTTAACCCTCTTCCGGGTAGCCACTACCTGGCGTACTCCCACGATCAGTACCCCTCCGACTGCATCGGTGGTACCTACGGATGGGAGCCCTTTGTCAGGACAGCTACAACCCGGCCTCTTCAATTCGGACAATCATTGGGAGTAATCATTCCATGTTCGCAAGCGAACCCAATGGAAAACAATTACAACACTGAAGGAGAGGAAAACGAGGGGGGGTGCCACACACTCGGTGAATAGCACCAACTATACAATTCGGTAGGTCGCTACATCGACGACCCACCACACCCTCACCCTCACCCTCCAATGGGTGACATAGGATATTGGGACTAACAAGCTGATAATCATCCATACACAATCCTGTGGGTCGTCGCATCGCCGGCCCACCATACCCTCACCCTCACCTCTCAACAGGTGACCTAGGCTCTTGGGACTGACTAGGCTGTTGGTCACCCTTGGTCCACCGATAGTCTCTCCTCACTCCGTAGGTCGTTTGGCCACTCCCATGTTCAGCACAGTCCTTCTACCAAATCAGGAGGCGCCTACTAGTGGGAGCCCCTGCACGGGACAACCTGTCTAACGCTGAGGTAGTCTCTACACGGATCCAACGAAGGGAACAGAACAGCCTATCCATCGCATATGATCCACTCGGATCCGCTGACAACACATATCAACAACTCTAATGCCTTGAATTCTTCAGAATCCCACCATGGCGCATAACCAAGATGCGGGGAAACATATATTATAACAACAGGGTTATAATATTCTCTACAATGGCATGAATTCATCAGAATTCCTCCAGGGCGCATAACTAAGATGCGGGGAAGCATATATTATAACAACAGGGTTATAATATTCTCTACAATGGCATGAATTCATCAGAATTCCTCCAGGGCGCATAACCAAGATGCGGGGAAACATATATTATAACAACAGGGTTATAATATTCTCTACAATGGCATGAATTCATCAGAATTCCTCCAGGGCGCATAACTAAGATGCGGGGAAGCATATATCATAACCCCAAGGTTATAATATTCTCTAAGGCATGCTTACAACAATATAATAACATCATCCCATCATAATTTAAATAAATTAAACTAAATGGGAGCATGCATAGGTTCAGGGCTAGGTGTCTAGGCATGCATAGGCCGCTATACATGATATGGGGGTCCGCATCCCTAGCATACAAGGTCTAAGGTGGCATGGATACATCATATCGATCATGCATAGATCAAGGCTTTTTAAGTACATGACCCGGTGCCCAGGCATGTACGACCTCTATACACGATACATGGATGTATATCCCTAGCATGCAAAACATCTACATATTAATTAGGGGAACCCCTCGATGCGCGACGCGCGTCTACGCGGGTCGAGCGCATCCCTAGAGAGGGGGGGGGACTGGAATCAAACCACTCACCTTTCGATCCGGGACCTCGCGCATCCCATCCGACGAGATCTGCAAGGTAGGGGCATCGAACAGGGTGAGAAACAACACAATTTACATAGAAAAATGATTAGAAATACCCAAAACTCGGATAAGCATGCATACGGGCTCGCACGCATGCGAGCACGCGCGTACGCACGCGAGTCCGAGTGCCCCGACACCTACCCGAACCTTCGGGCAGCCATAAGCATGGCCCCCCGCATGCGCACGCACGAATGCGCACGCACGCACACACCCCGGCATCATCGGCGCACTGCCGCGCGCCTGCCCGCGCGCCTGCCCGCGCGCTCGCACGCATGCGCACGCTCGCGCGCGCCCACGCGCATCGCGCGTCCAGCCCGCGCCCCCCGGGCAGCACCCCGCGCACTGCCCCAGCACGCCCCAGCACGCGCACGCACGCGCACGCACGCGCGCGCGCGCACTGGTCCCCAGCCCAGCGCCCAGGCGCCCTGCCCAGCGCCCTGCCCGCGCGCGCGCACGCTCGCGCGCACGCCCGCGCGCGCCCGCGCGCCCCCGCGCGCACCCGCGCTGGCACCCCCGCTCACGCCTGCACCCGCGCGCACCCGCGCGCCCGCGCGCGCCTGCGCGCCCGACTGCGCCCGCCTGCGCCCGACTGCGCGCGCGCCCGCGCGCGCCCGCGCGCAAACGACGCCCAGACCGCGCCCAAGCCCTCTTAACCCCCTTTTAACCCCTTCTAACCCCTCCCACACACCCCAACCTACCTAGCCACCATGCATGACCTTCCAATCAACCCCCCAAGCTAAGAAACCAAGAAAAGAAGAGGAGGAGCTCACCTTGGGAGGGAAAAGAAAGGGGGATGCTCGGGGCCCTTCGCGCACCGAAACGCCGCCACCCGGAACCACCACCACCACCACCTCCACTCAGCCTCCTCAGCCTCCTCTTCAGCCAAAACAGGGGGGGGGGAGCATGGAAAAGGGAGCTAGAGATAGAGGGGAACAAACAACATCAACACAAGAACCAACCTCTCTTCTTCCTTCACCTCATCCTTCACTTCATCTCTTTGGGAAAAATCATCAAACACTTGGGGGGCTTGAAGAGGTGAAAGAGAGAGCCTCAGATGAAGTCGTTGACGAGGGAGTGAGAGGGGAAGAGAGAGAGAGAGAGGTATTTATCAAAAATATCAAGGAAATGACATAGACACCCCTTTCACTTAAAATTCTGCGCTAGCTTCACTAGAACAGCCATAACTTCCTCGATATAGCTCCGAATGGCTCAATTCCAAAACCGATGGAAAGCTAAGAAGATTATCTACAACTTTCATGTTTATGATAAGAGCAAATAACCTCTCCAGCTATTCCGAATTTAGAGCCAAACACAGAGCAGGGCTGCAGCCAGAATTTCCATCCCCGGGGTATACTTGGAAGAATACCCATAACTTTTACTACAAGAATCCAGTTGATCTAATTCCACTTCCAAACGAAAGCTAACTCAAAACTGGACGTCTCATAAATAAATCAGAATTTAATCTCTTCATCTTGGATATTTTACAAAATCAAATCCAAATGCCAAATTGGGAATACATAACTTAGGAAAAAAATTTATGTACCCAAATTTCCAAACAGAGCGCTCCAAAATGACACAGGCACAACATTTAGGATCTTAACAAGATCAAGATCTTAATCAGAGATCCTTAAAATCCCAAATTATTTTGATGTATGACATATTTGAAAAAAATTATTGTAGAATATTTGATCAAACATATGTATATGATTTTTAGGATCTTTAAAAATTTTAGGATCTTAACAAGATCAGACATCCTTAAAATCCCAAATTATTTTGATGTATTAGAGATTTGAAAAAAAATTATTGTAGAATACTTGAACAAACATATGTTTCCAAAGGTGTAGGATAGATTTGAAGGAAAAATAATATAGAATATTTGATTTCAAATCAGTCTAAAATTACAATTTTAAGAGAATTTGTTATATATGAATAATTCACTATATCAACAATTATCAATATTTAAAATCATAATAATCACTTTCTAATTGTGAAATTCGAATTTAGGTTTTTTGAGATCTTTAATATTTTAATTAAATTATTTTTATTTTAATATATGTAAATTATTGTAATTATATTTTCGTATTCACTATTTTTAGTATACTCGTAATTGAGTTTATGTTTCCACTGATGTAGTCATATATAAAAAAAAAAATATGATAGAATATTTGATTTCAAATAAATCCTAAAAATGTGGTTTATCAGAATTTGTTATAATTGACAATTCTTAATTCACCTTTTTTTAGGGAAATTTGAATTTAGGATTTGTAAGATCATATATAGATTTTTATAAGATTTTGATTAAGTTAATTTTATTTTAGTAGATTTTAGTGTCGTTATGAATGTATTTACTATTTTTATATAAGATATGCTTTACTCACCATTTAATTATATCAAAATCAAACTTCCCTTTTTAACTATACCATATTAACATTAAGCTTCCCAACCCTATATATGTGTCAACACCTCCTTCAATTCTCTACTCATTCGATTGCAATGGAAGAACAGACATGCCGTACATGGCTTGGACTTGGTTTAGGTTGTCGATCGGAGGAGCTGTCTGTGCAAAGGAGGAAGAACAATGAACGAAAGCCGCAGCTTCAGCTGTTGTTTCCATTGGAGTCGAAGAGCAATGAAGATGAAGAAGTTGCGAAGAAAGAATTTAGACTCACCAGAGAACAGACAAGCCTTCTCGAAGAAAGATTCAGAGAACGCAACGCTCTCACTTTGGTAAATCACATCAACACCATCCCTTCTTTTGAAATATATATTGATCCATGTGGATGATTTGTAGAACCAAAAGCAAGAATTGGCTGAACAGTTGAATCTACGCCCGCGACAAGTGGAAGTTTGGTTTCAAAATCGAAGAGCGAGGTATGTCTTGTATTATGGCATAAGAGCGTTTTTGTCTTGTTTTTTTTATCCTCTTTTGTTTAGGATTAAGAGAGATTATGTTTACTTAAGCGATTGTCGTAAGATTTGCTTTGAGATTGTCTTAGTAATTCTAAATAATCGACTCTCTCCTCATCCATGAACGTTCATAAATTGATGAACCACGTAAATCTGTGTTATGTTTATGCATCAAAATCTTAATTTATTGTGATTTTAGAACCAAACTGAAGCAAAAGGAGGTGCACTACGAGTTCTTGAAGGAGTGTTTCAAGAGCCTGAGCGAGGAGAACCGTCGATTGAAGAGAGAGGTGCAAAAACTCTATTCAATCAAGCCCAGCGGCTGGCCTTACCACGAGCACCTCTCAAAGGCGGCGGCGGCGCTGAGTGTGTGTCCGTCATGCAAGCGAAACTCGGTCACCGGAGATGGAAAGACCAACAACAATTAAGGAATCTCCTTCTGATATGGCTTGTTAAGAGTACTTGAATTTAGTTTGCAAATAGACTCACTCACTGATTTGAATATTTTATTAGGCTTATGAAGATATATCATGTGATTTTTATTTATTAGTTGTTGATATGTTCATTTAGAGTTTGTAAATGAACACAATCATTGATTTGGATATTATTGAGTTCATAAACATATATGTGTAGTTGTTCCTATGTTTATGTTGAAATTTAGATTTACTGTCACTCGACATGGGACTATTATTATTATTTTTATTTGTGTTCAGGTGTGTGAAGCAAACCAAGCAGATGATTATCTTATCTTTTTTTCAACACAAAATAATAAAGAAGCATACATTACTTCATTACTTGGTTGTGGATGAATATAAATATATCTGCAAGAGATCCTTTGGTAGCTCTTTAGTTCTCCAATCTTTGCTGTCCTAAAGTTTCATGTTAAAAATCAAACAAACATCACAAAATCATCCATTGGATGTTATCCACTGTTCGTTGCATTTTATTGAATATTAATGAGAGGGAAAGCATAGTCATTTGAACAAGGTAGAAAGAAATTCATAAAACAAGTTTTGGATGCATACAACATGACTCGATTAGGGCTGCGACTTGTGGATTGAACAAGGATAAACAAGCTATACTCAGTATGAATTGAATTATATAAGCTACTTTATATTATAATAGGAAGATAAACAAGAGTCCATATTATTATAAGTAATTCTTTTAAAATAGATACAATGTTTGATAATTGGGGTTCTATTATGTATATTTTATATTTTTGAAACAAAAAATGTATTATTGTATTTCAACATATACTTATTTTTCATATAACAGTTCTTTTTACAACTCGAAATACACCCTCATATACATCTTTAGTAATTTAATAGTCATCTAACCAAGTATATACACCTTCGTAGGTGAGATATATATATCTTGTTAATTTTTTTAACATTTACTAAAAATGAGTACATTAAATTTGAAATGTTGCAATGTTTACTATTTTAAAAAATTAAAACATGTAATAACTGCATTTGGGTTGTATTTGGGACTATATCTAACATTAAGTGAAGATCCACTCAAAGTTATATTAAAAATAAAATAAAAAAAACATTTATTCCATCTCTTTCAGGGAAATTAATTTTTAGAAAGTTTTAGACTCAATAATTTTACCAACCAAGACTAATACCACAAAAAAATCAACCACATAATTCAATTTTTTACAACAACCCATTAAATAAACGATTACCGAACCCCCTAAAAACAATCTAATCAATTAAAAAAAACACTGCCCTGAAAAAACTATAAATGTACTTATTTTCACATCTAAAGAAAAAGTAATACATATAGATCCAAAATCAATAAAAAAAAAGAAGCAGAATAAATTTTAAATTCAAAAGCAAGACATCCATCAATAATTTATGGGATCAAATAAATCCGATTCTATTTGTAATTTTTGTATTTATTATGTGACTAAAATACTTATATTTTATAATTTTATTGATATCTTAATGGTATGGAAAATCATTGAATGAAATTTGAAGTCTAGGTAGTCATGTTTTGAGATTAGAGACTTGCTTATAAATCTGAAAATCTGAATTAGGAACCTGTTTGTGACACAGATAGGGTGTAGTTGTGAAGCTGGTAGAACCTGAGGGTGGATCTGCAGAAAGCCCACGAAAAGACAAAATTAGCCAGTTTTTGTCAGGGACCTGGATATAAATAGTAGGGACTTGTTTACATCATATATGGATCTTTTTGTGAAACTTATACAACTGGGGGTTCTATCTGAAAAATACCCCCAATGAAATTACAGAAATAACCCCGGTACACCCATTCTGCTCGCGCTTTATAGAAGAAGTATATAAAAGTATAGATTAAACCATACAAAAACAAATTCATTATTGATAAGTTTGTATGTCATGTAATACAAACAACATATATTATGTTATACAAAAAATAACGTTACAAATGTTTAGAATCCAATTGACATATAACTATTATTTTGGTATGAACAAACAAAACTCATTCATAATAAATTTGCATGTCATATAATAAGTATATATACACATATATTATATTATACTAAAAATAACATGACAAATCCTTATAAAATCCAATTGAGATAAATTTAGTAGAGTATCTTTGATTTTAAATTATTAAAATTTAGATAATATATAAATATTTTTCATCTAAATCGAATCTTAAAATAAATATATTTAATAATTTGAAATCTTAAATTTTTAATATATAGAAATGAGTAAATAAAACTAGTTTAATTTCAGTTAAGGCTGAAGAAATTAATGGTTTTCCAAAAATGTCATAATTTTGTTTTAATTTTTTTAATTACAATCGTGCCACAATGATCTAACCGTCTATTCAATATACTGTAATATAAACGAATTTAGGATCATTTAGCCCATAAGATTTGAGAATATCTTCGCTTATTTTTTATAATTTAAATATAATAAATACATATTGTATTTATCATAGATTAAATCATACAAAGAAAAAATCATTATTGATAAATTTATACATCATGCAATATATATACATATATACAATGTTTTTTTTTACTGAAATGGTTACATGTATACTATGTTATACCAAAAATTAACATTACAAATGTTTAGAATCCAATTGACATAAATGTTGGTAGATAACTATTATTTTGGTATGAACAAACAAAATATTTACAAAATATTAAATCATACAAAAAAAACTCATTAATAATAAATTTGTATGTCATGTAATATGTATATACACATATATTATATTATACTAAAAATAACATGACAAATTTTTATAAAATCCACTTGAGAAAAATTTAATAGATGTCTTTGATTTTAAATTATTAAAATTTAGATATATAAATATTGTTCATCTATATCAAATCTTAAACTAAATATATTTTATGATTTGAAATCTTAAATTTTCAATATATAGAAATGAGAAGTTAAAACTAGTTTAATTTCAATTAAAGAAGAACAAAATGGTTTTCCAAAAATGTCATAATTTTGTTTTAATTTTTTTTAATTACAATCATGCCACAATGATCTGATCTAACCATCCATTCAATAAACTCTAAAATAAACGAATTTAGAATCATTTAGCCCATAAGAGGAATTAAACATGTATATCTTCAATACAATAGTAACAAAAACTTCCTATAAAAAAAACTATAAAATATGACAGCCAAAGTTAATAAGAAAATACAGCAAAAATTAATTCAACAAATTATGTTTACAAATTTGAACATATGAAACCATTATAAATAATCGTCAAACAACATTGAAAAAAAATACCTTGAAAAAAAAAAATATAATACGAGATGAATGATTTTGATTGGGAACAGTTCTTAAACGACGAAGAAGTCGTGAATGCTGAGAACACCAATCAAAATATGGGTGTTATGCATGTCCCGTCGTCTTCGTCGCTCTCTATTGATGAAACACTGCGCAATATTGGTCAACAAATTGTAGATGATATTGAAAAGTGGTACAACACTCACATCGTCGTACCCGACAATGACACCAACGACGAGAAAGCTGTGGGTATCGAAAATGCAGGAGAGAAAATCGACACCAACAATGAGGAAATTTTAGGTGTTGAACATGTTGTGGAGGAAGAGATGCAGCCGCAATGTTGGACGCCAGAAGAGCATGCGTAAGTAATCTTTTCCTTTCTTTTTCTTTCCTTTTACCTGGTTTAATATAAGTTTTAATATTGTTATCAATCATATAAGCCATAAAATTTATCTATACTTTTATTTTACAAAAAAAAAAACGTTCAATGTATGATTTTATTTTTATGAGTTTATTTAAATTCAATTTTAAGATAAAAAATTAGTTAAAAGATACAACTATTATCTAATAAGAGATATTTAGATTGTATATATGGTAATGCACAGTGAATGATTGTGTTATATATAAGGAATACATATACTTATATAAAAGAGGTTCATTTAAGGGTTTTTGGCATGTATATCATCCAAACACATCCTATTTAATTTTATACCACTCCAAAATAACATATTTATTTTTATACTATTGAAATATATAGAACTTATGCATATGTACCATCCTAGTTAACTTCCATCCAAATTTCCATTAAAACAGTTAAAGTCTTTGAGAAAAGGCCAAATTACCCTTATTATTATTTTTTGGCATATTTTACCTTACCAAATACAATATTTATAAAAATAAAAAATATTAATTTGAACATGAAAAATGATAAATCTCATCTAAAATTCAAAAACATAAAAATTAATCATACAACTGTTTATTAGCAAAGAAATAACAATTATTAATAACTATATTAGTAAAAATGAAATAAAATTATTCTGAGAACCATTAATCATATATATTACAAAATGACAATTTTTTTTTTAAAATTAGATCTTGGTTGGAAGAAAATGAAATAGGGGTAAGGTTGAATGGCTCACGATTGATTTGGAAAGATCATGAAATTATTTAGGTTATTATTTTTTAATTATTTACATTATGACAAATATTTTATGTTCAAATTATTTTTGTCATTTTTACTTTTTGGTTAAGAAACTAATTATAGTTAAGGTTCATTTTAGTTAAAAATGATAAAAGAGGGGCACATTTTTATATTAAGAAAAATTCTAATGGTATAAAAATAAATACGTTATTTGTGGTGATATAAAAATAAATACCATATTTTTTTATGGTATATATGCAAAAACCCATTATTTAAATTATAATAAGTACACTGTACAGTGTATGTAATGAATTTAACATATATAAGCATATACAAGGAACAATGAACAATCTAGAACGTTAGCCTAAAATTTGATTTTTTTTAAATATAAACTGTTGAAGTGGATATACTGTTTCCTGTATTTGATGAGCATTCATGTAAAACATAAACATAAAATTATTTAGTTTATAGTGTATCATGTATTTGTTTTATGCCTCTCAATCCATGTTGGCAATACAAGTTCCAAGAAGTTCATGCATGTTTGTAACAAAGTATTTTGTTTTAAAACATCCATTTAATTTATTCTAATAATGAAAAACCTCAGACAAAGTTGGTTATGCCATACATAGTTACGTGCTCTAATGTTTAAAAAGTAACTCTGATTACCTTATCCCATATACATATTTTGTTTGGATAATTTATTACAACTTTTATAATTAAAAAAAAACTAATTATAATCATCATCGTTGCCTTACATTAAAGTTTTTACATGTATTTTTATACTATATATACATCTAAAATTATATAGTAATTGTTATACAACCAGAGAATTTCTTAAAGGGCCGGAGCTATGTGGAATGGAGGATTGGAATCAATTCTTAAACGATGATGAAGCCGTGAATGCTGAGGAAATCAATCAAGACGTGGGTCTCAAACATGTCTCATCATCTTCATCGTTTTTTATTGGAGAACTAGAAAATGGTGAAGATGTTTTAGATGAATTTGATCGATGTATGAAAGATCACATTCAAACTTTCTTCCCCAACAACAAAACGATAAAGTTGTGGGTGTCGAAAATGGAGGAGAGAAAGAGATGGAGGAGGAACAATTTGTCATCTCCAACAACACCACCAACAATGATGAAGTTGTGGGTGTTGAAAATAATGTGGGTGTCGAAAATGGAGGGGAGAAAGAGATGGAGGAGGAACAATTTGTCATCTCCAACAACACCACCAACAATGATGAAGTTGTGGGTGTTGAAAATAATGGAGAGGAAGAGATGAAGATGGAGAAGGAACTATGGTGGCAAGAGGTGGTTATGCCTTCTGTGACAAGAGCGAATGGTCGTAGGGTGCAGAGAAAACCTCGCCGTTGGACGCCAGATGAGCATAAGTAAGTAATCTTTTTTTTTTTATATCAAATTTAATATAAATTTTTATATTATTATCAATCATAAAAATACAAGTTGCATGAAAACATTATGTTATATATAAGGATTTTATTTTTTTAAAATAAATTATTGAAGTCAATATACCAATATATTGATTACTTGTATTTGATGAGCAATCCAATAAACCATAAACATCTAATTATATTTAGTTTATAGTGTACCATATATTCATTGTTTTTGCCACCCAGTTTTGATCATACAAGCTCCATAGGATAATGCATCAATTTTTTTATTTTAAATATTTTGATAATTGTTATACAACCAGAGGATTTCTTAAAGGGCTAGAGCTATATGGAAAGGGAGATTGGAGGAGCATAAGTAGACATTGTGTAAAGTCAAGGACTCCATCCCAAATCGCAAGCCACGCTCAGAAGTATTTTATAAAGATCTCCAAATCTCAAAAGAATGTCATCGTGATCGATTGATTGAGAGACTTGAGGGCAACATGTACAGAAGTTTAGATTTTTATTTAGTAGCTATGACAATTATTGATTGGTTTTTAACAAGAGAAGTGACGAGCTTCTTATCTGGTTTATAAGTAACATTTAATGAGAGAAATGATGGACTTCTCATCTTGTTTAGTTTTAATTTGCTGTAACTATATTGCAATGAATTATTTACATGTTGCATAATATCACAAAAGCTTCAGACGAATTCAAGATCAAACAAAATCCAAGAACATCTAAACATGAGATATAAACCTGAGAGACTCACAAATCTCCAATGAAGTTTCCCTTAGCTCTTCTCAACATCTCTTTTTGATCTTTACATTATTATCTTACCATAAAATTTCATTGTATTTATAAAAAGACATCTCTTAACTTCTTTCTCAAATAATCTCAATAACAAACTAATCTTTCCTACAATATTTTAGGAGATTCACAATAAATTTAATTAAGATAAAATCTTAACTAATCTAATCAACTAGGTGTCAATCCTAATGACTTCATCATGTTTGTCCGATGTGGGTACACCGGATAGAGAAAACTCCAACAATACACTAAATTTTTTTAAAAAAAAATTACATGTTTCATCTGTCAAATACATGCCTCATTGGCAACATGGAACTGCACATAGATCCAGAAATAAGAACCACATGTAATAGAAACCTACCCTTTGAATGCAAAAACATGGTGAAACTAAACAAACTCCAGCCACCAGCATAAATAGAAACATCAATGTAGTAGTCATGTATATATGAAAGATATGAATACAAAATCACTACTAAATATAACTAACTAGACATATAAAATCAGCCGACTAATTCACTCAACCTCCAAATCTTTACATTTCAAAGAATACAGATAAATATACATGGTCGGCACTCATAAGATGCATAATAAACAAGGAACACATTACTTGATTACTTAGTTGTGGATGAATATATGTATTTCTGCAAGAGATCCTTTGGCAGCTCTTTAGTTCTCCAACCTTTGTTGTCCTCAGAACAGAAGGCACTCCACTGAACAGAAAGTACGATCGAAAGGCGTAAAGTTTCCTGTTATAAATCAAATGAACATTGCAAAATCATGCATTGTGTATTTGGGTACCCATTAGAAAGCTATACAGACGATGCTTACAAATTGGAAACTCAATTCTAACTTTAACAGAAATGCAAGACAACAAAATAATAATGAAAAAAAAAGCATTGTAAAGTGCCCATTCTATCAACCTTTTTGAGGATCGCAATTCAGATGACCCGAACACACACAACTAAAAGAATGCATGCTAAAATACAATATGTACTAGCAGGTCTCTCTACACCTTCAAGCAAGCCGTTTCATTTCAGCATGAACAGGCTTGATCAATGGCCTCAACGATTCCATAATACTGGAAAATGATGGTCGTCTCCACGGTTCACTGCATTTTGTTGAATATTAATGAGAGGGAAGGCATAGTCATTTGAACAAGATAGAAAGAAATTCATAAAACAAGTTCTGCAGGCGTACTTGGCCCAACATGACTCAATTAGAGCTGCCACTTGTGGATTTACATCACTTGGAATGTCAAGCCTTCTCCCCTTGAAACCAACAGCAGCAACCACCTGAAATAGGTTATGCTACATGTCACACCAGCATCTCAGAGCATGCAAACACTCAAACTCAAATATCACAAAAAGTTGGGCAGAATACAATGTTCAGAATTTGCATTTGATAGAAGGGTTTAAAAACTTTCCAAGATTCATCTGGGCAATAGGATGTAGCAAAGAGCCAACCAAGAAGCAAATCACATAATTTAACGAAATTGAAATTTTTCCAAATGTTGTTATGAGTAGATTGGTGAATGCTTGATTGCTTGGAATGTTGGTAGATACATCTTCAGCTATTCCTCTCCCCAATACAAACTATTGAAGATATTTGGATATTATTTTGTTAATTCTTCGTTGAATTTCACTTGCATAAGTTTTCCAAGGAATGTGACAAAATTGGAAAAAAAAAGAAAAGAGGAGGGGCAGCGGGGGGGTGGGGGGTTGTCATTTATCAACAGTCTGGGAGACCATTGGGTATTGGTAGATCTCAAGTACCATGTCAATGGCCCTACTTTGTAAGCATTCATGAGAGATATAGCTAAAATTAGGAGACTCTTATACAAACCTGTGCTGGATTTAAGTTACTCCAGGGCTGTTGTACTGTCATAAGCTCCCATAAGATCACTCCAAAACTGTAAACATCAGACTTTTCATTTGATTGTTCATCACGTAGTACTTCTGGTGCCATCCACTCAGGCTGACGAATATGAAAAGTTCATATTTGTAAGAAGAATATTGAAATAATTAAATCAGTTAATGAATAAACTAATTCAAAGAAATGCCACATTTTCATGAAAAACTTACAGTTCCAGCAGCAGACTTTGATGAAAGAAACGTATTTGCCTTCAACCGGGACAGGCCAAAGTCACAAACCTGGATTAGAACAAGTATCAGTATTGTCTAAAAAGAGAAGGTAGTGTTGTAAAGAAAAAAGGTGGAGGTTCTGTTATAGCTGGGGCAATGTGAAAATTAAAAACGAAAAGGCATTGCTATAAATGAACCTTATCGGAGCATGGATAAGATTGAAGAGAAAATTTTGAATTTGCAGAAGCCAGGGTAGCATTAAAAAATAGAGTAGCAGTTGAATACCAAAATAGGCTGCTGTATCATATACGCCCCAACAGGGGAACTTAACGCCACAATATTCATGTTTGCATAGATAAGAAAGAGTTCTTTCCATGCATGAAACTCACTATTTGGCAGTTTAAAAAATAATTGATATCTCAGAGATAGGTTTCTTTGGTCCCAGTAAAGGCTGACAAACGTTTTCCCGGTGAAGCTTGTCCAAGCATAGCTCAAAGACACTGGAAGCCACACATCCTTTCATAAGTCATAGGAATTCTAAATGAAAGTGTAAAAATATTTTATATAGCTTACATCCATGCTGTAGTGACAAAAATGGACTTCTCATATGCAAATCGGAGTCCATAAATTGCTTATCATCACGTGAGAAAACACAAATGAATATTGAGAGGTATCATGTTAAAATCAAAGAATAACACAAGAATCAGGATACAATATAGGAACTTCTTATAAAGGCATATTAACTGTGTAAATGAACACGGATTACATGCTCACATGGGGATCCAGGGAAAACCTAATATCCTATTAGCATACCTCGTTTATCTACCATCTTCACAATCATTTGACTCATGTTCATTATAATAGTGTAATGACATTGTTCTAATTCACTCAAGCACACACGCAAAGTCCAACAGGTTACTCACAACACATAGCAATACAAACAAAAATGTAGGAAAAATCATTTTATGGAAACAATATGGACAACGATGGAGGAAAAGCAATGGAAACCATTTTAAGGAAACGATAACCATCCCTAGTAAAGCTTGAATTATTCAATAGTAATCTGTGTTTGTGTTCTTACTTTTACAGTATATTTTTTGTCGACCAACAGATTTGGTGATTTCAAATCCCGATGAACGATTGGGGGATTGCGTCTATGAAGATAATTCATACCCTTTGCCTGCAGAAAGATATTAAGCATCAATAACTATACACGCCAACTTGAGATAGGGAGGTGAACACAGGCATGCACAAAAAATGCAGTGCATAAAAAATGTAGGGTCTATGACCTTACCACGTCATAAGCCATGTTTAATCGACGCCTCTCATCCAGCAATTCTCTTACCCCAGGTCTACGTAATAGTCTGTATAAACTACCTCTGCAACTCAAACCACATATACAAGTTATTTAGGGATTCACTTATATGATCAAACAATTAAAAGAATTTTGCACAGAAAAAAATTCCTTACAAAAGAAAATGAATGACACCTTGATAAGTATTCGGTAACAATTGATAGGTTTGGGGGCTGAGTAACTGCACCCATGAAAAGAACAATATTCGGATGTCGCAGGCTTTTCATTATTGCAACCTGAAATGATTTAAATAAAGACACAGGAGACAAATATCACCCATGATTATGAAAACAAGAAGCAAGCAGAAAATTGAAAATAACGGGACAACCTTTAATTAATTTAGATGAAAAGCGTTCATAAAATGGAAAGAACATAATGACGATGATATAAAATAACAGAAGAATAAGACGGATGAAACTAGTTTGAACTGGATGGCATATAACCATGTCCCCTCATCAACAACTTCAGATTTTTAACTATGTCCCCTCTTCAAAAATAAAAGGTCAAATTGCACAAGGGATATTAATGAAGTAAGGGTTCAAATCCCACCCTTGCCAAGTGGGGACACTGATTGTGAAAAACAAAAGGCCCATGTATTTCATTAAGTTGTTAAAAAAAAAAGAGCATTATTGCAAAAGATAATGAGGACGCAGACAAGTGTGTAAACATACCTCTCTTACAAATTCCTTAAACCACTCTGGATGGAAATCTTTCTCCATCAGTATCTTCACCGCAACATCCTATAAGGTACATTGTCACATAAATAGTAGAGAAAGCAGTTGTTAATGTTGCGCTTTTGAGGAACTTAATAAAATTTATATAACCATTCAGGGATCCCTATGTAATATGAGGTACCATAGGGAACTTAATTTTCCTCAAAGTAAACAACTCTTCCTGGTGTATGTGTGTGTGTGTGTGTGTGATGCTCTGGAATCATTTGCCAACATATCATACTGAAATTTTTAAAAAATAAAAAAGATCAATCCTTTAGCATAAGAGCTTACCGAACCATGCCAATCAGCACGATGGACAGTGCCAAAAGAACCTGAAAATATACAGTCAAAACGTTCCGATCATTTTTTGCACAATTTTACAGCTGTCAGATTTATTCTAACTGAATATAAAATAAAAACTGAAAAGCAACACATATTATTGACTGGAAATTTGGAAAAAAAAAAAAACTTATGTACTTTGCATTGTTCTTTATATAAAAAAATGGGGGAAATAGGTACCAGCTCCTATTCTCTCCTTTAAGACAAGTTCGCCCAATGGAATGTTTAAATCATCCATAGCAAGAGGCATGTCGTTAATTGACTTGTTTGGTAGCCCCTCTAGTAATCTTAGGTCTTTACTCATATCAGCCCTTGGATCAGGAAAGGCTAAAATTGGTTGCACATCTCTATGGTCACGCGGTTGAATATATTTTAATGGGACTGGGTGATCAACAAACTGCTTCGAACTAGTAACATTTTCTAAATGATTGTGCAGTTTTTGCAGCTGGGTCCTCGCATCCTGGTTTGTCCAAGGAACTCCTTGTATGTGCGGTGGCAGTGGAGAGGGAATATCATCCTTATTACTTGTATGCAGCAAGCAGTCAGATTCTGCATGCTTCCTAGGAATGTTATTACACAGAGCTTGAGCTGTAGCTTCTTCTGCATCAACGGTGGTACCTGTGGGCATGAACATTATTTTTCATTAGACACTTTTCTCTGTTAAGAACTTGCCAATCTTGATATTTGGGCATACAAAAAACATAAACTGAGTTTACAATTCAGGACTCAACTATCCTAACGGTCAGTACAAAGAATTATATGCAGAAAGAGCCTCAGCACTAAATTTCAACATTTTATTTTCTGTTAGTACATATTAAAGCTTGTTAATTAACTAAATCTCCACATCCTGGCCATACATTCAGATCCAAAAATGATATTAAACTTGCTACTATCTAGTCTTAAGCAGGTTGTGAACAAGGCCACTGAAAAACTCCACACACAAAAAAAATAAAAATAAAAACCATGATCTGATTCTTCTACAAAGCCGCAATAAATTTTTGGGGAAGGAATTAGTTTTGACCTATACAAGCCATTTGCACCTGAGGTTCTGAACTTGCTTCATATTGTGTCCAGTGAAAGAAAAACTTTACCACACTGAAAACAAAATGCGTATCCAAGACAGCAGAGGACACCCTATCACATCCATACTGAAGAAAATAAGATTTAGAGTGCTATTTGAGCTCATGCTGATGCACTATGTACACCCCCCCCCCAAAATAAGACAAGCAGAATAAAATAAATGTTGAGGCATTAATAATCAAGATTACAGCAGAATGCAGAGCACAGCATTGGAAAAAGACCTGGACCATTTCTGTCTAGAAGTATGGCCAGCAGTCAAGTGATTGAGTGATTTCATTTTCATATCCTAGAGATCCAAGTAATAAATTGAATGATGTGGTTTCTCAATCTTACTACGTCAACACTGCTGGTATTTCTTGTTTGAAAAGGAAAAAGTTCCAACAATTTTTTTCTACCTATCTAAAAAAGTTTCTACAATACCATGTGTCCTGAGGATTTTTACAATCTGATTGTGAAAGCAATACTTACAATGCCACAAAAAGGAAGAAAATACCAAATTTTGTAGTCCACAAATTAAGACATAAACCTAAGCATAGGAGAATCCACATCCCTCGGACTTCTTGTTGTCATTGTATTACACCTAAGTATAAATACCTCAGGCCTGGCATGAATTATACAACAATCAACCAAAAAAAAAAATCATGAACATTTGTTTTAAATGGCTTCGCAGATAGTCCAAGACTATTCACCTACGGGCTGCGGATGGATCACTACTTAACAGATTTTGGGATTCACACTCCAAGAAATATTGTTTGGCCAGTGACCTAAAATCATAGACAACTTCAACTGACTTTAACTTTGGTAGATTAGAGGTGAAAATATTGAAATGGAAGGACCATTGAGTACAATAAAAGGCTCCGGTAATATGATCCTGAGTGAACAGGCAAAAGTCCCAACAATGTTTTCTACCTATCAAAATAAAATACTAAAATGCAAGATATGTGTCCTAAGAATTTTTACAATCTGATTGTGACACCAATACTTACAATGCCACAAAAAGGATAAAATACCAAATTTTGTTGTCCACAAAACAAGTCATTGAACTAAGCATAAGCGAATCCACATCCTCAGAGTTGTTGTTGTCATTGTATTAAACCTAAGTATAAATCCCTCAGGCTAGGCATGAATAATACAATAATCAACCCCACCAAAAAAAAATCATAAACATTTGTTTTAAATGACTTCATAGATAGTCCAAGACAATATTCACCTGCGGATAGATCACTGCATAACAGATTTTGGGATTGACACTCCAGGAAATATTGTTTGGCCAGTGATCTAAAATCATCAATAACTTCAACTGACTTGAACTTTGGTAGACGTAGAGGTGAAGATATTGAAATGGAAGAAGGACCATTGAGTAAGGAATCAGGCTCAGATAAGGATCCTGGGTTGCCAATCAAATCTACTAAGCATTCCCTGCCAAAAGAAAGAAACCGAGTTTTTTTTTTATTTCCCGTGAGAGATATTTAAAAACACTTGATAAAAATAGCATGATCTTTAATATAGTTGTGAAACTCAATTACTCAAAACCTACAACCGGAGATGCAAAGGCAAATGCTACTAAATATCATTTACAAATCATGTCAAGGTCCTTGTAGATATCAAAATTTTAAATTTACATATATGTTGAGAAAAAGGGGGAGGGGGGGGACAAAGCCCGGCCCTGGGCCCTGCAGCAGGGCCTATCTTTATAATCTGTAAGAACATTTTTTTGTTCACTACAGTCCTCGACTTTCAAGTGGTTCAAACATCATTACGTCAATCAATCTCATTGTGAAGATGGAACACAGATAAAATGAGAACAAGAATGGAGAGTGGAAAGGAATTCATCTAGCTAACAAATAGAACTAAACAAACATAAAATAGAATTATTTGAGCCCCCAGCTTTCTTGCTGATATTTTTAAAGTCACTGACACATAGTGAGATCAGTTTTATGTCTTCAAAAAAATATGAAACTTCACTCTTTGATTAGGTTATTGGGGCTGAAAGACTCATCAGAAATATATTACATACAATGGAAAAGGTGAGTTCAACATAATGACCTATCACATATTCAGAATACAAGATAATAGGTATCCACATAATTCAAAATGTTTTAACAAAAGTTTTCCCTCTAACATGCTCTGCAGCAATGTCTAATAAACCTTATGGTTCACGATTTATATAACTTACAAAATGCTAATTATCGAGCTTATCAGCAGGTATTTGATATTTAATGTTTAATTTACAGAAGCCACCGCTTTTGTTTTTATTGATGGAAGCATCTAGTCAAATAGAACATGGTCGCAGACATGCAGGCCTTGCCAACCACTTAACATTAGCTCTAAGAGGGACCACATATAACAAAACAGTTTTTTAACCACGAAAGAAAAAAAATCCAAAACTACTTATAAATGAATTCAATGTGACATTTCCAATTAGCACCCTCGATCATCTCATCTCATCTCATCATCAACATGAATACTGGCTATAGTCTCAAAAGTCACCAGCACACACGTCATGCAAAAAAACTGGTGAGAATTGTGCCTGAGCCTTTTTTTTTTTGGGTTTGTGAATGAATTACGAACCATTTACAGAACATGAAGTTGATGTTCAATCCTATTCCACACCCCCCCCCCCCCAACCAAAAAGAAAAAAAGAGGGGGAGATTTAATGTTCTTTGGAACAAGAACAAGTAAGAAAATAAGAAAAAAACTAAAAATCCATAAATTATTGCTTTCCCCAATTAGAAACAATAGTGGACAGACAGATAAAACTGCAGGTGGGTATGAGAAATTTATTTTCCATGTTTGCAAAAAATAGTAACTACTCAAAGTGTTTTTCCCTTCATCTCCATAAACAGCAAAATCATTGGTTGAATCAGGCTTGGCTTGTTAATAATCCAGGCAATGTGATACAGAACATACTGCATGACAACATCAAATAACAGAAGAATGCTGATCAGGAGTAAGATACCTATTGGGACCAAACCGGACAAGACATGAAGAAGCATCATCTCTGTTACAATACTTGCAGCCTTTGGCAACACGGCATGGCAAATCAACGGCATCTGCTAGCACCTGATGACATAAAAGACATATTTTAAGCAAAAAAAAAAAAAAAAAAGAGTTCAGAAATTATTCTTAGTTAGAAGCAAAGGCATGCAGACAAGGAAACTATCCAGAGCCAGTTCCCATCACACATGCCAATACAAGATAAATTGAAGGAGAAAACGGGAAAACTCAAAACTGATGCAGGTAAATGAAACATAAGCATAATCACCAACATGTAGTAATGTGTGTGTGAGAGTGTGTGCATGTGTAGTGGAGGGGAAATTAGTTTGGTAGGCTAGTAGCATTTTACTTTGAATAAAACAGCCCGATGCCTACAGAGACCAGCAGATAGTTTTCCCACTGGAATCACAACAGAACCAGAGACAGCCTTGAGAGCCTCGTTAGAGGCCTTCCAGAGCGGAACTAAAGAATCTTCTCCAGAAGAAGCTGCACCCCTTATGACAACAACAAAAAACTTGTTACTCGAAACAATCTGACGACTGGATAATCAATGAAATAAGACATACACAGGAAACTCACCCCATTTGAGTGCAGATGAGCTTGGCAAGCTGATCAACTGCATCTTCTGTCGTGTTGCAGCTGTGTGAAAGTCCAACTACTCTGTCTTGCAGATCCCTTAACTCGGGATCATCCTGTTTGTTTATCAAAACCACTTCCACTGATGAGTCAATTGGCTGAATAGCCTTTAAAGATTCGATCGACGGAATCCAATTGTCTTCTTGTACACTGCTACATATGGTCCATACATATGGATCCATTCCATGGATCTGGTAAAACCCATCCGGAACCTTGTCATGATAAGACAAGCATCCATTCACCTAGAAAATATGGCATACAACATATATCACCGTAAGATGGAGCAACAAGTTCAGAAGACTGAAATACAAGCTAGAATCATCAGACCAATTAAAATAAACACATATAAATGCAATCTTAAATATTATTCAACTACATCATACATATTCCAATCTGAATACTAAAGCCAAACAATAATTTCACAATGCATTTCCAAAACAAAGGGTAATAAAATAAGACTGCTCGGAAGTTACAGGTGACACAAAATACAATGACGGCAAAGCCATTCGACTCCAACCAGATACAAAGTAACAGACCGCAAATCAACTCTTTGTGACCTTTACTCCATTTCCTTCTTTCACACTCATAGCCATAACCACAAAGACAGGCTCATTTCATCAATCTTAGTCCACTTGATTTAAATTTTCCAACCAGCTATTAGCCTGACATTAAAACAACCTAAAATTTGTTTTGACTTCCTAACTCGGTGTCACACTGTCAAAGCCCTAAACAATGTAGCTAAAGCTAACAATCACTATATCACATACTTATCTACCAACATGAATTCCAACCATAATTTGTAAAATTCATCGAACGTCTACTGATTCCACCATATAATAATAGCCCAAAACAACACATTTGCAGGAATTTTTACACTACTCATGAAATCCAACCAAAAGTAACCAGACACAAGATTCTCATCAAAACAACGAGAGTACCCAAAACCGATGCGCAACCGACTCGACGGACGCGTGGTGCATCGACGGCATCTGATCGGAAGGTCCCGCCTCCATGAAATCCGGGTCATCGGCCCTCGTTGCCTCCATCGAGAGGCGAAGCGCCAGCGCCAGCTGAAGCTGGTAGCTCTCCTCCGCCTGCTGCGCCCAGCTCCTCGATCCCGACGACCCCCCGCCGCCGCCGTCCGCCACCGACGCCTTCACGTCCGTCGTCGCCTCGGTGACAGCCACGGTGGAGAGGGTCGCCGGGATGTAGTACTCCCCGGAGATCGAGCTCTCCCCGAAGCTGCTCCCGCTCGACTGCCTCTGAAGCCCGATCGACGACCCCCCGCCGACGATCCGGATCCCTCCTCCTCCACGGTGGTCGCCGACGTCCGTCCAGTCCGGCGGCGGCCGGTTATCGTCGGGGTACTGGCTCAGCAAGGCGTAGCTCGATCGCCGGCCGCTCATCTCCATCGGAGGCGGTGGATTTCACCGGCGTTTCGTTCGGTACCGGCGAGTCGATTTGGCAGCCGAGACGATACGAATTTCCATTTCGGAACCGACACTTGTCGGATTTCAGACGCTCTTTTTAAGTGGATTTTTTTTTTTTTTTGAGATATTCAATGAATGTGGAGGAGAGAGAAGATACTTGTGGTTACGGTGTTCTGCCGGTACACGGTAAGCCATCCGTTAATGGTTGCACGACCCATGGGAAGAACGGGACGTGCTGACGTGGCAGAAAGTGGCGGTACTGACGTGATGTCATATTGTTATCGTATATAATAAATAAGTCGCTGTCACATAGACTACTTGCATCAGAATTTGTCGCATAGATTTTATACCATATTAGCATACAACGAATCTAACTTTTAGTAAGATAGTCTTTCTATCTTAACTGTAAGGTCAATCACCAGACCCGGTGCACGGATTCTCAACCGCGGTGCCTACGATTGGTGGGTTGGTTAGCTCCCCAGGTTCAGCGATTCACGATAAGGCCAAGATGAAGATATTCTTATGGCTTGCTTTACAGGAATGCCTACTCGTTAAGGCGTATCGTCCTCGATGGCTGATCCAGACAAGCCGGTGACATGTGTGCTCTGCAACGCGGAGGAAGAAACCACGGCGCACCTTCTATGCGTGTGCAGTTTTGCACGAAGTCTGTGGGAGTTACTAGCAAGAAACGTGGGATTGGATATCTCGTTCACTACGGTGGAGGGCATGTGGGATGCAAGGAAGCATTTTTGTGCCCAAGCAGATGAGGGGGCACGCGCATTAGTGGTGGCGGTGACAGTTCCAGCAACGTTTTAGACTATTTGGAGGACCCGCAACGCGGTGATCTTTTGGAGTCAACCGGCTTATGTTGAAAATGCGTAGGTGGAGATCGGCGGACTTCTCAAGTCGTGGGGTTCAGGCTCACGAGCGCAAGGAATGTTGGATTCTGGGGGGTCAACTCCGTCTTGGGACATAAGGCCCAACGTAGCATTGTGGAAGGGCAGATAGCTCTTATGCCCCTCCCTAGACATCTATCCCCCCCCCCCCCCCCCCATTCTACTCTATGTTTTCTCTGTTGTAGCTTTAAATTATGTACTTTATTTTACTCTTTTGTTCGGATTTGTACTGCGACACTTTCGTTAATGAAATCGTGGTAGAATATTTACCTTTGTAAAAAAAAAAAAAACCGTAAAGTCAACCACAGCCCACGAGGGGTCACTCTCATACCAAAATAATAATAATAATAATAATATCTTTTAGTAGGACAGATTTATATGCTTTGATTTATCTTGAAAAGTCCTCAAACATCGCTCATGCAATAACATGTCAACGTGGAAGCGAGAAAAACTTTGGCTCTACGCTTTATTAGGTCCCGCGTTGGTGTTTCGTCAAGCCAACGAATTCAATCAAGGAGAGTCCTGCAAGAGGCCTGTGGGAGACCCATCTTCCCGAGTAAAGCTTTCCAAATAAAAGCCGAATAACCGCATTGAAAGAAATGGTGATCAACATCATCATGGCCTCCCACACAGAGTTTACAAGTGAGATCTAAGTGGATGCCTTTCCTTTGAAGTCGAACTGTTGTTGGGAGGTTACCCAGTAAGGTGAACCAGAGGGTGTAGGAGTGTCTAATATTGTATATAATTCCACTTTGTGCTACAAGAACGGCAAATAACAACAATCTTTGTGTTCTAAGACAACTTACATATTGATCAATATCAATTACAGTAAAATTATTACTTTTATATATATATATATGATGCGGTCCGTGCAGTTCATGCGAACCACACATATACATCGCTTATTGAGGTATATGCGTCGATAGAAAAAAAATATCATCTCATCGAAACATATACATCATTGTGCTATATGCTTCATTTATCGACGCATATACATCTTTAAAGGGTGTTTATACGTGTTTCGCATAGACCGCAAAAACCACATATTATCATTCAATTATATATACACATACTTCAATTTGCATCATGCCTAAACGTTTCAGATTGAGACACGAGTTGATTGTTTTTTCAATTGATTGCATCTAGTTGATATGATAGTTTGTAATTATCAACTCATTCTCTCTTCAATTTACTGGTGACCTCTGTTCAAATAATTTGAAATTAAAGTTTGTATAATGAGAAGTTTTTTCATTTCTAAAAATCCAAATCTGTTCAAAAAAATATGATCACTTGCCTTAAAATAATAGTTTGATAAAAAAATATGATCCCAACAAAGTTTGTGTGTCACTATTTGATGTGTACTGCTGTGTGAGTGGATTAGTTGGCCTAGGTTAACAATGATTAAACTCTTGTACCAAATTTTATTATTCAAGCAAAGACAAATACCAAGTTGTCATTTATCTTGTACGTCTTTCAATAATGGATCTTCCATGAATCTAATATATGATGCCATGAACCTACCCTTCTAAACTCTGCCTGCTAATCAACTTGGTCAATTTTTTTTTTATCAGTATAGATTATTTATTCAGTACTAAATAACTATAATTAAATATTGTTATCTCCTCATTAAGCTTGTCTTTTCCCATTTCACGTGTCATTTCTTATAGTTTCCCAAGGTACTATTTCTTGGAAATTTAAGACCTTCTCATTATGAGTTTTTAAATGGAGATTTAAAATTTTTAATGAAAATTTTATAGGGCGTGTCTATCCCCACCAATCATTTTTTTTAATCCACCGATTGGGGGGGGGGGGAGTGGTGTTTTTTCTGTTCCTATTAATCCGGTTAGTTCGAACAGACTTGGTCGCCATTTTAAGTTTTGGGCGATCGAATTTTGTCATTATTTCATGGTTTGGGTGACCTAACTCGGTCGTCATTTCAGGTTTTGAGCGACTAAACTTGGTCGAATAGGGTTTGTGATAAAATTTATAATTTTTTTCTTAGAAACCTAAACCCATGACGTGTATCCTCCTTGGATTCTTCATACCACTCCAAGTTTAAGTTGTATATAGGGAGAATCAATCTTTATTCTTAAGTGTAAAATATAGGAATAATTTTTTTACACAAGTGAGGGACAAATTTTCAAAAGCCAGATATAAAATGTGTTTGGATCAACTCGTAGGTTTTTTTTTTTAAAACAAAGAATCCGCTTAATCACAAATTTAAACGAAACTTAAAAATGATATATATTTGTTTAATAAGATATTTCATATAAAAAATTGAATTAATTGAAAGTATACATACTTACATTTTTTTCAATCCCTTAGCTGTTGTTTGGATAAAAGAATAAACGTAGAATATGATGGATTAACCCAAAAATTAATTTGTTTACAAAGAATAGGTAGATATAGTTCTGGACCCTATTTGACCAATTTCGGTCGCCCAAAACCTGAAATGACGACTAAGTTAGGTCCTCCAAAACTTGAAATGACGATTAAGTTCAGTCGATCTAGATTGGTGAGAACAGCCAAACACCGATTTTTTTTTTTTTTTTTTTTGCTGGTGGGGTAAGGGAAATGTTTGGTGGGGATAAACACACCTAATTTTATTTCCTCCGGAATGTTTATTCCCACGTCAATTAAAGATTGCTAAAACGCAGACTTTAAACATACTATGTGTAGTTCTTGTGTAAGGAAAGCATTAGGGTTTGTGAATTACATTTATAAGTTCAATGAGGTTTTAGGGGACAAAAATAGCAAGAGATTGGATTGTTCATACATTTATGTATGGATATTTGTTTTTCTGTCTAATCCGGACAGTTGAATGAATGTATCATTCCACTAGTCATGTTTGAAATTGGGTGATTCTGAAAAAGTGGACCCTCTTAGATGAGCTTTCATTCACAAATATGTCATGTTGGGTGATTATTACATGTCTGATGAGTTGGATTAGCCAAAGAATATATCATCTTACGTGGGTAATATGTTATATTCAATTATCAACTATTTAATTAATCCTCTATAAATCACATAATCTGTACCATTCTACTTAAATGTTATAAGGTTGAAAAGAATTCATGGACAGGTATAACAGTGTTGTGAATGCCATCTCCTTTGATTTTCTAAATTTGTTTAAATTTATATTTGTATTAAGGTGTGACAAACTTCAATAAAAACATATGATAATGATATATAATTTTCTTTCTTGGCCAACATTTATCTCAAAAAAAAAAAAAAACTTTACTGTGAATTCAACAACCAAATATAATAAAGAATTTTGCATTTATACCCCTGTTAAATCTCTAATTTTGCGTTATATCCCTTTTAAAAGGCTAATTGCATCTATACCCTTGAAAAATTATTTCGTATTGCAATTATGCCCCTGAGGTTAAGTTCCGTCGGATGAAAGTGGAATATATTGGGAATATTCCATTAACGGCGTTAAATGTGAGATGAATTAAACAAACTACCCTTATGACTGTTGGGGCTTTAAAAATTATATCTATGCCCCTGTGTCCGTCTAAAATTGCATCTATGCTCCTGTGTCCGTTTGAAGCTTATTAAACTCCCTTTTTCAACCTCCAGACCTGTTGAAACCTTTTTTTTGTTTTTTTCTTTAACGGTCGATTGAAAAAGCTAAGCTAGATGTCAGCCTCATACAAGAAAACAAAATATACCAATATCTAGCTGAATTTTTCATGCTGAAAAACTTTCAATTATTGAAAAGACTAAGATAGATAGTGGTTATTTGAGTTTCATTGACATATTTCATATTAAATAAAAGAAAACACGACCAACAAACATTATCTCAATCATATAACCCACTAAGAATATCAGAAAATAAGACATAATCATCCCGACTATCACAATGAAAAAAGAAATTAAAAATGGTTGGCAAAATCATCATGTCAGATGATCCTAAACATGTAGAATAAGCACCAATTTGAAGAATTCATCACATGGAGACAAAAAAACATTGATTGATTGTAAGATGAGCAAAAGTCAAAAGCCACAAATTTTATTTCAATGTTGAGATTCCATGAACAAAAATCGAAAGGCATAATGGGAACCATATTGAACTCAACAATAACCGACTTCAGGTTGATAGAAGAACCACAGAGAAAAAAAATTATACTTTTTAGATTAATTTGTATTGTTTAAATAAAGACCTCGATGTTAAACATTGATTTCACAAATGTTTCAAGGAAAGTGGAAAAAATAAATTGATCAACTCAATGACCCTTGAGTAATCCTAGGATGATGATCAGACAAGACAGAAACAGAGAATATAATGAACAAACAAATAAACAATAAGATGTAGGCTTCCAAGTTTCAACAGTTCAATTTGGATTTGGATTGAGCATGATTTGTAATCCACTTAGGTCTGAACAACATATAATTATCAATTTCTTGGTCCATATCAATTTTATCACTTTTGGTGAATATCCCAAAATCATTCAATTAAAAAATCCAGTTCCAGTAATGCAAGCCCATTCACATTGGTCTATATTAAGTTTTATATGCAACCAAACTTCATAATTGAATAAAATGTTTAAATATAGTAAACAAACATAAGATATGGATGCCTTGAAGACTTTTTATTCTATGTTGTTTATTTAGTCTAGAAGGGATTTCTTGCATTCTCAAAACAAATATCTAAGGTCAAGAAAACCATGGTAGAGAGAACTCAAGTTTCAATAGAACCTTTTGCTAAAGAATTATTTTATACATTTAACATAAAAACAAGGAATGGACAGTGTAAAATACACATGGTACTCGAAATTTTCAAACTGTCATCAATAACATCAATAGCTTAACATGTATATGAGGAATTTTTTTTGTTTTAATGCCTGATGTTGGATGGAATGCTCTCCAAAAACTAACAAATCAGCGAGGCCATTATCTTTTGCATTGATGTTCTTGTTTCACTAATAACAAAATTAATGAATGACTTGGAGCAAATGTTTTTAGGCTTACTTGACTAAACAAGAACAACACATTGATCATGGAGCTGTATCACAAATGATGATCTTCCCTGCAGCCACACCACTAGCGACTCCTGTAGAAAAATTTGATTACAAAATCAAAGAAAGATCCTTTGCAGATTAACTTGTAAAGAATTGATTCATTAACTTAGTCCACAATAAATAAAATTTATGAAATTATTTTGAAATTCTAACCAATGACAAAAAGCTGCCTTTTCACATTATCAGCTGTTGAGGTCATTGGCTGCTCCATTTCATATTTCCTTGGTGTCAAGCCATCCAAACTTGAATGCGTGCACGTGAGAGCCATCAAATCTAATCATCCACATAAGAAAATTCATATCTTGGAAAAACAAAAACCCCACCATGGATTGAAATCAATCCACATCCAAAACCCCTTTCAATATGATCTACAAAGATTAACCACAACAATTACACTATACAAACACTCTCTATCAGATAAAGCTTAGCTTTTTATCACATCTAATGAGCCCACTTTGAAATGTCAATCAAATCTCGACCAAATCAATCCAAATCAAACAACATTGTATTAAAAAACCCGTCAAAAAAAACCATTTCACATCAAAAACAGATCTCGGAAATCTTTCAAAAGATCCAAACAACATTGCTTTCATTTTTCATCTGATTTTAGGTTTAGGGTTTTCAAGATGAAGATTTTTGTAGGGGAGGAAGAGAGGTTGTGAGAGGGATCTGAAATTTGGGATTTTAGGGTTAGGTTTAGTAGGGGTAAAATGGACATTTCATTGGGCAGGGTTAGGCAAATAACTGTGGTTAGGTCAGTTAGGGTACCAGAGACAGACGGAAGGACATAGTTGCAATACGAAAAAAGTTTTAGGGGTATAAATGCAATTATCTTTTTAAGGAGGGTATAACTCTAAAATATGAATTTAACAAGGGTATAAATGCAAATGTCCCAATATAATAACTCCTAAATTAAAAAAATTGTTACCCATACAAAACCCATAAAAATATAAGTAGAAATGAACAAGATGTCTCCAAAAGCATTTCAATAAAAACAATTGAGAGGTTGAATGAACAATCATTCCATCCGTTCTCATTAGTCCCAACAATTTTTTTTCCATGTGTAGTTCAAAACGCGAGTTTTGCAATATTTTTTTCCACATATCACAAGATGGAGAAGTCTTCATCGACACTGTTGTGGCGGCCCTTCCGGTTGCAGTGCTGCTGCACCACCAATACTGATGCCGTCACCGAGAAATCTGATGAGGCGATGACATCCCCGATTGGCCCGAGCTCCGGGCACTCCTCCCAGTCCCCCATCCCGGATGTCATCACCGCTGCCGCCCCGCGCGCGCCCCGGCCCACCACGAATAGCTCATACATCCCCTCCAAGGCGCGCAACATCGCCACTGTGTCCGCACCACTCCCCACCCTCTTCTCCACATACCCCACTCTCTCCCCCAACATGTTCCGCTCGTAAAACCCCGCGAAGCACTCCTCGTCCGCCTCCGCTTCAGCCTCCCTCTCCACTATTGCCGCCAGCACGCGCGCGTCATCCGCCCCTCCATCATCGTCCTCCTCCCCCATGCGCGCGCCTGCATCCGGCATGAACCGCACCACCGTGACGCTCATTCCTGGGTGCCCCGCGATCCTCTCCGCGTACGCAAGCGCCTCCCTGTCGTCGCGCCCACCGATGAACACCACCGCCACCTGTTGTATAGTGATAAAATTCATATGATAAATATTAAATAAATTTTCTAATTGTACCGTGCCTGCATGTATATTCGTAAATCATTTTAAATAAATATGAAAAATTATGGAGATACTTAGATATACCACTATTTAATAAGTGTATATTCGTACATAATAAATATAAGAAAATATGAAAATAATTAGATTATTTTTTAGATCATTCAATGTCACATGCAATATATTTGGTGGTACATTTTGTACAGACGATATTTAATGCACCTGCACTGTCGCGATCGACGCGGACGCATGGTGGACACGGGCGAGCCCGCGGTCGACCAGTATGGCGACAGAGCACGGTGCGTGGCGGAGCACCTTCTGGTTGACCATTTGAAACCCGGCGTCGGCCGAGGCGTCCATCCCCCCGTCGACGCGGATGCGCTTGTGGAACGGCAGCACGATGAGCGTCGCCGCGAGCTCCTCCGCCGCGTTGCACACGTCCTCGTGCATGCTCTCGAGCTCCGACACGGCGATCGTGCGCCGCACGCGCACCTCCCCCTCGCACTCCCTCTCGTACGCCGCGATCCCCATCCCGATCTGCTCGCGCAGCTCCGCCACCTCCTCGTCCGCCACCGTCACCGCCTCCTCCCCGTCCTCCTCCGCCGTGATCATCGTCGCCGCCACCCGCTCGTTCAGCTTTATCAGGTCCATGGCGTACACCAGGGGCGCCGGCGCGGCGGCGTCGTCCCCTGCGCCGCTCCCGCGGAGGGACTCGATCACGTGGACCGCTGCCGGGACGTTGTGCGGCCCGTGGAGGCAGAACACCACGCGGAGCTCGTCGTATGGTTCGGTCCACTGCAGCGCCATCAGCCGCCCCGTCGCCGACTGACGCCGCACGCGGCGCACGATGATCGCCACCGCCACCCGGACCGCCACAATGGTTCCCATCACAAACACCACCACCACCGTGTATGTGTTTACACTTATCATTTTATTCTAGTGTAAAAACAAACATAACGAGGATCAGAGTAATCATGCTTCAATTGAAAACGCGTTACAAAAATACGATTTTAAATTAGGGTTTTTTATTTTTAAGTCCCCATAAATCATCATATTTAGTGATCGATCCCTCACTTCTTCGTATTTAGGTTTTAGTCCCCATATTTAAATGATAGTTCCTTTTTAGTCCCTGAGAGGGACCTATCCATAAATTATTTAGTTTTCTTTTTAGTCCCTGAGAGGGACCTATCCATGAATTATCCTTTAAATCTGGGGACTAAAACCCAAATACGAAGAAGAAAGGGACCATTTACTAAATATGATGGTTTGTGAGGACTTAAAAATAAAAAACCCTTTAAATTAAATAAATTTGATTTCTATCATTTTTTGAGTTTTTTTTAGAAAAACATTTTTTTTTTTGCATTAAAAGTTATAAGTATATTTTTATTAAGTTTGATCATTGAGAGATGTTTAAAATCAAATTTGTATTTTTCACTTTTTTAAAAAGTAAAAACACGCTGAAATGCGTTTTCTAGCGTTACCTAATTGTCAAGCCGATTCAGCTTCTATAACAAAAAAAACATTGATTTTAAACAAGGCCTAAACCGACCTGAAAAGCGGTGAGGGCGAGGAAGAGGTGGTAATGGCCGCAAACCATGAGGAGCAACCCAACAGCGGTAGCCTCGGACACGTGGAGCCCGGAGAACAACGACGCGAAGATAGGCCCAGAGCCCTTGGCGACGACCCCAACCGCACCGAGCAACGCAAACTTCATCGGCGCGCGCCACACGCTACCGGGGACCTCGCGCATGGCGCCCTTCCCGCCGACCTCCATGAACGGCCCCGCTAAGGACCGGAGCTTGGCGTTCATGCCGACGTGACACAGGTAGAGTGGAAAGCATAGGCTGGAGAGCAGGTAATTGACCTTGGCGATGAGGAGCCTCGACACCCTCCCGTCGCGGGGGAGCGCGAGCCCGACGACGAAAGACGCCACCATGAGGTCGAACCCGGTGAGCCTGACGAGCACGAACGGGACCGCGATGAGCGCGCACGACAGCGCGAGGTGCGACCCCTTCAAGGGCTTCCCGGCCGGGTTGCGGTCCTCGATCCACTTCACCGCGCGCGGACCCGCCCGGTACACGAGCACCGACTCGAACACGAGGAACAACACGCGCCCGAGCCCGCTCGAGCCGTCCTCGACGTTGAACGCGGCGAGGACCACCATGAGCATGGTGGACACCATGTCGGCGATGATCCCGACCGAGACGACGAGGCGGCCGAGGCTCGAGCGCTCGATCTTGAGAGAGGTGGTGAGGCGGGTGAGGATCGGGGAGGAGGTGTTGGCGGCGGCGGCGGCGAAGGCGAGGGAGGCGAGCGCTGAGTGTGTCAGGCTAGGGTCGAGGAGTGAGCGGAGGGCCAGGGCGGCCAAGGCGGTGGTAGCTATGCCAGAATAGGCGATAATCGCCTCCCAGGAGGGCGGGGGTGTCAGGAGGTGGAAGGGGTCCATTTCGAGGCCGACGATGAAGAGGTAGGCGGATAAGCCGAAGCGGGTCCAGATGGAGAGGATGATGAGGGCGTCTTTCGAGACCAAGAGCGCTTCGAGGGCGCTTATGTTGCCGACGACGAGGCCGACCTGAGAGAGAGAGAGAGAGTTATTAATAAATGTACATTGTTAATATCACAGAAATCACTTACAAAACATGTGCATAAGAGAGGAAGGGGGGGCCGTACATACGAGGAGTTCAGAGATGATGCGGGGGAGGCGGAAGCGGCGAAGGAGGAGGTGGGTGAGTTTGCAAAGGAGGAAGAGAATGATCAATGTGAAGCAGATGTCTAAGGTCACGGCGGAGAGTGCGCTGTCACCAAAAGATGAACAAAGTACATCTCCTACAGACATGGTTGTGGGTGGAGTTTTTTTTTTTTTTTTTTTTTTGAAGGTTCTAATGTTGCATGTTGAGGGAGAAGAAAGGAGAGTCAAAAATAGAGAAGAAATCGTGTGTGTTTTTTTTGTTTTGTTTGTTTTTTTGGGGTTTGTTGGATTGCGTGGAAAGTGGCGTATCTCCCTCTATTCTGTTTTTTTCTTACCTTTTTTGGGTAAAATTTTTTTAGGTTAAAAACATTTAAGTCCCTATAAACATGGAAAAACCTATATAAGTCTCTATCAAAATTGGGTTAAAGACATTTAATTGTACAATGTCTGCATAATTAAATGTAAAAATCCTTCAAGGGTATTTTTGTCTTTTAGAGAGACAAATTTGTCTTTATGATTGTGTATAAGGACTGTAATGTCTATTCAATTAAATGTAAAAGTCTTTTAGGGGCAATTTTGTCTTTTACGGGAACTAATTTGTCTTTATGATTATTTATAGAGACTACAACGTGTACACAATTTAATGTAAAAGTCTTTTAGGGACAATTTTATCTTTTGTAGGGACTAATTTGTCTTTATGACTGTTTATAAGGACTTCAATGTCTACACAATTATATGAGATGGAATATTCTGTTAAGTTTGGATGAAAATTTAACTTAGGGATAATAATTTTTTTCTGAGTTTTCAGGGACTCATACGTCTGTTCCAATTTTAGTAGGGACTTATATGAGTTTTCTCATGTTTGTAGGGACTTAGATGTCTTTAACCCAAAAGTTTTTTGTTGGAATATTGGGGGAGAGTATTTAGTGGACTGGGCCGGACTATAGGCCCGAGTCCGGTTATTATATATAAAGTGTTGTTATGTTACACACTGTATATTCTCAAGTCAAATCTAATCAGATTTGGTACTATCGATATCGTCTCAGTATTGAACTGAACAGTTTATGAATCGAATTACACAATCAAATTCGATTAATAAGCTGCATAGTTTAAGTTAGTCCTGACTTGATACGAAGTTTATATTATGTTAATAGTCTATATTTACATTAACATAATATACTTCATCTTAGGGTGTGTCTATGCCAAAAAAACAGTGATGGATTTTTTCTTTGACTATCCAAATATCTATTGCTTTTACCAAACAATGGAAGAAAAAAATTTTCATTACTTTCCCTCTCATATTTTGTCTTATTAGAGAAATGGAAAAAAAAAATTTCTTTCCTTGAAAGAAAGTAATAAAAATATTTTTCACCACATGTACAAACACCGTGAAAATGAGTCAAAGGTAACTTTCTACTATTTTCTCTTTGACCCAAATCCCCTTCAAATTTGTGAACAAACACATCTTAGAAATATTTTATATCTTTACAAATGAGTTCATATAGTTTATTGGAGTATATATTCATTTTTCATATATGATTAAATGATATATTATTTTTGAATAATAAAAAAGAATGGAGACTACAAATAAGTAGTATTGGAAAAAAACTGTGCATGATTATTCATATTTATTATAGGGGGAATTGTTCAAATACCCTTTAACTAAGGGTCAAATTTTTTTTTTGCCCCTGGACTTTTTTTTATTTTTTATTTACCCCTGAAATCTTGTCCTTTTTTTTTTGCCCCTGAATTTTTATAATACTCAAACTATCTCTTACAAACAAAGTTACAGAAATACAGAAAATATAATGTGATACATACAGAAATTATACACATAGTTATTCTCAATGCCATTACATTATCATCTGAAAATGCATTCAGTGTACACAAAATTGTTATAGATACAATCTCAAATTTTCGTTAAAATAGATACATCAATTGTTTAAATTACGATGTTTTCTTCAAATCTTAATAATTAATTGTTATCTCCCCCTTAATCCTCTTTATGTCCTTTTGGGTAAAATGAAACAAGATTATCGAACTAGACATTCAATGTACTTCATAAAGAAGAACGAGTTTTTCAAACTATATGAAAAATACAACAATCAAACACTTAAATAAATTTTTATTTAGCAATATAAACAAAATCAGTAATAGCATGAATCTGAACTGAAAATTTATGAACAATTACAATATTTTAATAAAATTACTTCTTGATCCATGTACTTAACACTTACTGAAATTAACATTTACATAACAACTACAACAAAATCTACTAATGTGATGCTCAATGACATAATCTACTATTTACATAATAGAAATGTAATATCTTCTATTATTCTTATAACAATTACAACAGAAATTACAAAAATTATAATTTACACAACAAATATGTAATATCATACATAGAACTAAAATAAGGACATGTAAATTACAGAAATATAATAACTGATTACATAAATGTAACGATCAATTACATAAATGTAATACTAATTTACAGATGGGAGTGATTTATGTATAAAAAATGAGGTGGCACAGGTCTATAGGCAAAAAAAAAAAAAAAGATTTCACGGGTAAATAAAAAATAAAAAAAATTCCTTGAGCAGAAAAAAAATTAGACCCTTAATTAAAGAGTATTTGAACAATTTTCCCTGTATTATATTATAGTTACTTGCATATGCAAAATATTTTTAGAAGATATGTATAGGAAAATATATGGGATTAGGATCGAATTTACATTTCAAAGGGTCAACTGTTTCTAACTTGGTCAAGGTGGACTCTTCATCTCTCCTCATTAATATCTTTATGTATCACTTCATGCATAATTGTGTGAACCAGATTGTTAGATTGTATCTCGCATTATAAATTTATTATGTACTAAAAATGCAAATGAATGACATGGACATGTCATCTACATTGATCTATTATAAGGAAGAAGTGTCTCTTACGTTTTGTAAAATAAAATGATGTTATGAAAAATAAAATAATATTTTTTTGGTAATGAGACATTAGAGGAAACCGACACCATTAGTGAATATTATACATAACAAAATTTTAAGTTCAAAATGCACTAAATCTTTTCTGGTAGGATTCAAATCAATCACTGAGCTATTGAGGAACAAGAAGAGATTTAATTTCGTAAAATGAAAATTTTGTTCGATCCATGAACTATATAAGTTCCAAGCCTACTTTGGAGCACCCAGAAACTTTTGCAGTGGTTGCTTCATTTCTCTCTTTGCATTGGAACCTGAAAATGAAAATGGTTATTTCATTATATTTAATATATATTCCAATTTAATTCATGTAATATCCCTTTGATGACATTGATGTAAGAGATGTCATTTCTAATCTATCTGTTTCATGAAGAAAAATTAGACAAAATACTTGAACAAGATTATATATATTTTAAGTTTTCAAAATGTTGTCCACCACTATATTATTTATAAAAAATACCTTTGATTTTTCTTTGATTTCATAAAAAAAAAAAAAACTCTATGATGAAACAAATATATATATAACCAGTTCCAGTGAAAATATGAAAGAAGACATTTTGTTGTACATCAATAAAACAACTTGATTGCCTGACCTACAATGTAAATGAATGAGGTACATAATACATATATTCTATTTTTTAGAGCATCGACAGAAGAAAAAAAAGGGACATATATCTGTAGCCAGTACATTTTAGTCAAAAAATATCATCAACAATACCGTGCTATGTTCCATTGTTCCTTCTCTTGGAGCTTGTAATCCCTTCACATATAGTTCTCCAATGTTTTTTTTCTTTTTTCAATATGGTTTGTTAACACAGAAAGCAGTAACATCAGGTCCTATATATCCACCTCACAAACACTATTGAAAGACAATTAATAGAAGTATAGTAGTTGTCATTTGAGATTTGGAACAATATAATATAATTGTATGGTACACTACAGTACTGAAAAAGGAGAACCTTTATACAACGTGCCACCATTGAAGGTGTCATATTTCGGTTGTCCTAAAAGTGTGACTGTACCCCTCTTTTAGACACGAAAACACACACACAAACTACTATGTGTTGTACATGTACAAGCTCATGGAGATCTGTACATGTTGATAGGTTGTATGTAAATATAAAAATAATCTAAATATAACTAGTTAAATTTGATTATATTTTTTCTATAATTGAAAGGTGAAAGCTCACATTAAATGTTAGATATTAGTTTATATGCCTTGGCAATGACAGAAGTCTAAACACAAAAGGCCAATATGAATGAGGCAGTGAACCTTTACGAAGCACATCATTGGAAGATGGTAATACAATAGAGCTCATTTTAATTAGATATTGTTACATGAACAAAACATTAATTAAAAAACATGCATGATTATAAGTGAAATGCAGCTATAATTACTGATAGAGCTTTATGTTTATGTAAGAATGCACACACAAAACATGTTGAACGACCTGTGCTAATCAATCAGTACTGGAACTATATTGAAAACATGACATAATGCAACAACTAGCACTGGAAACATACATATATATATATATATATATATCCTAATCAATATTAATATGCACAATCAACATCAACATCAGCAACCAAAAAATCACATTGGAAGGTTAATATTTATTATAAAACGAGAACAGAAACTGAAAAATCATATCATAAAATTAAAATTTATTATACACCTAGACGAAAAGATAGAAAACACAATGATTTTTGTTATTCTTGATGAATATTTTTTTTTTCTTGAATACTTTATTGTTGACAATCAGCCTCTCTATCCATAATTGGAGTTCGGATCTAGTATGGCATAATACTATCGATCAGTACCATCAATATCGAATTATACAGTTTATGTATCGAACTGCATAGTCTGTATCTAACAATTGGCTATGCAGTTCGATTTATAGCTCAATTCATGTGTTGTGCGGTTCGATATTGCTAGTACTGATAGTATTAAGGTCTGACTAGATCCAAACTCCCACAACTGTGGTTTTTTTTTTTTCCAATCGATTCAGTGAATACCAATTAATGGAGACATTATTTTATGAGTAACGGAGAATATCCAATTTAATCTGAACAGCCAATGCTGTTTAAGAAGAGTCTTAAGACATGCTCTTGGTCAACATAGGCCAACAATATGGAAAATATTCACTCACATAACATATAATATAATAAATATAAAGTAAAACTATTATCTATGATTACAATGTCACACACGTATATACTCTCTCGGAACATTTTTATTTAAGGATTTTTATTTTTCAGTCCTTATAAATTATAAGATTTAATGATCGATTCTTCAATTTTTTATATTTTGATTTTAGTCTCCAGATTTAAAGAATATGTTCTTTTTTAGTTTTTGAGAGGGACCTATTCTTAAATTATTTAATTTTATTTTTAGTTTTTGAAAAGGACTAAAATTAAAATACAAAAAATGAAGGACCGACTTTAAATAAATATGTTTCCAGTGACGGAAAACTAAAAAACTTTTTAATTTATTAGACTCCAAACGTTTGCGTCACGCGCTTCGTGAACTGCGTGTGGAGACAATCGTCCCCACATCGGAACTGTCAAAACCATCATCAAGAGTGGCATCTTTCGTAATTTATCGACATAATAAGCCCCTAAAGTTTACTCTAATGATGAATCGCGTCCCCCCCCCCCCTGCGTTTCGGAACTTTCCCTGTTTATTAATATGTGATCCAACCACGTAACGACGATCGACTGTTTCATTTTCATTTTGACCATTCTACCCCTCTTTAAACCGGTCCTCATTAGGCCTTTCAACGGGTCAGATCGGATCGGGGTGAATCAGAAACCGATGGGTCCGAATCTAACCCAGGATCCGATGAGTCCGAGAAAATGTGGATCCGAACCCGTCAAACCCGGGTCGGGTCTGGGTCCGACTTGACCCGGATGGTTGGTAAAAAAATAAAATAAAAATAAGAAGAGCTCATGTATTTGTTTGCCTTATCATTCTATTTGAAATTTTTTATAATAAAACATTATTATTAATAATATTATGTTTCAATATAATTTTATATAAATCAAAAGAAGTAAATGAATTATTAAACAACATCCAAAACAATAATCACTAACATAAAAAATATATTAACCTAAATAATAAACATAACTAATTATACAAACATTCAAAACAATAGACACTAACATATTAACCTAAATAATAAACAAACTAATTAATTATACAAATTCAAAAGCTCATAAGTTAATTGTCCAAAATAAACCGACGACAATACATTACTAAGTTTATTACATATTAAACAATCAAATTCTTGCAAGTTACAACATCAACACAACAAAAAATATGTTATGATTATGATTATGACTTATGATTTATGGACTTGTTATGATTATGATTTATGAATTTATGGATACAAAAATAAGTTAACTAAGAAATAAAATTATGTATCAACTAATATTAATGGTCTTATAATATATGAACATATTTTAATAAAAAATTGGGTCTCGAGTCTAACGGGTCAAGGCGGGGTGGACTCGGACCCGACCCGTTTGTTTGTTTGGGTTCACCGGGTCAGATCCAAATCGAATCCGGTATATTACATGTATAATCAGATCCAGATCAGATCGGATCAGACCCGGACCCGTTGACAGGCCTAATTCTCATTCATCTCTCCATCGCCGAAACGAAGGGTGTTTCGGGTATTACGTCTGTGGGTGCTTATCCATTTATTCCAGATTTGGGACCCTCTCAAGGCCCAATGAAACCCACATTTTTATACGCATAAAATATTCCATCTACGTGGCAACATCTCCGAATCACACTTTAACACGTGTCCCAAACCCTCTTCCGCGACTCCACATTTCGTGTACCCCGGTTTCAGAGTCACTATAAAACAAGATAAAATAAAGCGGGACATTCTATTCACTGAACCGCGGATCAATCTAAACTCGAAAACCATGCAGATATTGCCACGTGGCGAATCCGACGATGATCGGGACAGGTTTATTTTTTCTTAAACTCACTCGAGAGTCTCTGTAGCAAAATATATTTTGAGAAAAAAAAATACTAATAAGGAACAAATCCATATAACCCCCTGTACACTGCTCAAGATCTATATAACCCCCTGGATTTTCATGAAATTCATATAATCCTCTGAAAAGTAGGGCTGGTAAACGAACCACGCCGCTGTGGCTCAGCTCAGGCCCGACTCAGTTTGAGCTCGTTCAGACTCGTTTAATTAGATAAATGAACGAGCTTGAACAATTTTTAAAGCTCAGTTAGACTCGGGACTAAGATCGAGCTTCATTTTGTGTTTAAACTCGACTCTTTTATGTTATAAAAAACTTCATTGAAGTTTAACTAAACTCCTTTGTAAAATCAGAACATTAAATCAATACAAAGTTATGCTCGTTTAGGCTCATAAACTTGATTAATTTAGATTAAAATTTTGTTTTCAACTCCTAAAAATCCTAAAATGAAAGAGAATCTAAGCTCGTTGAGGCTCGTGAGCTCAGCTCGACTCGTTTATAAATGAGCCGAACTTGAACATGTTAAAGCTTGACTTTTAAGCTCGATTCGTTTACCACCCATACTGAAAACACCTATGTAAATTCAATAGCTCCCCCGAGTTAAACTTTCATTGATAAATGAAGAAAATTATGTAAATATTTCGTTTGATCAACTCTAACTGAAAACACAGTACACCAAAAATCATTTATAATTTATTAAAAATACGAAAAATCTTTTATAAATAACGATTTTATTTCTCGTTATGAAATCTTATTTAAAGGAGTAAAATAGTTATTTACAGAAGATAACACAATGTAGAGTGTTTCTAGTATACTATGTTTTTAGCAAAATTCAATCAGATAGAATACTCATCTGTTATCGAAAGTTTTAACTCGGGGGTTATTTAGATTTACCTGGGTGATTTTAGGGGTCACATGGACTTTATGAAAATTCAGGGGGTTATACGGATTACGGCAGTCTACAGGGGGGGTTATTTGGATGTTTCCCTACTAATAAAGGCAAAAGAATCGCGAGTCTCTCAGTTGTCCGTCTCTCTCATTTATTTTGTTTTCCCCTGTTTTTTTGTTTTTATTTAATTTATATATTTTCGCCTTTATCGATCGATCGGAATCGAAAACCCTAACGAAGCGTAGCTTTAATGGAGTGAAAGCGAAGTACCTTCCGGAGCTCCAACAATGGCGTCGACGGCGGAAGCGGCGGTGGCCTCTCTCACACACCCTCGCCGTCCCTCGAAAACCCAAGCCAACCTCAAAAGGATCCTCCACGTCATCACCTCCACCGCCGTCCCCCCATCAGACGCTCCGGTCCCCCACAACCTCGTCCTCTTCGGCTCCCGCCTCGATCTGAGCCTCAGATTGGGCCCCGCGCCGCCGCCGATCGGCGAATCCACCGCCTCCAGCGCCGTCTTCGGCAGCGGCGCCTCCGAACCCGCTCCGCTTCCGCAGGTTGAATCGACGGCGGAGACGAGCTCGCAAGGCGAGTGCGATCCGAAGAAACTCGTCGAAGAAGAAGGAGAGGAAGCGATGGCCGTCGAAGGGGAAGAAGAGAGAGAGGTTTCAGAGGTCACTCACGGAGTCCTCGAAGAAGAGGCGGCTCCGGAAGCAGAAGCGGAAGCGGAGGAGGTGAAGAGGAGCGAAGGCTACCTCGGCCTCCTGATCGAGGCGGTCCGGCAGGTCTCCGGCAGCTACTTCGACGACGACGATGAAGAAGAAGAAGAAGAAGAAGAAGAAGAGCCGATCCGGGTGGAGACGAAAAAGAGGGGGGTGAAAAGGAGGAACAGCGAGAGGGAGAGATCGTGGCCGTTGGAGATGTATATTTACGATACTGCCCCCGTCGTCCGATCGAAGAGGGGGAGGAACCAGGTTTTGCCGAAGCGGTTCCAAGACTCCGTCCTCGAGCCGTGGCAGAAGCAGACCGGGAACTGCCACAACAGGACCAGAAACCGCAGGTAATTATTTTAAATTAAATAAAAATTAATAAAAAAAATATTTCCAATGTTATTTAATGTTTTACTTTGGTCTTATAAATAAATTTTATTATTAAGGTAGTTAATTATGTGGATATAGTTATGATTATTAGATTATTATTAACTATTAAGAGAATTGGAAGGTCCTGAAATGTATGTTATTAAAAATTTCTGATGAAACAATGGAGCTGGTACTACTGCCATACAACCACTGTCCTCGGGATTTGGTAGGTGGGGAAATTACTAGAATGCCCCTCATTTTTTCCTGGATTGGTTCCTGGATTTCTTCCCCCGGTTTCGAACTTCACCCCCCAATAGCTAGCTGAATTGGGTTTTTATAGGTTCTTGCTTGTTCTGATTGTATGTCTTTGATTTCTATTATTAGATTTGGTTACATAATCACATTTTGGTTATTGCTTTGTGGTTTTTGTGAACCATAGACTTTATGTTCATTTATTAATGTAGAAACATATTATATAGATAAAGAATAAGAGATCTAATTAAATTATATTTTTTTTGAGAGTCCTATCCACTTTGTTTTTCTTGTTTGTTTAGATATATACCTCGTTAAATTTTTTCGCATTTTTTATAAATGGTATTATCCAATTCAATATAATACACCTTTAATAATACATATCTCAATAGACGAGTTATATTATTTTAAAAAAATAAAAACATGTTTGATTTTTATACTGTAAAATAAATCGTGTGTAATATTTTTTTTATTAAAATATGTAGCATATGAACAAAATGTCAAAAAAGAAGAACATATATAATTTTGTATTCTCTAAAAAAATATATATATATTTTTATAAAACTGAAAAAAGTATTGATAAACTATAAAAGTGACAATCTACTACATATATTTTCATTATTCTTATATATTATCAAGATGATGAGAACAAAATTCTTATATATTTATGGAAACAAATAGTGTGGAGTGCACAGCATTTCAGAAAGAAAAGGTACATTAGAATAGGGTACTCTTGTTAGGACATCAAATGTTGTTCATTAATGTTTTTGAGAATTGCATGGAATGGGTCCCAATAAGCTTTGTTAGGATATGCATAGTGCCTTCATTAGTTGTACTTGATTGTTGTTGTTGTATCGATAATGGTGTTTTTACTTGTGTTATTGTTTTATCCGCTAATAAGGCCTGCTTGTCAACTATCAAGTGATGTGTAGTAGTAATAAATATCAGAATATGAAACTATCAAACTATCAAGTGATTGTAGTGTCTCCATGCTTCTTCAAATGGATCTATATCTGTAGTTGAAGAGTGCATGTTATTTGCACAGATGACATTTTAGGCAGAGTTATTGGGTTGATCTATAATATTTATCAATAGATTGCTGTTAAACCAGACCTGACAAACAGTATAAACCTGTTGTTTTATTTAATTTATTACTTTTTTTTATTTATAGTATCTTGTATAGTTTCCATACATGTCTAACTCTAACGAGGCATGCACCTCGTTAAACGAATAATACAATACTTCATTTTTCCTATAAATGCAAGGAAATATACTTTCACTACTACCTATAGTGGCATCCCAGGTGTGAAACTATATTTAAGTATAAGTATATTTATGAAGTTTAAAGATACTAAAAACCAGTTTGATAACTCTAATTTAAAAGGAGAAATTTTGATAGATTCTGTGAAAATAAAAATTTGATTTGAAATGTTTAGAAATGAATATAGGAATGAATGATTTTAAACGCAGTTTTTTACTGTTTAACTGTAGAATGAGAATAGGAATGAACACCAATCGGTTTCCCTAAAATCTAATGTTCATTGCAAGAAAAAAGAAAAAGTGTTAAGTAGATTGTTGTAATTTGTAAACTATAGTTTAAGTGTGTGTATATGATGTTTAAATAAAACTTGATTGGTCGTTGGAGTGTAGAGAGGTTAAGTTGAAGAGTCAAACATGGTCGTTGCCGACTTTCCTAGCTGAGGAAGCTTTTTCAGATAAAGCGTTTGTTGTTCTCATCGCAGGGACCACTTCGTCTTAATACATTTCATGTGTCTTCGAATATAGATTTGATGTGTATTTTGGCATCTAGAATTCATCGACGATTATACCAAATAAAAATAAAAAAAAATAAAAAAAGGGGTGGGGGACCCCACTTTTTTGTATTTTTATTTAGAGAAAAATTAATAAAACCTTATGAAAAGTTAACTAAATCGATTTTAATATATATAAATTTGAGAAATCATCGCATATCCTCGTAAAGGATAAAGTTTCTTCCTCGATTGATGGTTTGCAGCATCTAACTTTTTGAGAGTCAAGGTGCCTGAGTTAATTTGTCTTTAGTTTACAAGAAATATTTCAAGAATATTCCGTTTACTAAACGGAGCTTCAATAAATGACATTCAAATAAGTTCTTATAAAATATGAAAAATCTGATTTTGTCATTTTGATGACATAAATGCCCATGTCTTTTGCTAAAAAATTTCTTACTATCCTATATTCAGCAATAGTAAAAAAAAAAATCGATATAACTCCCTGGATTTATGAAAATCGAAAAAGATCCCTGTAAAATCAATAAATCTTCTTAATGTCAACCATAAATCTGGTTATTTTTACATTAATTTATGAAGTAAATTTTATTAGAATATTACAATAATTTAATATGTAAGGTTAGAGTTATCCACAAACCTGGTTAGTTTTACGGATTAAAATAAATATTGTCTAATATGATAGGGACTTGAGGGGATCTATTGGTTTTATAGAGACATTTTCTGATTTTCATAAGTTTCTAGAGAGCTATATTGATATTTTGAAAAATAAAGGGTGAGGACATTCTAATTACTTTTAATGTGTAGTTAGGGTTAACCTTGTACTTGATTAATTGTGGTGTTGGTAGGAATTAAAACAATATTTTTCTAATAACAAAGAAATCTCTTAGTGATTTTTTAATTTTATATAGATTAAAACTAATTTAAATAACTTTTCAGGAGTCACATGAATTTTCCTTTTTTAACATAAAACATGGATTGGACAACTAAACAAGAATATGACATTAGTTTAAATTTTTGTTGGTTGGAAGTGTAGTGTAACCCCACATTCGTTTTGACACAGACTAGATAGATAGTGTTGGTCTTTGGTTGAAAAGTTTTGGAAATTTTATAAATATTTAGGTGCTGTACATGACAAATAATAGATTTAAGATTTGTTTGGTTACCATTATCTTTTGTGTCTGGGTGGACTCGGGGAAAATTCTCATGATTTTTTTCTTTTTATGGAACTGAATTATTAGAAATATAAAATCTCTTTGGCTTATCATGAGTTTTTTCTCAGTTCTCTTTGACTTATCTGATGCACGTGATTTACATGTGATTGCGTGAACGTTGAATTTTTCAACTAATGTTCTTGTTCCTTTTCATTAACAAAAAATTATCAAGGAAAACAATTTTAGCACAAGCAGTCGACCACTCCGCAATGCACACGAATGATATATAATAGTCTTATATGCTGTATTTTTGTGGTGTTTCATTAATTAAATATATACCTTCATTGAAAATGAATTACATATTCTAATTGTGTATAACAACTTAAGTAAAAAATAAAAAATCACATGTTTTTATCTAATAGGGATGGCATGTAGATATGGAGTGATGAAAAAGTCTATATTGAGCCTCACATGGGTTTGAGGTGGTCAGACCCTCCTTCTGAATATGACATAAATCCCTCATAAGTTGAGATGTATTGATGGGAAGCTCTGCTCTTGTGGGAGCCAAGAGGTTCTGCAATGTTTCGACTTCTTAAAATAACTGATATTCTTGTATTCCCATTACTCACCATGCCAAGAGCTATTGAGTTTATGTTTTGCATTCTTAATTCTTTTTATTTTCAGGGAAGAACTGCAATAAGATATTGTTTCTATGTTCTAAATATATTTTATCAGTATGAAATATATGAATATATTGTGATTATTTTTAAAATATCATTAAGAAGAGCGGAAGGAGAGTGATATGCCCACCCCATACAATGAGAAAACCACCCCGTGATAAATAAATTTTATTCACCCGGAACAAAAGGAAAACCACCCCAATAACCACACCTCATTTTGAACCAAACTTACCTCTTGTACTGTTCGATAAACGTAGTGTCAACCGATACTATATATGTTGACACTTTTAATGTCGAATGGAAGGGTTATACAAATAATTTTTTTTATAATAATATCGACACATGTATTGTCGATATGTATTAAATATGTCGTCAAGCGGAATATCGATATTAACAGATTATTGAAAAATAAAAAAATAAGTATCAGTCGACACATGAGATGTCGAGAAAAGTGTCAATGGCCGACAATGATAGTGTCGATACGAACAGATAATCGTAAGCTATTTCTTATAGATCTGTTTGAACTTCATCATCTCAAAAATTCAATGCAATGTCATTGGAATAATTTTTTCCATTAAAAGCTGTAAGTCGAATACGTTCCTTGGGACTTGGGAGTCATACTATATTGTAAAAAATTAAGTAAATACTCGATCATATACGAGAAATTAAGAGTTATATATCTAGTAGGATCATATACACAAAAAAAAAAGTTACGCTTTTCAAACCAACATCAATCACATATTTGAATAAAATGAATCCTTGCTAGTTTATATTACCAGCCTAGTTTGAATATAAACAAACAAAAAAAAACTATATAAAACTCATAATTAGAAAATAAATTAATATTATTGATCAATTAGGGTTTCAAATGACAAAATATAACACAAATAAGGTCAATAACAAAAAGAAGAAGAAGATAAAAAAGATGGAGGAAGTATATTTACCTTACACTACAATATCGAATAAAGGCCGATGACCGGCGGGTGGAACAATATCGGAGTGGGGAAGGAAAGAGAGAAAAGGCGGGTGGAGCAGGAGACGGTGACCGGTCGGCGTCGTCGACGATCGAAATGGCGCATGGGTGGAGATGGGTCGAAGAGAGATAATTTTGTTAAATGGGTTGGCGTGGTTTTACACAATAGCATTTATTAAGGGGTGGTTTTATAGGTTTCAAAAAATTGGTCGGGTGGATTTTTCATAGGAGTGATTTTTCATTAAGTGGGGGTTTAAATAACCGTCCCCCATTAAAAAATAGCTCTAGGATTTGAAGAAATGTTCCCAGTGTGTCCCCACCACATTGTGGCTATAAATTAAAAAAAAAAAAAAAATTTCTTTATGCTGACAAACATTTTATCGAATCACGTAAATCATTTCTCGTGAGATTGTGTAATTTGCTTTCATCTTTTTTTACTTTGATTCATGGTAAAAGTTTTTTTTTTAACAAGAATTGGATTAGATCCAACATGTATTAGACATTTTGATTGTCCAATATAATCGTGGCTATTCAATCTAATCATTTTGAGATTCGCAATTAAATTTATTTGATTGACCTTAATTTTAATTTTAAAATCTGATTAAATATCTCAATTATAATGTCTCTACAAGATTGAATAGTCGCGATTGTATTGGACTTAACCCAATCTTTTTTTAACAATAGCCAGCATGCAGGCATGCCTCCAATAGCCATAAATCTCTTATACTTTCTACCAAAGTACCTGGGACACTTTCTACCAAAGTAATGTGCCCTCGCCGCACCATCAACCCCCTCCACTTCTTCCTCTTTCGATGTCATTGCACACCACCACCACCACCACCCTCTCCATTCCCTTCTCCATCGTCGCCGTTGTCATGCCACCTCCACCGCACACCAGCACCATCATCTCCTCCACCTCTCCCTCCTCCTCCGCCGTCGTTGCCACACACCGCCACCTCCTCCCCCACCTGTTTTTGATTTGGGTGATGGAAATGGTTAAATAATCGCGCAACCATAATCGCGCAACTAAACGCACCCTAAAATTAGTTAAAGTTTTTATTTTTTTTTAGTTGATGGGTTAAATAATCTGGTTGCTGAGAATAACCCCTCCCTATCACAAAACATCATCAGACACTTTTTGTTACCATATAAAAACTAGCAACTTTTGATGCCCATCAAACTGAAGTACTGCACTACCTGATCTAACTTTGCCATTAATCTACAAACAAGGATTCAATATCCCATTCCTAAATGAAATTATGAATCAAGACTTGAATAAGATAAATAGACGATGAATGAAAAAAAAAAAAAAACATATCACATTCAAATTCTCTCAATCCGGTCCAAGTAGTACCCCCCAATCACCCGCCGCAGCTCCTCCCCAAATGAACTCCCTCCGCCGCCCTCCCCAGCCCCGACCGCCGACGCAACAAGCACATAATTCTCCTCCTCCGCGACATCGATCCCGTGCAACACCGGGAACACATCGCGAACCCTCGCAACGAACCGATCGAACACCGACTGCTCCGTTCGAACGGCATTCACGACCAACACCCCCCGCGCGCGCAGGGCCAATTTGACCGCTTCCAGCACATGCGCCGCCGCGAACCCCGCCGGGGGCGTGCCGAACCCGAACCCAACCTTGCCCGGATCCAAATCGACCATGATCGCATCGAACCGCTCGCGCGTCTCCTTCACGAACTCCACCGCGTCCCCGACACGGACCCGGAGGAGCTCGTCCTCGACCAGCCCGAAATGCTCCTTCGCGACCGCCACCACCGTCTCATCGCCTTCGACGCCGAGAACATCGAACCCGAGCCGCGAACGAAGGAACGACAACAGAGCGCCCCCGCCCACGCCGAGGCAGAGCACGCGCGCGCGCAGGCGAGTGCGCGCGAGCGAGAGTGCCGCGACCATCGGCGCGAGGTAGGGCTGGACGAGGACGCCGACGTCTGGCGCGGGCGCGCGGCCACCGGAGACGACGAGACGCATCTGGGTCTGAATGAGGTTGGGGAGGCGCTTAAACCGGAGCCTCCGGCGGAGCTCTGTCGAACCACCGGGTCGAACGGCGACCTCCGCGTCCTCGACGAGCATCTCGCCGGCGACGGGACCGATGTGGGTAGCGACGGGGAGGGAACGGACGACGCCGTCTTCGTATTCCAAGAAGGGTATGTCGGAAAGGTCCCGCCTTTGGGAGAGGGAGAAGAGGAAAGGGAGGAGCTTGGCTTGGAAGGAAGGTTTGGGGGGCGGAGAGTCGGAGATGGCGAAGGGGGTGGGCGGCGGAGAAGGGTCGGAGAGGGGGTCGCCGATGAGGAAGAGACGGGAGAGGGAGGGGAGGGAGAGGAGGAGCTGGAGGTGGCCTTGTGGGGTGGAGAAGAGCCAGTCGGAGTGGCGATTTTTTGGGACCAAAAGAGCGGCGATTTGGGGGGGATGGGAGTCGGGGGTGGGGGAATCGAGGACGGCGATCCGTAAAAAATCGGCGTAGGGATTGGTGGTGGGATCGGAAGGGGAAGGGTTGGGGAAGATGAGGTGGATGAGACGGGAGGGTTCGATCGCAAGCGTTGCTTCTTCCATGGAGGACCACGGGTGTATTTTAAAGAAGAATACTCTCGAGAGAATTTTTATGTGTGTTTAGGCCTTTTGGGTTCTTATTAGTTGAGGAGTTATACTCAACCTCAAGTATATACTGAGATATATTAATATATTTTTTTCATGATGAAAAAATAAAAAAAAATACTGCAGTATATATAATGATAGTGCAATATACACTATGATAGTGTAGTATATCCTACATTATCATAGCGTATAAGACTGCAAAATGGACTGCGTGTATTAGCGCTCTGATTGAATAGGCCCACAGCTTCCTATCCTCCTAATGGGCTTAACCCGTGGGCCGCTTAATGGGCTTCACCCGTGGGCTGCATGTATTTTTTATTTATTGTTTGAGTACTAATACACGCAGTTCATTTTGCATCCCATTTTGCATTATGATAATATAGTATATGCTGCACTATTATAGTGTATATGGTTTCTTCATAATATACGACCCAATATAAGAAAAAATATTAACGTATTTCAATATATACTTCATTTCATATAACAATATTCACTTTAAATAATTTGTATATGATTTTTTTTTAAAAAAAAACGAGATGGATTGTAATTAGGACTGCAATAGAGGCTCTGCGTATATCTTTTTTAAGGGTTAAAGACATCTAAGTCTTTGTAAGCATACATAAACCCATATAAGTCCTTACAAACTTATAGTGGGACATACACGTCCTTTGAACTGTTATGATTAGCCAATTTAGTCTTTGAATTAAATTTTTTTCTAATTTAACAGAATATTCCATCCATATGAAACTAAACACCCATATAAATCCCTCAAAACATTGAAAAAGACATATAGATCATTTTTAAATGACTAATTTGTCCCATTTTCACTTTTTTTTTTTCTCTTTTAACATTCCTCTTTTGCATTCATCCCCCTTTAACCTCTTCTTATCTATTTATTGTAATAAAATGTTATTTCTATGTTAAATATATATTTAGCATACCATATATATTAATAATCATTTTATGTTTCATAACATGAATATATAGTAATTTCTTAATTTTTTATTCTCTCTATATACGTATGGTTAAAATAATAAATTAAAATATTTGACAACATATTAAAAGACGTTTTTAGGTTTGGAGGGTATAATAGTCAAACTACACCCATAGTTAATTCTAACCCTAGTTGAGTTAATAGAAGTTAACATTAGGGATTTATATGATATTTTTTGTGTTTGTAGGGACATGTATGTTCTACCCCAAGTTTACAAGGATTTATGTGGGTTTATAAGTGTTTGTAAGAACTTAGATGTCTTCAATCTTGTTTGATTTCATCTTCTGTGTTGTGGACGCTTGCAGATCTAGATTACCAAAACACCCATCGTTTATATATGATCATTTCATGAGTCATGAGTGGCAATGGTAGGAAATAAAGCAAAAGAGCACGAGGAAAAGAGTATTTTACCATACAAAAATGCGTATTTCTTTTGACACGTTTCCAAAAACATTGTTTTGAGGCGTTTGTGGACGCTTGGTTTTTATATAAGGAATGTTAAACACTGCATCCCGTGTTAATGAATGAATGACATCGTTTATAGAAAATGTAAAAAAAATTTAACGAGATAATATACCTTGATATAGTGATTAGAGGAGGCTAACGAGAGGATCGTATTTGGGACTGTAAAAATGATTGAGTGTAATAGAGCTGTTTTTCTAAAACATATATTTAGCTAATGAAAAACATTCTTTTATAAAATAAAATACATGTTTCTATGGATTGAATGCATATATTTTGATGTTTTTAACGGAGTATATTCTGAGATAATAAAATACATACAACGTTAAACGATTTTGTATATTGTGTTAGTGATGTGACGATTGCAAACGATGTTCCAAAACAAACTAATAAGGGTGTTAACTTCCCTTTTTTTTTTAAAAAAAAAGTGCTAATTCAACGGGTCATTTTAGTAGTTTCTAACTCAGTTTAAAAAATGTAAAATAAACTATGCATCTAATACATTGTGAGTATGTTGTTCATTTTCCATTAAAATATGTATTTAATGAGACAAACATATATTTCAAAAAAAAAAAAAAATTAACATGTTCCAACTGCCAAAGTGAACCTATTATTTTCTATGATGGGTATCCCCTGAGTGGGTTTGTATGTTGGCCTGGCGTTGTTGAGTTTGTTGCAAGTGATAAGATCCTGTGTGATTGATACATGGATTAAGGAAGATTAAGGCTGCGTTTGGTTCCACTTAAATTCAGTGCTTTTTGGTTCCAAGTGTGTTTGGTTGAGACCCAATAAGTACTGAAATATTCCCTCTTTTTGCACAAATCCACTAAATAATTCAGTCTCTTGATTATAACTTATTTTTTTGTCAAACGCATTACGCCTTTCGCCCCCCATGTGAAAAGACGATCATACCCTAAATTAGGTAAATGATACAAAACTGTTTAACATGAACACACATAATTCTCTTGCATTTCTCACTTAAAGTGGGGAATACGTTTTATAAATATTGAGCTGGAGAATACTAGTTAAGAGTTTGCTTTTGTTAGAATAATGGAAAAAAAAATAATAAAACTCTAAAATCCTTGTTCTATTATACGTATAATACACTAATAAACTAATATAATAACAAACTAACATGTAGTCTAACACCTTCAGCCGTATTGTTTTTTTGTTTTCCCCACTGGGCTTTAATTGGTTTCAACCCTGGGCCCCATGCCCCCACTGTTGTAAGCGTTTACTGATCCACAATCAGTTTGGGTCTATTTTAGCTCTTCCTAGGTATCAATAGTAGTCTGCCTCTTGTTGTGTGTAACAGTGTATGGGGCTTTAGCCCAACCCAAAAAAGAAAGAAAGCTTACCATTTCATCTATAGGTGAATCAACTAGCTATTAGAAATAAAGAGTTGACTGACTCAGTGAACTCTTTATTTCTAAAATACTAGCATGGATATCATGAGGACCACTGCAATTGGATCATTAAAAGAAATATGAACATGTAGGGCTAGTTTGATGAGGGGATAAGGTTTTGAGAATAAGTTGTCTTAATTTTAGAGGATAAAAAGTTCATCAATTTTGTTCATATTTATAATTATCAAAATTGGAATAAAAAATAGAGATAAATGCTATCCTAGCCTTTAAGTGAAACAAAATATTCTCATTTTCATTTTAAAATCGGAACAACTGTATGTAGTTTATTCCAATTATTTTTTATATCAAATGGAGATAAGTTGTCATCTCACTCACTTATCTCCATAATTACTCTTTATCCTAATATTTATCTCCTTATCAAATCAGCCCGTACTGTCTTTATATTCAATGGAGAATTGGTTGGAGACAAAGTCAGCATTTCAACTCTCAACCAATGTATGCTAGCTCTTGGTCTCACCAGGTTAGTTAGTAGGCAAAAACAATAACACCACCAGTACTGTGAAGTTTGTGGTAGGTCTGTCTTAAAAGACTGCCGACTAGCTCATCATGGAGAGCCCATACACAAACATGAAAAATCCATTTGTGCATTAATCATGAATATTATTTTCTTATTAAATCTCATGCAATCTATAAGATTTGGTATGATCAGTACCTGATATGATGCTTTATAATTAATGATAATATTATGTGTGTTGAATTATATAACCTAGACCTAACGAGAACCTTTATGTGATCCGAACCCCATATGTTATCTAAATACATATGACTTAAACATTGTTTAATATATGACTCGAGTAGTTGTAGATGTCGATTGGTTTTTAGATGAGTTGACAATCTTAAGCAGAGTGTTTCAATGCAACTGGTGATTTACAAAAGCTTTTTATATGAAAATAGTTAGCTTATATATACACACACATGGCACACCAGAGATTCAAATCCTTAACAATACCAAAGTAAGAGAAATTAATCCTAGTTTAATGGGTATCCTTATCTTATCACTGTCGGTCTGTCTAATCTTCTTCCATTATAAGCTCCACCGAGTGTTTGTGAGAGTGACCTATATATATATATATAAATAATATATAAGTTCTGGTTGACATATACTATGCATATCATGCATATCATGCTACTATGCTTTTCATAGTATAAGTGTTGGTTGACAAACAAACCACAAACATCCATTTTTACATGGGTCCATACTTCCTCAGCTACACCCATCAGTAAGTGACATGCATGCACTACAAAGGTTTATATATTATATTATATTATATATATTATATGAAGAAGAAATCTACAGAACAAATATAAAAAATTAAATGAGTCATATATATACATGGTGCTCCATGTATGCAGCACATGCACAAACTCTCTCTCCCTTTCCTTTTCAGTGGTTCACTTCAGAAATCACAGTGGAGCTGCAATGGTTGACCACAGCTTCATAAATTATTGAAAGTTGCATTTCTCTCACGCTTGAACAGAGAAGAAAATATATAATACTTTAAATGACCCTAATAAATTCATGAACCAGATCAATATCTACCTATTTTATTGACACATGCACCCATGCAAACTCATGTGAGCAAGAAAAAGAAGGGGATCTCAAAAGTAAGCAACGAATAACCAATATGTGTTTTTGTTTTCTTTTCAGATTCAGAGATGGACATTCAAGGAGTATTAAATAATAGAGCATTTTTGGGAAAATTTAATTTAATATTATATTGTTCATTATATATATATATATATATATATATATATTAAATAAGAGAGAGTTAGCTCAACCACAAAAAGAAAAATGCATTCATGATGAGATTTTCATGCCAAACATAGGAGAATGATACAGGGCATAGGATCGAGGCTTAAATTTTTATCATGTTTACATATAATTTCCAATAAAAGACTGATCTCTGACAATCTAAATATGTGATATTTTAATAATTTTTTACATAACTGATTTTTTATTGGAGGCTGGCCAATCTATCATGAAGAGGTGATTTATTAGATAGATTTTTGTGTCTCCATGGTTTGATTTTGTTGCCTGAGGATTGCAAGAAAATGATATTTCTTGTCTCATTTGTTGTCCGGTCTTTATTTTTTAATTATTTTAATGTTTTGTTAAAGTATATCTTTTTATTAATGAATTACATATTACTACAAATAGTGAATTACATATCTAAATAAATTAGTATATCTTTTTATATTTCTAAAAAAATTAAGAGCATATACTGTACTAATGGATATAAAATAAATCATGTATTAATTAAGACAATAGGATTGCAAAAGGAGACTGAATGTCCCTGCACTAACAGAGATAAATATCAAGTATGAATGGTATGATTCTAGGGTTGTATTAATTGATGGATAGATCCATCCATCTTCCCCACCACACATTGGTCAACACCAAGTTTCAACAAAAAACCAAAAAAAAAAACAAAGTCAAACTCAATACAAACTCCTCCTTCATTATTTTAAATTTTATTTCTTTTCATACTTCTTGGTTGAATGTGATTTTTAAACTGAATAGTGATGTTTGCAATAAAGGCTAGTGCAGCTACTGATTGATACATTGAGTTACCCACGTATTATTAAAGTCAATGAAGAATAATCATTGAATAAATTATTATAATTATGATGAAATTTTGTTCAATCAGATTTTTTTGGGAAAATATGAAGAAATTATTTTTAAATATATTTTTTTCCAATTTTTATTATTTGAAGTTTCTAAACTTCTTTTAGCACAACATTTTTTAAAGTCATTTCCTGTATATTTTTTTGTTGTTTATCATGTGAAATATTTTTCATATATTATTATGCATTCTACTAATATTGTTAATTTGCACATTATTATTCATCAACTTTATATTGTTATGTGTCAATTTTGCACATTGTCGACCATCTCATACAAAAGAACAAATGTTTTTTATTTTAAAAAAACTCTTGATTTAAAATCATGATAATTATTCAAATTTTATCTTGATTTATTATAACAAATGAGATTAATTATTTGTTCTAACTCTTTTATCACATTTATCCACTTATCAAACACTTAAACCCGCACTAGGCCTCCATAATTACTGTTAGCATTCACTATTTAAGCCCTATTCACTTCTTATTCAAGATCCAAATGGAGTTGATTAATTAAGATAATTTTGATGGTAATGTCAAATGAAATCTTGTCCATTTGACAAATATTAAAAAAAAACATAATTGACTTCTGTAAGAATAGGTAATGAAAATGAAATAATATGTTTTTCTAAAAGAGAAGTGGTTAGCCTACCTACAAAGGAAAATAAAACAAAAAACGTTTAAAAAATGGCCCCTTGTACAAAAGGTCTTATGCAATCAAACCAATAAATATCCCAAACTGAAAGGGAATTAATTCAAAAAAATACAAATAAAGTGACCAAAATGCATGCAACTTTAAAAACTGTTTCTAGAAGATGAGAAATGTAGACCCAAAAAAAAAAGAAAAATCTGAATTTTTTATGCTAAAAAAATGTTTTTTCTTTTCCAATTGTTTCCAAGTTATTGATTTGAATGCAAATGTGTAACAGTAGATAAATTTATGCATTGATATATGTGTCTGGTCATTGTTGGGACTAAAAAAATGTAACATTTTATTAATGGGTGGTCTGCTCGAAGAACTATAAATTATACATTGCGTAACTATAATACAAAAAAATAATATCTTCTGATATAAAATGAAATGTGTCCCCCTCTTGCTTGAGCACTTTGAATGGTTTTTAAGGCCATATGTTAGTTAAAAAAAAAAAAAAAGTCTCTGAATATTTTCAGTCATTAAAATGCCATTATTTCATCATAAAAAATGATTTCACTAACTAATTCAATTGGAAGAAGAATTCGATTTTACATCATATTTCATTAATTGGATAGATAAAATAAATAATGTTACATAAAATTTTAATAAAAATACATACATCAATCACCTCCCCCATCTCTATTATATTAAAAAAACACGGTTTATCTAAGAGAAATTGATATTAAAAAGATATGTACAAGATTGTACTAAATATCAATAAAACATAAAATGATAAAAAGTGATTTATATTTAATTTTGTGTATCACAAACTTAAAATACTTGATAACTAAGATAAATTTAACCGGCAGTCAAAGGAGCAAAAATGATAATTTGAAAGGGGGGGGGGGGGGGGGGTTCTCCAAATACCCCCTGTAAATCGCTTGAAATTCATATAATTCACTTAAAGCTGTAAATCCAAATAATCCCCCAAATTAAACTGCCATTAACAGATGAAGAATTTTGTGATAATATTTAGTTTGGATAACCTAACTGAAAACATAGTATATCAAAAACCCTTTACAATGTCTTAAAAATATAAAAAATCATATGCAAACGATGATTTTACCCTACCAAATAAATTATAAAACCCTATCCAGGAGGTAAAATAATTATTTATAAAGGACTTTTCATATTTTTAACATATTGTTAGAGATTTTTGATATACTGTGTTTTCAGTAAAGGTTAATCAAATAAAATATTTGTAGAATATGTTTCATTTATCAATGAAAATTTAAATCAGGGGGCTATTTAAATTTACATAGATATTTTTAAGGAGTAACATAGACTTTAAGAAACATCAAGAGTTTATATGGATTTTGAGAAGTTTACGAGGGGATTTTTATGGATTTTTCAAAAAAAAAAATAAAAATCCATTCGCCCCCCTTCACAATTTCAAATATAAAACATATCAAACACAACTCCAAAATTTGTTTTTTTAAATTAAACAAAAAAACATAGCCAATGAAGAAAACAGAGCCATCTCTGCTTCTGCTTCTGCTTCGGCTTCTCTTCCTCCTCCTCTGTTTCTGCTCCACCAACTCATCAGACACGAATCACGAAATCAAAAATGGCTTCCGTTTCACACCAAACACAGATCCCTCTCTTTCATTCCAACCTATCCTCGCCGACCCCTCCGACACCTTCTCCCTCGGCTTCTCCCGCTCCGCCGCCAACCCCGACGCCCTCACCCTCGCCGTCCGACACCTCCCCTCCTCCGTCCACCTCTGGCGAGCCCCCTCCGCCGCCGACTCGACCCGACCCACACTCACCTTCAATGGCAGCCTCGTTTTATCCGACCCAGACATTGGGTTCCTCTGGTCCACCCCCAACGCCGTCCCCGGCGACCGTCTCGTCCTCCTCAACGACTCCAACCTCCGAATCCAAGCCAAAGATCCCAACTTTCCCCTCTGGGAGAGCTTCGATTTCCCGACCAACACCCTCGTCACCGGCCAGAACTTCACGGCGAACGAGACCCTCGTGTCGGACTCCGTTCGCTTCGCGTTGCGAATCGCCGGCGACTTCTTCGGCCTCTACGCGGACTTCGGCGGGGACGCGAGACCCATGTATTACAAGCAGACGCCTTTGGAAGCTAAGGCCCAGATCGTCCCCGGCGCCGGCCCTGTCTACCTGAGACTCAGCCCGGACGGGTTCCTCGGCATGTACCAGACCGAAGCGGCCCCCGTCGACGTCCTCAACTTCGACACCTTCAACCACAACTTCGCCGGAGGAGCGAAACCCCTCCGGCGGGTGACGCTGGAGGACGACGGGAACCTCCGCGCGTACTACTTCAACGGGTCCTCGTGGGTCGCGGATTTCGAGGCGATCTCCGACCCGTGCGAACTCCCGAGCGCGTGCGGGACGTACGGGCTGTGCGGGCCGAGGGGGATCTGCGGCAGCCTCGTAAACCGCACCTCCGGCGACTCCTCCGCCGCCGTATCAGCCTCCGGCGACGCTTGCCGAGGTGGGTTTTCCATTCTGAGACGGAAAGGCGTGGAATTGCCGTACAAGGAGCTGATGGGGTTCGAAAAGGCGGCGACTTTGGAGGAATGCGAGGGGGGTTGTTATAAAAACTGTTCTTGTTGGGGGGTTGTTTACAACAATGTGTCTGGGTTTTGTTACAGAATCGATTTTCCGGTGCAGACGTTGATAGAGGTCGGGGACGAGAGGAAGGCGGGGTATTTTAAGGTTAAGTTGACCGCGGAGCAGAGGAGGAAGAGAAGGGAGTGGATCGTTGTGGGGGCTGTGTTGGTTGGGGTGGGGATAGTGGTTTTAATCGGGTCGGTGGGGTTGGGATATCGAGTATGGGAGAAGAGGAAGGTGGGCCGGGTGGATGGGCTGGATGGGGAGAGGAGGCTCTCACCTGGGCCTTATAGGAATTTGAATAGCAGTGGTAGCTTTAATTCTGTTGAGCTTTCTTTCAAGAGATGATGATATGAAAGCACAACATAATAGGTTCTGATTGTCTGTCACAGAAAAGAAAATTGTGGTGTAGTTGGACTTGCCAAACAAAAAAAAAAGTAAATTTTATTTCCTATAATTAAGAGGAGATTTTTGTAAATTTTGATTTATAGTTTTTGACTGAAGCTTATGTTTCATGTGCTTGAAGTTTTGAACTGCTTTTTTTGGAGAACATTGGTTTTTTTGAACTTTGAATGCCTCTGCATTAGCATGTAATATGTATTGTTTTTCTTCTTCTTCTGTGTAATGTTCCTTTCTGCTGAACTGGATGTATCATGTATAGGGACTTTAAAGTTCCCACTTGGTACTCAGATACCTATAACAGGGTAAACAACAATATTTGCAGTTGCCTTCTTTATTACTCTCATTGGAGATATGAAAATTGTATCTTTGTTATTTGGTCACCTTGTATAAATCAAAGATAACAGGTAGATAAAGGTCTATGGCTTTTAAATAACAATTTGGTGTTTAAAAATGTGTGTGAGAGATGTATCAAATGTGACATGTTTTAGGATGTATATCAATATTTGATGAAGGAAGGGTTAAATAAACACTCTCCTCTGTCACCCTCCTTCACCATCGCCGCCGCAGCTGTTCCCGGCCCCACTCTATACTGGACATGATGCTCATTTCATAGAAACAAATGATCTGTGAAGATAATTTTTTCACCTTCCTTGTATGCGCATGCCACACTAACAATCATTATCTGCTGCCAATATACCTTTTTTTTTTTTTTATTGAAGAGAAGATTTGAGGCTTTACATTAGAGATGTTCAGTGGTATATACATTCCCTGGTTGAGCTCCAGAAGAATCAAATTCTACATTTGCTGCAGAGACTCCTTCAATTTGGTAGTCCAGAAGCTGCAAGTTTTAAATCTGTTTGCAACATCTCTGCATTTCTCTACCTGTGGTGGACATATCAATATTCATCAGCAGATCATGTGCGCAACCGATTCAGCAAAGTATTCATGACCAGAGAAGTTCATAATCACTAAATTGTTTGAAGGCTCATTCCCAATGCCTCAAAGGTGTGCTGAATCTGAAATAATCTGATAATCAAGAAACTGTGCCACTTGGGAGTAATTTATTGTCCAAATCGAAGGTGATCAGTGGGTTACGGGAATTGAGAATCTCACATCTTTTGGTGATAGCAGAATATTTGTAAAATGGGACAAAGCTAGAGCAAGTAGTTGCAATTTTTTAATCAATAAATCGAGGAACACATGATACATTGTTTCAAATATTAAAAAAAAATTCAACAGCATGCTTATTAGTCTTCTTGATGCACTACTTGATACTGAAATTCATTGAGAATTAGTTTATGGTGTTTCATACTGAGAAAAAATTACATGGATTGAAATTTTACCAATCTCAAGTAGTGGAATGTGAATTGCTTCTAGTAGATCAGTGGATAAAGAGAACTTGCTTTGAAGTAGATATTGGGGAATAGATACTCTCCATGGAAAGGCAGATGATAAGCTCCATGGTCCCATGATGATTATAGCGATGGCTAAATTAAAGCATGCACACAACATCTTGAAAGTGAACCATATTCCATGAATATGATATCTATCTAGTAAGATGTATGGAATATATGACAAACGTGGAGTGCTGGACAATTGCTATTTCCCTCAATTGCTCATGTCACATCAAATTGCTCCAATTTGAACTTTTTCCGATGCTTGTATTGGTCTTATTTACTTTGTTCATTGGATTTATAGGAATTCCTTTCGATCAAGGAGTAATTGATTTGGATATATTATCAAAATGGTTAACTCTCAAGGATAGATGGTAATGGAAATAATTTTCAGTATGAAGCTCTTAATACTTGGGATAAAGAAGAGGCATTCATCATAACATCCACCAGTGCTTATACATATATCCATACATCACATATGCAAGATATAGGGATTCAGATATCAAGTGCAGTTACTAGCTGTTTAAATGAAAAAGGATGAAGTTACTTGAGTCTCAATAGTTTCCAAGTTCCGAATTCCAGATTTCCCAAGTGACGTAAGAGCAACAGTTATGTACCTTTGTTTCCTAAGTTTCAATGCCTACCATGCTTATACAAACTCTATGCATCTAATGAAACATGAAACTCAGCAGAATTGTCTTACTGGATGTTGGTTGAAAACCTATGATATCTCTTTTTTTCGTTCTATAAAATATACAAACTACATTTAAGTGGGTTTTGCAAGACTTGATGATTTTTCATATGAATTGCAACAAAATGCATCATATCAAGAAACACACTATGCAAACTGAATTACCTAATTGAATCTCCATAAAACTATTGGGTTCTTGATGATTTTTTTTTTCATTGATACACAGAATCCAGCAATCCGCAAAATCAAACATATGTTTCAACATGACCAAGAAAAATAGTCATATTTTGTGCATCATCACAAAATCTCCTCAAAACACCAAAAATCACACATTCCCCCATATGGGTATTAAAAAATGCAAAAAGTTACTTCATTTACATAAAAACATGTACAAAAAGAACCCATTCAAAACAACAACCAATTCATCCAATTTTTCACCCCAAACCTCCCATATTGAGTATTAAAAAAAAAAACCCCAAAGTTGCTTCATTTACATAAAAGCATATATACAAAGAACCCATTCAAACCACCCAATCAACCAATTCATCCAAATTCACCCCCCCCCCCCCCCCCAAAAAAAAAAAAAAAGAAAAAGACATACCTAAAATGGGGATTCTATCAAAGGAGGGTGATGAGGATGAAGAGCAGAAAAGCAGCAATAAAAGAGTACTTGAGCGCGGCAAGCAGTATCGCCACCGATATGTAGAACAGCTGCCACAGAACCTGCGCACTCGCCCAGGCGAGCAGCCCCGCCAATCCGACGGCGACGATGTTCTCCCCGTCGGGCTTAATCAGGTCCGTCCACCTCCAAGAACCCAGTATCCTCCCCAGATCATCCTGGCCGTTGATGGGTCCCTCCTTCTTTTCCCCTTCCTTGCTTTTGAGGCCATTGTTTCCCTCTGCGTGCACGGTGAGTTGTCTCCTTCCAAAGGTGGGGTCTTTGTGGGTTCTTCTGGTTTGGGTTTTGAAGAGGAGGGTTGGGACAGGTTGGGGATTAGTTGAAAAGGGTGGGAGAGTTCCGGGGATTGGTGGGGTTTGTTGGGGAAGGATTGCTGAAGAGCACAACATGTTCTTCTTCGCAAATCTCTGGTTCTCTTTCGCTGGAGAGATTTTGTTTTCAAGGGAAGTAGAGCTAGAGATGGAGATTATTGTTGGGCTTTTAATGGGCTTCCCTTAACGGACCCCCAAAAGGCTGAACAAGGTGGTGTTTCATGGTTGCCTCTGTTTACACCCTTCACTTATTCATTTTTAAGGGTTAAAAATTTGTATTCCTGCAAACATAGATAATCTTCTATAACTCCCTCTAAAAGTTGGGACAGATACATGAGTCTCTAAAAACTCATAAAAATCTAATTATCATCATTCGGTTAAAATTTCATTTAAATTTGATAAAATATTTTATCATCATGTAATTGTGTAGACATTATAGTCTCCATAAACAATCATAAAAGCAAATTAATCTATACAAAGATCATATTATCCTTGTAAAACTTTTTATGTTTTTCATTTTCATTGAGGTATTGATTGAAATGATTAAAAATTTGAGGATAATTTAAACGTTTCATAGTTATATGTTAAAATTAAGTATGTTAGGTTGAATTATGATTATTTTTTATTTAAAAATAGATGTATATGGATTTTTGTGAGTTTTCAAGGACTTGTACATCTGTCTCAACTTTGATAAGGACTTATATGGGATTATCCATATTTGCGATGACTTGGATGTCTTTAACCCTTTATTTAAATTTGGTTGATTGAAAATGTCGATGTCAATTATTTTTACCACCTAAAACTAAAAAATTAGACCACATGTTTTTTTTTTTAATAATAAACATCATTGTATCATTTTATTTTGAATTGAATGAACTCATTTTTAATAAGTGTAAAGAAAATATTTAATGAGGTATTCATCATCTAATGAGATATATGCTTCACTATATTTTTAACGAGATATATAGGATTATGTTTTAGACCGTAAAAAAACTAAGTGTAACAGTGAAGGGTGCTCTATGTTTGCACCCTTCAATATATTTGCATATCGAGCCCAGATTCATTTTAAATTGAAAAATGTTTGCCATTTTAGGTACAGTTATTTTTTCAATCCCAATTTGAGTCTATTGTGTTTTAAATTTTAAAAAATAATATATCTTGTCTAATGAAGTACATGCTTTTATAAAAATTAAAGGGATATTTAGTTTTAAGTCCCCATAAACTATATGATTTAGTGATCGATCCCTCATTTCTTCATATTTCGGTTTAAGTCCTCAGATTTAAAGGGTATGTTCCTTTTCAGTCCCTCCTAGAGACCTATCCCTAAATTATTTGATTTTCTTTTTAATCCATGAGAGGGACTAAAAAAGAACATATCCTTGAAATCCAGGGACTTAAACCAAAACATGAAGAAGTGAGAGATCGATCACTAAATCATATAGTTTACAGGGACTTAAAACTAAAAATCTCAAAATTAAAATATATATACCAATTAACTGCATAGATACATTTATATAAAATATGAAAATTTCTATGGACGCATTTACTTGATTAATGTGAGCATATGTTTCAATGATTTTCTATTGACGCACATGGAACTAGAATTGGGGTTGAAAAAAAAATTGTGTAAACTCAAATTGATACCCCCTTAATTTGCAAGTTCTATTTCATAAAATCTACCTTCATTTACATCCCTTCTATTTCCACATTTTAAAGAGTTTTGCTACACATAGTCATTTTTTTAATTTCAATTCTAATGCACATGTTTTGTTAGTGTCATGTGCTCATATTAATTAAATATATATATCGTTAGAAATTTTTTAATTTTCTATAAATATATATATATAATTCATTATAGTATATGTATCATTTCAATAAAATCATATAACTCGGATGATGTATATATATTGTTTTTAAAAAATTAGAAACATGTGAGGACTAAAAATAGGGCTGCAAAAAGAATTGCACTTAACATTTTTCTATTTTAAATCCAAGATTGTTGTGCGCAAGAGGAGGAGGAGGTGGTGGTGGACAACTGACGATGATGATGAGGAGGTGATTGAGCGAGAAGAGCTTGTGTTAAAAAACATAATAAACATATAATTATGTATGAATAATACATGTGCTTATTTACATAAAATATTGGGGTTTCATATGAGATTATTCCTAGCTTACACTTTCATTCAGTACTCACCTTCACTTATTCTAATATATATTAAGTTTAAAAATACAAAAAACATGCATCTACTTTATTCGAGTTTATATTTTATTTTATAAAACAGTAAAAAACAAATACAAAAGTGACTAACATCATATCAAGCGTATCTTTATTTTCCAAGAAAAATGATTTTCAACTTTTGTTAAATAAAATATAATATAATCATTCTTTTTGGTGAGAAAGAATAATATAGCCACTTTAAAAAATAATCAAAGATGTGGGCATATATAACTGTTGATAAAACACAACCTGCATTCAGATCTCCTCTACTCCACCTCTGCTGCATTTTGAAGATGAACTCCTCAATGACATCCTCGGCTTCATAAGCAACATCTCTTATCTGTAAAATAAATCATAATAGCACTTAGAATCTTGATTAACATGTTTGCGAATACTATAATCATATATTTCTGTCATGCGGAATCATTATAGTATATATATATATATATATATATATATATATATATATATATAGACACACACACACACATATACAAACCTTTCTCCATGGTAAGTAGTCTTCTTTTGGTACAAGGACTTGAAGAAGAATAGAAGGATTCTTCACTCTCCTATCTCTCTATGGAGTGGACTTACTCTTGCTTGTGCAAACACAAGATGTTGTGAGACATGACAAATGGGTTGGGAGTCCACTCCCTTTTATAGATGGAGAGGGGGAACCCTCCCACACTCAAACATAAATTGGATTCTTAAAACCCATTGAAGAATCCAATGAACCTACTAAATGTTTTTTGGGAATGTATCTAATAATGGGTGGGTGTTGGGAATACAAAGACATTGAATATTTTCCTCATTCCAATGGCTATACATGTACACAATTATTCCATACATTGTGTACCACTTTAAAGAGATGTATATACATTGTCTATCACTTAATGAAAATGTACATACATTATGTACCACTTAATGGGATACACACAATTACTCTTTATACATTGTGTATTATTCAATGGATAGTCATGGGAATTGAACCACATAAAAACTTAATTAATTTATACTTAATTGATTTACTCTTCCAATGTACCCTTTTATGAACCAAATAATGAAATGGAACATTGATCATTACATGTCCATATTCATTTCTTAATGGGTCACATTCTTACATTCTCCCACTTGACCCATTAATCACCCAGTTTCATCATAATATCATAATTAAGCAAAATTGCTAATGTGAGTCATATTTGAAGTTTCTAAACTTCTTTTAGCACAACATTTTTTTAAGTCATTTCATGTATATTTTTTTGTTGTTTATCATGTGAAATATTTTTCATATATTATTATGCATTCTATTAATATTGTTAATTTACACATTATTATTCATCAACTTTATATTGTTATGTGTCAATTTTGTACATTGTCGACCATCTCATACAAAAGAACAAATGTTTTTTATTTTAAAAAAACTCTTGATTTAAAATCATGATAATTATTCAAATTTTATCTTGATTTATTATAACAAATGAGATTAATTATTTGTTCTAACTCTTTTATCACATTTATCCACTTATCAAACACTTAAACCCGCACTAGGCCTCCATAATTACTCTTAGCATTCACTATTTAAGCCCTATTCACTTCTTATTCAAGATCCAAATGGAGTTGATTAATTAAGATAATTTTGATGGTAATGTCAAATGAAATCTTGTCCATTTGACAAATATTAAAAAAAACATAATTGACTTCTGTAAGAATAAGTAATGAAAATGAAATAATATGTTTTTCTAAAAGAGAAGTGGTTAGCCTACCTACAAAGGAAAATAAAACAAAAAACGTTTAAAAAATGGCCCCTTGTACAAAAGGTCTTATGCAATCAAACCAATAAATATCCCAAACTGAAAGGGAATTAATTCAAAAAAATACAAACAAAGTGACCAAAATGCATGCAACTTTAAAAACTGTTTCTAGAAGATGAGAAATGTAGACCCAAAAAAAAAAGAAAAATCTGAATTTTTTATGCTAAAAAAATGTTTTTTCTTTTCCAATTGTTTCCAAGTTATTGATTTGAATGCAAATGTGTAACAGTAGATAAATTTATGCATTGATATATGTGTCTGGTCATTGTTGGGACTAAAAAAATGTAACATTTTATTAATGGGTGGTCTGCTCGAAGAACTATAAATTATACATTGCGTAACTATAATACAAAAAAATAATATCTTCTGCTATAAAATGAAATGTGTCCCCCTCTTGCTTGAGCACTTTGAATGGTTTTTAAGGCCATATGTTAGTTAAAAAAAAAAAAAAGTCTCTGAATATTTTCAGTCATTAAAATGCCATTATTTCATCATAAAAAATGATTTCACTAACTAATTCAATTGGAAGAAGAATTCGATTTTACATCATATTTCATTAATTGGATAGATAAAATAAATAATGTTACATAAAATTTTAATAAAAATACATACATCAATCACCTCCCCCATCTCTATTATATTAAAAAAACACGGTTTATCTAAGAGAAATTGATATTAAAAAGATATGTACAAGATTGTACTAAATATCAATAAAACATAAAATGATAAAAAGTGATTTATATTTAATTTTGTGTATCACAAACTTAAAATACTTGATAACTAAGATAAATTTAACCGGCAGTCAAAGGAGCAAAAATGATAATTTGAAAGCGGGGGGGGGGGGGGGGGGGTGCAAATTGCTTGAAATTCATATAATTCACTTAAAGCTGTAAATCCAAATAATCCCCCAAATTAAACTGCCATTAACAGATGAAGAATTTTGTGCTAATATTTAGTTTGGATAACCTAACTGAAAACATAGTATATCAAAAACCCTTTACAATGTCTTAAAAATATAAAAAATCATATGCAAACGATGATTTTACCCTACCAAATAAATTATAAAACCCTATCCAGGAGGTAAAATAATTATTTATAAAGGACTTTTCATATTTTTAACACATTGTTAGAGATTTTTGATATACTGTGTTTTCAGTAAAGGTTAATCAAATAAAATATTTGTAGATATGTTTCATTTATCAATAAAAATTTAAATCAGGGGGCTATTTAAATTTACATAGATATTTTTAAGGAGTAACATAGACTTTAAGAAACATCAAGAGTTTATATGGATTTTGAGAAGTTTACGAGGGGATTTTTATGGATTTTTCAAAAAAAAATAAAAATCCATTCGCCCCCCTCCACAATTTCAAATATAAAACATATCAAACACAACTCCAAAATTTGTTTTATTAAATTAAACAAAAAAAACATAGCCAATGAAGAAAACAGAGCCATCTCTGCTTCTCTTCCTCCTCCTCTGTTTCTGCTCCACCAACTCATCAGACACGAATCACGAAATCAAAAATGGCTTCCGTTTCACACCAAACACAGATCCCTCTCTTTCATTCCAACCTATCCTCGCCGACCCCTCCGACACCTTCTCCCTCGGCTTCTCCCGCTCCGCCGCCAACCCCGACGCCCTCACCCTCGCCGTCCGACACCTCCCCTCCTCCGTCCACCTCTGGCGAGCCCCCTCCGCCGCCGACTCGACCCGACCCACACTCACCTTCAATGGCAGCCTCGTTTTATCCGACCCAGACATTGGGTTCCTCTGGTCCACCCCCAACGCCGTCCCTGGCGACCGTCTCGTCCTCCTCAACGACTCCAACCTCCGAATCCAAGCCAAAGATCCCAACTTTCCCCTCTGGGAGAGCTTCGATTTCCCGACCAACACCCTCGTCACCGGCCAGAACTTCACGACGAGCGAGACCCTCGTGTCGGACTCCGGCCGCTTCGCGTTGCGAATCGCCGGCGACTTCTTCGGCCTCTACGCGGACTTCGGCGGGGACGCGAGACCCATGTATTACAAGCAGACGCCTTTGGAAGCTAAGGCCCAGATCGTCCCCGGCGCCGGCCCTGTCTACCTGAGACTCAGCCCGGACGGGTTCCTCGGCATGTACCAGACCGAAGCGGCCCCCGTCGACGTCCTCAACTTCGACACCTTCAACCACAACTTCGCCGGAGGAGCGAAACCCCTCCGGCGGGTGACGCTGGAGGACGACGGGAATCTCCGCGGGTACTACTTCAACGGGTCCTCGTGGGTCGCGGATTACGAGGCGATCTCCGACCCGTGCGAACTCCCGAGCGCGTGCGGGACGTACGGGCTGTGCGGGCCGAGGGGGGTCTGCGGCAGCCTCGTAAACCGCACCTCCGGCGACTCCTCCGCCGCCGTATCAGCCTCCGGCGACGCTTGCCGAGGTGGGTTTTCCATTCTGAGACGGAAAGGCGTGGAATTGCCGTACAAGGAGCTGATGGGGTTCGAAAAGGCGGCGACTTTGGAGGACTGCGAGGGGGGTTGTTATAAAAACTGTTCTTGTTGGGGGGTTGTTTACAATAATGTGTCTGGGTTTTGTTACAGAATCGATTTTCCGGTGCAGACGTTGATAGAGGTCGGGGACGAGAGGAAGGCGGGGTATTTTAAGGTTAAGTTGACCGCGGAGCAGAGGAGGAAGAGAAGGGAGTGGATCGTTGTGGGGGCTGTGTTGGTTGGGGTGGGGATAGTGGTTTTAATCGGGTCGGTGGGGTTGGGATATCGAGTATGGGAGAAGAGGAAGGTGGGCCGGGTGGATGGGCTGGATGGGGAGAGGAGGCTCTCACCTGGGCCTTATAGGAATTTGAATAGCAGTGGTAGCTTTAATTCTGTTGAGCTTTCTTTCAAGAGATGATGATATGAAAGCACAACATAATAGGTTCTGATTGTCTGTCACAGAAAAGAAAATTGTGGTGTAGTTGGACTTTCCAAAAAAAAAAAAAAAGTAATTTTTATTTCCTATAATTAAGAGGAGATTTTTGTAAATTTTGATTTAGTTTTTGACTGAAGCTTATGTTTCATGTGCTTGAAGTTTTGAACTGCTTTTTTTGGAGAACATTGGTTTTTTTGAACTTTGAATGCCTCTGCATTAGCATGTAATATGTATTGTTTTTCTTCTTCTTCTGTGTAATGTTCCTTTCTGCTGAACTGGATGTATCATGTATAGGGACTTTAAAGTTCCCACTTGGTACTCAGATAGCTATAACAGGGTAAACAACAATATTTGCAGTTGTCTTCTTTATTACTCTCATTGGAGATATGAAAATTGTATCTTTGTTATTTGGTCACCTTGTATAAATCAAAGATAACAGGTAGATAAAGGTCTATGGCTTTTAAATAACAATTTGGTGTTTAAAAATGTGTGTGAGAGATGTATCAAATGTGACATGTTTTAGGATGTATATCAATATTTGATGAAGGAAGGGTTAAATAAACACCATATCTCTCTCTCTCTCTCTCCCCTCTCCTCTGTCACCCTCCTTCACCATCGCCGCCGCAGCTGTCCCCGGCCCCACTCTATACTGGACATGATGCTCATTTCATAGGAACAAATGATCTGTGAAGATAATTTTTTCACCTTCCTTGTATGCGCATGCCACACTAACAATCATTATCTGCTGCCAATATACCTTTTTTTTTTATTGAAGAGAAGATTTGAGGCTTTACATTAGAGATGTTCAGTGGTCTATAGATTCCCTGGTTGAGCTCCAGAAGAATCAAATTCTACATTTGTTGCAGAGACTCCTTCAATTTGGTAGTCCAGAAGCTGCACGTTTTAAATCTGTTTGCAACATCTCTGCATTTCTCTACCTGTGGTGGACATATCAATATTCATCAGCAGATCATGTGCGCAACCAATTCAGCAAAGTATTCATGACCAGAGAAGTTCATAATCACTAAATTGTTTGAAGGCTCATTCCCAATGCCTCAAAGGTGTGCTGAATCTGAAATAATCTGATAATCAAGAAACTGTGCCACTTGGGAGTAATTTATTGTCCAAATCGAAGGTGATCAGTGGGTTACGGGAATTGAGAATCTCACATCTTTTGGTGATAGCAGAATATTTGTAAAATGGGACAAAGCTAGAGCAAGTAGTTGCAATTTTTTAATCAATAAATCGAGGAACACATGATACATTGTTTCAAATATTAAAAAAAAATTCAACAGCATGCTTATTAGTCTTCTTGATGCACTACTTGATACTGAAATTCATTGAGAATTAGTTTATGGTGTTTCATACTGAGAAAAAATTACATGGATTGAAATTTTACCAATCTCAAGTAGTGGAATGTGAATTGCTTCTAGTAGATCAGTGGATAAAGAGAACTTGCTTTGAAGTAGATATTGGGGAATAGATACTCTCCATGGAAAGGCAGATGATAAGCTCCATGGTCCCATGATGATTATAGCGATGGCTAAATTAAAGCATGCACACAACATCTTGAAAGTGAACCATATTCCATGAATATGATATCTATCTAGTAAGATGTATGGAATATATGACAAACGTGGAGTGCTGGACAATTGCTATTTCCCTCAATTGCTCATGTCACATCAAATTGCTCCAATTTGAACTTTTTCCGATGCTTGTATTGGTCTTATTTACTTTGTTCATTGGATTTATAGGAATTCCTTTCGATCAAGGAGTAATTGATTTGGATATATTATCAAAATGGTTAACTCTCAAGGATAGATGGTAATGGAAATAATTTTCAGTATGAAGCTCTTAATACTTGGGATAAAGAAGAGGCATTCATCATAACATCCACCAGTGCTTATACATATATCCATACATCACATATGCAAGATATAGGGATTCAGATATCAAGTGCAGTTACTAGCTGTTTAAATGAAAAAGGATGAAGTTACTTGAGTCTCAATAGTTTCCAAGTTCCGAATTCCAGATTTCCCAAGTGACGTAAGAGCAACAGTTATGTACCTTTGTTTCCTAAGTTTCAATGCCTACCATGCTTATACAAACTCTATGCATCTAATGAAACATGAAACTCAGCAGAATTGTCTTACTGGATGTTGGTTGAAAACCTATGATATCTCTTTTTTTCGTTCTATAAAATATACAAACTACATTTAAGTGGGTTTTGCAAGACTTGATGATTTTTCATATGAATTGCAACAAAATGCATCATATCAAGAAACACACTATGCAAACTGAATTACCTAATTGAATCTCCATAAAACTATTGGGTTCTTGATGATTTTTTTTTTCCATTGATTCACAGAATCCAGCAATCCGCAAAATCAAACATATGTTTCAAAATGACCAAGAAAAATAGTCATATTTTGTGCATCATCACAAAATCTCCTCAAAACACCAAAAATCACACATTCCCCCATATGGGTATTAAAAAATGCAAAAAGTTGCTTCATTTACATAAAAACATGTACAAAAAGAACCCATTCAAAACAACCAATCAACCAATTCATCCAATTTTTCACCCCAAACCTCCCATATTGAGTATTAAAAAAAAAAACCCCAAAGTTGCTTCATTTACATAAAAGCATATATACAAAGAACCCATTCAAACCACCCAATCAACCAATTCATCCAAATTCAACACCCCCCCCCCCCCCCCCCCCCCAAAAAAAAAAAAAAAAGAAAAAGAAAAAGACATACCTAAAATGGGGATTCTATCAAAGGAGGGTGATGAGGATGAAGAGCAGAAAAGCAGCAATAAAAGAGTACTTGAGCGCGGCAAGCAGTATCGCCACCGATATGTAGAACAGCTGCCACAGAACCTGCGCACTCGCCCAGGCGAGCAGCCCCGCCAATCCGACGGCGACGATGTTCTCCCCGTCGGGCTTAATCAGGTCCGTCCACCTCCAAGAACCCAGTATCCTCCCCAGATCATCCTGGCCGTTGATGGGTCCCTCCTTCTTTTCCCCTTCCTTGCTTTTGAGGCCATTGTTTCCCTCTGCGTGCACGGTGAGTTGTCTCCTTCCAAAGGTGGGGTCTTTGTGGGTTCTTCTGGTTTGGGTTTTGAAGAGGAGGGTTGGGACAGGTTGGGGATTGGTTGAAAAGGGTGGGAGAGATCCGGGGATTGGTGGGGTTTGTTGGGGAAGGATTGCTGAAGAGCACAACATCTTCTTCTTCGCAAATCTCTGGTTCTCTTTCGCTGGAGAGATTTTGTGAGATTATTGTTGGGCTTTAAATGGGCTTCCCTTAACGGACCCCCAAAAAGCTGAACAAGGTGGTGTTTCATGGTTGCCTCTGTTTACACCCTTCATTCATTCCAGGTAGAGGTGTCAAACGGGCGGGCCGGCCCGGCCCGGCCCGTGGCACGGCCCGTTAAGGGCCCGTGCCGGCACGGCACGGGCCGTGCCGTGGGCCGGCACGTTTGGGTGGCGACGCGGGCTGGGCCTGACATCCGGCCCGCGTGCCGTTTCTGGCACGGCCCGCTAGGCCCGCGGCACGGTTTGTGCCGCGGGCCCCACCTCCACCAACGGCTAGTTGGACTAGCCGTTGGCGGGTCAACGGGCCGTGCCGGCCCGTTGGCACGGCCCGTTGGCCCGTCTCAATGGGCCGGCCCGTTGGCCCGTCAATGGGCCCGGCCCGTTTGGCCCGCCGGGCTAGCACGGCACGGCACGGTGGCCCGCCGGGCTGGCACGGAGGGCCGTGCTGGGCCGACCTCCTGCGGAGCGTGCCGTGCCGGCACGGCACGGTTACATGAAACGGGCCGGGCCGGCCCGTTAGCCCGTTAGCCCGGTTGTTTAGCGGGCCGGGCCGGCACGGCACGGCCCGTTTTACACCTCTAATTCCAGGGTTAAAGACATTTGGATTCCTGCAAACATAGATAATTCCGTATAAGTTTCTATAAAAGTTGAAAGAAACACATGAGTCTTTAAAAACTCACAAAAACTTAATTATCATCTCCCGGTAAAAAATTCATTCAAATTTGACAGAATATTTTATCATCATGTAATTGTGTAGACATTATAGTCTCCATAAATAATCATAAAAGCAAATTAATCCATGCAAAGATCATATTATCCTTGTAAATTTTTTTATGTTTTTTCATTTTCATTGAAGTATTGATTGAAATGATTAAAAATTTGAGGATAATTTAATCGTTTCATAGTTATATGTTAAAATTAATTAGGGTAAGTTGAGTTATGATTAATTTTTATTCAAATCAGAGATGTATGTGGGTTTTTCTGAGTTTTTAAGGACTTGTACGTCTGTCCCAACTTTGATAAACGGGATTATCCATGTTTGCGAGGACTTGGATGTCTTTAACCCTTCATTTAAATTTGGTTGATTGAAAATGTCAGTGTCAATCATTTTTACCACCTAAAACTCAAAAATTAGACTACATATGTTTTTTTTAATAATAAACATCATTGTATCATTTTTTTTTGAATTGAATGAACTCATTTTTAATAAGTGTAAGGAAAATATTTAATGAGATATTCATCGTCTAATAAGATATATGTTTCACTAGATTTTTAACGAGATATATAGGACTATATTTTAGACCGTAAAAAAACTAAGTGTAACAGTGAAGGGTGCTCTATGTTTGCACCCTTCAATATATTTGCATATCGAGCCCAGATTCATTTTAAATTGAAAAATGTTTGTCATTTTAGGTACAGTCATTTTTTCAATCTCAATTTCAGTCTATTGTGTTTTAAATTTAAAAATATAATATATCTTGTCTAATGAAGTACATGTTTTTATAAAAATTAAAGGGATATTTAGTTTTAAGTCCACATAAACTATATGATTTAGTGATCGATCCCTCATTTCTTCATATTTCGGTTTAAGTCCTCAGATTTAAAGGGTATGTTCCTTTTCAGTCCCTCCTAGAGACCTATCCCTAAATTATTTGATTTTCTTTTTAGTCCATGAGAGGAACTAAAAATGAACATACCCTTGAAATATGGAGACTTAAATCAAAATATGAAGAAGTGAGAGATTGATCACTAAATCATATAGTTTACAGGGACTTAAAACTAAAAATCTCAAAATTAAAATATATATACCAATTAATTGCATAGATACATTTATATAAAATATGAAAATTTCTATGGACGCATTTACTTGATTAATGTGAGCATATGTTTCAATGATTTTCTATTGACGCACATGGAACTAGAATTGGGGTTGGAAAAAAAATTGTGCAACATCACTCAAATTGATACCCCCTTAATTTGCAAGTTCTATTTCATAAAATCGACCTTCATTTACATCCCTTCTATTTTCACATTTTAAAGAGTTTTGCTACACATAGTCATTTTTTTAATTTCAATTCTAATACACATGTTTTGTTAGTGTCATATACTCACATTAATGAAATATATATATCGTTAGAAATTTTTTTATTTTCTATATATAAAAGCATATATATAATTCATTATAGTATATGTATCATTTTTATAAAATCATATAACTCGATGATATATGTATATTGTTTTTAAAAATAAAAAACACATGAGAACTAAAAATAGGGCTGCAAAAAGAATTGCACTTAACATTTTTCCATTTTAAATCCAAGATTGTTGTGCGCAAGAGGAGGAGGAGGTGGTGGTGGACAACCGACGATGATGATGAGGAGGTGATTTAGCGAGAAGAGCTTGTGTTAAAAAACATAATAAACATATAATTATGTATGAATAATACATGTGCTTATTTACATAAAATATTGGGGTTTCATATGAGATTGTTCCTAGCTTACACTTTCATTCATTACTCACCTTCACTTATTCTAATATATATTAAGTTTAAAAATACAAAAAACATGCATCTACTTTATTCGAGTTTATATTTTATTTTATACAACAGTAAAAAAAAAAATACAAAAGTGACTAACATCATATCAAGCGTATCTTTATTTTCCAAGAAAAATGATTTTCAACTTTTGTTAAATAAAATATAATATAATCATTCTTTTTGGTGAGAAAGAATAATATAGCCACTTTAAAAAATAATCAAAGATGTGGGCATATATAACTGTTGATAAAACACAACCTGCATTCAGATCTCCTCTACTCCACCTCTGCTGCATTTTGAAGATGAACTCCTCAATGACATCCTCGGCTTCATAAGCAACATCTCTTATCACCTTCCCCCAGTTCCTCATTCTTGCATCTCTAGGTGTGTACAACATATGCATCCTCTAGGAAGGCCCTCATATACTTCAGCTCTCACCATCTGTTCCACTTGTTCTCAAATCTACATCTGAGAACACAACTTCATCTTTTAGGAGGTGATCCAGACCATTGACCACGAAAAAATACACAGAATGATGTATTTTTGGTGGTCAATGGTCTGATCTCCTCCTAAAAGATGAAGTCGTGTCCCAGATGCGGATGTGGGTACAAGTGGAGCAGATGGTGAGATAGCTGGAGCATATGCGGGATATTCATGGATGATGCAAATGTTGAGCATCATTTGCTTGGAGAAGCAAGAACGAGGAACTGTGGGAAGAAGAGAAGAGATGTTGTCTATGAGGCGGAGGATGTCATTGTGAAGTTCATCTTTAAAAAGCAGTTGAGATGAGCAAATAAGATCTAAAGTAGTCTCTTTGGAGAGTCCGGATTTAGTCAGGTATGTATTCCATCGGTACCATCAGCATAGCCTATGAATCGAATTGCACAGTTAATTCGTTTCGATTCATAGGCTGTGCAGTTCGTACTCAAGCCTAACTGGATCCTGACTTCTTATCGGGGCATTTCATGAAAGATTTGTCGTGCGTTTGTGTCTCAGTTGTAGCCGTTGATTTGATGGGGTTCTTTTTAATGGATGGTGGTGATCGCCACTTATTTGTGTGGTCATGATGTTGTCCACGTAAGCATTTCATCTTTCCCGGGGAAAACCAACCGAAGCCACAGAAAAGCCGTTATTTTTACCGCCAAATCTGAAACCCCAGATAAAGAAAAGATGCTAGCTTTGGCATCTTCTCCTTCTTCTTCTCCGGTGACCCGCCTCGGAATTCGGGCTTCATCGGGACTGACAGTGCGGCGGCGGCCGCCACCATCGGATGAGGTGGGCGTCGATGGGGGGCGATTGGCGTTCCCGGAGATCGGGGCGGCGAAGAGGGTGGTGTTGGTGAGGCACGGGCAGAGCACGTGGAACGAGGAGGGGAGGATACAGGGGAGCTCCGACCATTCAGTGCTTACGACGAAGGGGGAGGCGCAGGCGGAAACGTCTCGGCAGATGCTCCTCTCTGACACCTTCGATATCTGCTTCACTAGGTACAGCTTAAGAAAAAAAATGTGATTTTTTTGAGTGCTTGTTTGGTTTTTGTTTTGTCTGTTTCATTGAAGTGTTTTAGTTTTGTTTGTCTAATTGTGTGCATTCTAAGTGTTCGAGAAATTGAGGAAGGGATTTGTCTGTCTTATGAGTAGATGTGAAAAGAGGATGACTGACATGAGTGATAATGCTGAATCTTACTTTGTTGATCATGAAAAGGCTTGTTCTTTTGGGTTGGTTTTAGTTTTGTAGGTCATCGATTACAAATGTTTGTCCCTTTTGAGGAGTACACTTTGAGACTTTATATTATATTTACTCCATGCAAGTAAATAATCTAAGATGGTGTCCTTCTTGTACTTTGTTTTATGTTTGAAGAACGAGAGGTGTGTTTATCAGTGCATTGACAGGGATGTTGATGGGAACATTTGTTCGCATTTGCATGAGGTTTGGCTGGATTATTGTGTCTTTTTTTGGTAGATAAGTGTTTTTTTTTTTATTAAATCTTTTCCTATCAGCATGAGTTAGACTTGCACCTATCAGCATCCTTTTCTTTTTCTCACTGAAGTTATGAAGAAGTCTCAGATGATTGATATTAGGGAGAAACAAAAAGAAAAAAGAATATATTCATATTAATAAATGAAAGATGCAAGTGATTTTACTGACTCATCAATTCCAGGTTGTAGCTTACACATCATTCCTTCTACTCAAATCAGGTGTTTCATCTTTTACCTAAATAAATGAATAGCTAACTGAATAACTTTCATGCTTCTATTGATGTATTATGGTTCTTTGTTTGTTTCAGTCCGTTGATCAGATCAAAGAGAACAGCTGAGATTATATGGGATGCTCGTATGGAAGAGATGATTCCGGAATCTGACTTGAGAGAAATTGACCTTTACTCATTCCAAGTTAGTTTCAATGCTCAGAAAGAAACAAAAAACAAGACTTCATTTTGAGAAGTTTTGACTTCCTGGCAATTCGAGCCTGTGCTGTGATGCTTGCTCAAATTTACAAAGTCCATGGTCTGTATTAATATTTATTTCAGGGTCTCTTGAAACACGAGGGGAAGGCAAGATATGGTGATGCCTTTCAGCAATGGCAAATAGATGCTCCAAATTTCAACATAGACGGTCATTATCCAGTGAGAGAGCTATGGGCCAGAGCCAAAAGCTGCTGGGACAAAATCTTAGCTCATGATGGAAAATCTGTTCTTGTAGTTGCTCACAATGCTGTAAACCAAGCTCTAGTTGCCACTGCAATGGGTATTTATTCTATCTTTGTATGGTCTTACTTATAGCAAATCAGAGTACTCTAAATAATGAATCACTATGATGGGTATTGGTTCTATCTTTGGAGGGTAAGACTAAATATGGTTTTAATCTATGGAGTTTTTTTACACAAAGTGACCACTCTTAGGAGTTAGGACCCAAACCCAGAAATTTTTCCTGTTAGCCCAAGCACACTTAATTATTGCCCCAAGCAATGGCCCCTGTGTGTCCTATAGTCTATGGAGTATCATTATTAATTTAATCAAGCCAATGAATTGTGGTGAATTTTTCTTTGACACTATTGCCATGTCAATCAGGACTGGGAACTGAGTATTTTAGGATTTTACTCCAGAGCAACTGTGGTGTGAGTGTGCTGGACTTCACTCCAACCCCTGAAGGTGGCTCCCCAAAAATATGTCTAAATCGTCTAAATCAGGTGCATAAATTGTCCCCTTTTATTGCTCTATAGGTTTAGCATGAGTTCTACAATTTCTCTTTATTCATTTGAAGACTGTGTAAAGATGGTGTTGGATGTAAATACCATTTTTTGCAGACTCCAAACTCACCTATAGCTGCTGGAGCATCTGCAGGCAGAAAAGCCAGGAATAGGATCATCTTGGTCTGCCATGGAACTACACAAAGCAATGATGAGGTATGGAAAGGTGGTAATCATTTGAAGCTATACATTTTTGGAAATTTGGAACATAGATCATAATTTTTTAAAATTGGAACATGAACTTTTATTCTAAAAACTGGTTACTATAGACTCAAATTGCCTAGAGCTGCAGGAATTTTGCAGGGGCAGAAAAATTGCAGTAAACTTTGTTCTTTTGTACAAAGCATCAAATTTCTGAATGAATGTCAAAACAGTGAAGATGCTTTGGACTTAAAAGCATCCTGAGATTAGTGTCTTGATTTTTATTCTTACAATTGTGGTACTGTGGTCATTAATCATTCAGATTATTCTTCGAATGAGAATCAATACTATCCAGCCTCATAGAATTGATCTGAAAACTTGATATGATCCCATGGAGTCAGTACTATTGGTTACCTTTGACAATAAACACCCTAAATAAATTTGAAGGAATCTGCACCTTCACGAGTAATTCTTCATCAAACTTCAGGGAAAAGAAGCCCGAGTAAAGAAACATTCCTCGATACCCCCAACATTGTGCATCTCGCCACCTCACCAAATTGATGCTTCTGTCATAATTTGGAATAACAGTAAGACTGAAAACGCAACTAAAAGAAGGAAAACCATTCAGAAGAAACCCATAAGCACATATAGGTTTAAGTAATCACTTATCCAGGCTTATGGAACAGAGGTCAAGGCCATTAAAACTGATGCCCATTATCCAAATGGATCGACAAAGAATTTTACCGTAACTGACATTCTTCAATTTTTGTGTTCTTTTTCTTCTATTTCATTTCTATTACCATGTATGAAATTGGTTTTCTTTTTTTTTTTTCAGGTTTCATTTGCTAGTGCAGTTGACAAACCAATGAACATGCTTGGTATCATACAGGTGCACTATTTCTGTTGATTACTTATAAATTGGTAGGACCCGTTAAAGCATCCTAATCTTTTGTCCATTACAGTCACAGAAAACAGCTGAGTTACTCTTGGACTTGAAAGTGAATTCCATCATTTGCACCCCTTCAATTGCTTCGATTGATACATCCATGACTATTTCCAAGGTGAATCCTCATACAACAGTAGTGTGCTCTGAACTTTAGGCATTCAGGATTCTCTGTCACTCATTAAATAATTATTTGTTACTGATATTGGAAATAGTATGCATTTCCTATTTGTTGGATATTATGAATCGATGATTACGTGTATATAAATTTAGTTTTTTCCCCCTGAAACAAACCTATCATGCACTGGGAACTTACATGCATTATGTCTAACATTCGTGCTCTCATATTTCATCTATTGTGAATTGTACTCTTTTGGTTCTTAATATTCTTTTCTGAATTGCAGATTGTTAAACTAACAAACTGAACAGATTCCACATACTTCGCTTTGAAATATTCAATTACACTCATCCATCCATTGATGATTATTATTCCATAACCACATTAGAAAAACAACTTCCACCATCACAGGGTTCTGTATTCATTTACACTCTGGCAGGTCTGATTGCAGATTCAAGAGGCTGCAGATTGTCTGGGAGCTGACTGTATCCCTCGCTATGTGGAGGTAAAGAAAATGGAAGCCTTTGCCTTTGACACTGTAAAAGAAATATGGGACGAAGGAGTTAAAGCTTGGGATACATTGCTGCAAGAATTGGCCGATGAGTCAGAGGCAGGGAAGAACGTGGTGGTTGTAGGACACCCAGAAATTCACACTGCACTCATAGTTCGTTGTTTGAATCTAACAAAAGAATGGTTGGGATCTTTCCATCTTGATGCGGGTAGCATCAGTGTCATTGATTTCCCTGATGGGCCGGACGGGAGAGGTGTTATCCGATGTGTGAACTACACTGCACATCTGGGGAGGTGGTCCATCCCCATCACAAGATCCACACCCGATGATGAAGAGTTCTGAAGATTGTCAACAAAACAAGAGGTTCTCCATCAATTATATAAAGAGTAATCATAGATTGTCTTTGGTGCTTTACCCATTAAATTTTAGTGACCACTGGAGAAGTTTGTGAATTTCTTTGTTATATGACCTGAAAACATGACATCTCAGGTGGAAAACAATTTGAATGTTCGAAATGTCCAAATAGAAAGATATGAAATTTTGCAATTTATGCTGCATCATCACTGTTTCGGTGTAAGGTTTGCAAATTATATGAGAGCATTTAAAATGACTGTCAAGTGCTTTAGCAAAATCTGGAAAGTGATTGTTATGGCCACACTCATCATGTGCTTATATCTTTTAGCAATGTTGGTTTGTCCAAATTTAATGGTCAATGATGTCTACATGGGAATGTTGAAGATGTTGATCACACACAATATAGCATGAACCACTTTGTTGTAACTTGAACTCTTCTTGGACCAACAGTTCGTCTGTTTATTGGTCAATTTATATCAGTAGAGCTGGGACATTTATAGAGACTGCTTCTGAACTGCAGTCCCATAATTTGATGAGCAAGATTTTCTTGTGGATTTTATGAGTGATTGTACTCCAGTCTTTCTTTGTTTGGCGTTTTGAATGAGCAATTACCTGCACGACCAAATAATTGCCTGAGAAAGAATGTTGAGCAGAACTGTTGGTGGATTGAAGAATGCAGAATATGTAGTCACAGAATCATAATTAGTGTTGAGTGATACCTCACCTCTAGGATTTTTCTTATTGTTTGCTTGTTATATATTTCATGAGCATCATATCCTCTTAATTGATAGTGTTATGTAGACCCAATTGGCTTGTCATTGTGATGACATTTTGGTAGTCTTTTGGTTCAACCTCTACATATGCTAAAGGTATACTGCCAAAATTGATTGTAACTACAATTGACTTCATTTCCTTTCATTTAATAGATTCAGAAATAGTTCAACCTCAAAATTCATATAGCTCAATCAATTTTTTTTGCGTTTCTCAATATTCATTTTGAACATGCACTGATAAAATACCAGAGATCACCCAAAAATAGTCCAAAAACAGGTCATGCAGCCGTTAATGCATACTCCCCAGCAAGTATATATGGCACTCTACCCGTGAAAATACCTGAGCCATATATGTCCACTCCAGGTGATATTTCAGGCAACAAATTGTATCATACCTAACAAAACTCAAATACAAACACATGGAAAACGAGAAGAGCCAGCTTTATCTTTTCATTTATATTAAACTTGGAACTCTTTACATGCACATTTTATATCTTAAGACTTGCCAATAGAGTTTAAACCTTTATTCTTACATCACACGAACTTTGAAAAAACGAGCATGAGTAGGCCACTCTTGATGATGGGGGATCACTCTATCTCAGGAGAGAATCATTTAAGCTGCGGGGAATGATTTGTAAGGATCACTAACTGCATCATGGTTTCCAGGACGAGAGAACACAATCTGCATGTAAGAATAAATGAAACAAATCAATAACAACTCACTGAATTTCTGCTCTAGATTGAGGACTAGAAAATGACTGCTGGTTTAGTTTAGGTGGAACAATGAGTTTCTTGTCAGTTGTCTTGTGTGTGCATTTTTTTTTTTTGTGATAGGTAAGATGTGGGATTTGAACACAGAACCTCGTGGTTGCAAATTTTGTTCTCAATTATGTATGCAGTTAGTAAATATATTGTGCAAATGGTGATACAATCATACATGCCTCTAACAAATGTTGCCAAGTATAAAATAAATGAGATTGTGGGTGGTAATTTGTAACTACCTATATATAGAAAGATTATTGAGGGCTTTGTCCTAGTCGTTGATGATTTATTATGCAAGTGTGTTCCACTTCAACTTTGTTCAGAGAAAATACATCACATTCAACCATCTCATTTGGATTTTAGAGATTGAAAATAAGAATAGAAAAAATTCAAGTGATGCATAACTGCTTCAAGAATCACTTCAATCACTTTATGATGTCTTAAAGGGATAAAAATAAAAATTTAAAATGCATGCAGAGGTATTGATGCCAACATAATACCTGATAGTTTTCTAGTGTTCGCGACTTATAACCAGCTGCACAGTACACAAAATAGTACTCCCATGTCCTTATGAACTTCTCATCAAATCCCAGCTCTTGAATTTTACTGAAAGTCAAGAATGGACCCATTGGGTCATGATCTGCCATATTTGAATAAGAAAAGCATGAATAATTGATAAGCACCTCTGATTTTCCATGAACTGCTTCCTCCAACATTCAAATGTCTGGTACAAGTGTATGCCTATATTTTCCAGGTGCTCCACACTGCATTGTCAATACTTGCTTAGGAAATCTTAGCAGTATAGTAATTGAGATGAGTAGACTATGAAATTCTGAGTCGGCACATACCATAGTCGGGATGCATTGGCCATGGCTGATGTTACTCTACTCAAACATGGAAGACATGCCCCAGGGAAGATATATTCCTTAATAAAATCAGAGCTTCGTCTATACTGATCATATCGTTCATCTGGAATTGATGTGAACTGCGAGAAAATCCACCAAACCATCCTGTTATGATAAACTAAGACAAAGTAAAATCATTCCACATTCAATACACATTCATGCATTACCCAATCTGTCATAATATTACTCATTCAATGAAAATTTTATTGGTTAGTTTTTATCTATATGTTTGCCTTAATGTTTGTGGTTCATATTAGATAAAAAGAAATTAACCTGTAGAACAAGCAGACCATCTTCAGCCAGAAGTGCCTCACAAGAACGAAAGAATGCCTCCATATATTCATGGCCTACAGCTTCTATCATTTCACTGTAAGAGAATTGTGGTTTGAAAAACATTAAATTTCTGCATGTCAAAAGCTAACAGACAAAAGAGGAACTGGTCAGAGACTTGCCAAGAAATTATCCTGTTATATTTTTTAGGGGTAGGCAGTTGTCGATAGTCACATAGTATAAATGTTATACGATCCTGAAAATGCATCCAAAAGAGTCAAAGGTCTGTTTCCATAAAGTTATAACACTCCTTTTTGTAAGCTTTAAAATTTTCACCTGAAGTCCAGCTTCTTTTACTTTCATCTCTGCGAATTTTAGTGGCTCCTCAGATAAGGTAATGCCAGTGTATTTGCAACCAGTTTGTTTAACAACTTCTATGGCTAGTGCCCCCCAACCACAGCCAATTTCAAGAACTTCATGTTTGGAATCAATCCTGGCCTGAAGATTTTGAGGATTGAAAAACTTGTATAATGTTAAATAAGCAGTCAGTGATAGTATACCAGACACAAAATAATAATAAAGTTGTTCCCTAGAGGCTCTCACTTTTTCAATCAAAAGAGAGATCTTCCGTAGCTGAGCAACACTGAGTGGTTCATTTTCTGACTGTGAAAAGCAGTGCAATGGATGTCAGAATTAAAATATGTCTAGGTTATACCATGTCAAAAATAATTTTAGCAGTTCTATGTTATGTAAAGAAAAAGATGGTGTGTGATAAGAAGTTTGCGCATACCTTAAAAATTGCAGCTGAGTACATCATTCTTTCATCCATGAATAGAGAGAACAGGTCATTGCTCTGAAAGCATGTAATTACAAAATACATGAGTGGGAAATTAGTACACAAGCTTATTATAATTGATGCTTAGGGTTAAAGAAGAACTTTAAATTGATTGCAGAAAATTGGAGTTGCCGGGGTGAATGTAAAAAGGCATTGCAGCCAATAATATAGGAATTATACCATAGAACAGTTTTGGCAATCCCTTTGAATTATTGACTCCAACGTATAATGTAAAGTTCCCAGTCTTGTGACCATGTTATGAACTTCCACTGTTGTGTGGAAGCCACATATCAATTAAATTGTGACGCTACATGAAAAAATTTCATAGGAAAATATGGTTTCATTGGGAATTAGGAACTTATGTTAAAATCTGAATGATTTTTTGGTTTCTTCAGTGACTAGTCCAAGAGTAGGGTATTACATTAGCAATGTTGACACTTGCAAATGATAGGTTTTTTGCATAAGGTGAAGTCTTCATTGGCTTATTCTTGTCAAGGAGGTTCGAGATTCATTTTATTCTAAGGTGAAGAACTAAATCTGTTATTTTGACATCATGACTGTTAGTTTCAAAAAAGTTTAATGAAATTGAAAGATAGCCAAAGAAGTAATGGTGAGATTTAGACACAGAACCAGATCATAATGGCGAGAGATGTTTCGGCGAGCCTGAGTGGGGCTATTATGCCTCAAAATGTGCTGGAAGAAATATTTTGCAGAACCCACAACTGCTGTTGATAGTAAAGGCGTCCACCAACCCTTGGTGCTGCATTTTTAAGCAAATTATATTGTTAGAATTGTTTATTGTATATTGAAACTATGTCCCTGATTTTCAAAATATAAAATACCTTTTATGTATATTACTGTTAAGCCTTGCATCCCTGTTGGCAATGAAGATCTACAGAAAAAAATGAAAAGCAAAGTTGAAAAAGATAAATAGATAGAAGATATTAAAGAATTTGAGGTGCTTTATCTTTTCCTATAAAAAAATATTACCATGAAGAAAGTCAGAAGACCTTCATTCTTGTCAATGAAGGAGATGTCTCCATTTATGTATGCATCTGCAAAGCCTAGATCAGCCTGTGTGGCAACCTGTCAAAAGGGAAAAACAAATGAGCACACACTTACTATAATATTATGTAAAAATTTAAATGCATGATTATTTATGTTGTATATACCATTGAAATATGTTTTTGTGTTTTTTATTTGTTTAAGTTAACTGATGTCAATTTTTTTTGTTCTATTTGTGTAAGAACTCCAGTTGTTATTGGAATAATATACCTTCCAGTAGAACTGGGGGTTGTTTACTTTTAGTATACACTTAGGGCTGGTTTTTCCTTTGGCACCCTCAAAGCGAAATATGGAGCCTCCATCTAACAAACTGCACATATAACAGGATTGTAGACCATTATAAGTAATCCTATCAGGTGTGGATTTACTTTAAAAACTGTTGAAAAAATAATGTAAAATAAAATTCCAAATATTTAAAGATACTATATATGTATATGAACTCAGAGAAACTGAAATTTTGAGCATGGTAACTGATGCTTAACAAATAAAGACAGAAGATAATATGTTCTTCACTACTAACACATTGAAGTTCATAAAATCACAAACAAAATCTCAAAAAAAGAAAAGAAGACGGAATCCTGAATATGCTCTACTATTGATAAAACAAGAAGGCATCCAGTGACTCTTTCTTTGATTTCTCATGACATGATGATTATCGAATATACTCATTTGGGTTGATGGAGTTATAAATATCCCTTCTCTTGTGTGTGTTTGTTTTAGAGTGATAGTTCATAAACACCCATTATCCTGTGTGTGTCTGTGTATTATAGTTATAGTCCAAAGTTCTTCCTTACTAGTGGATCAACATAAATAAATATCTTACTTCTTCTAGGAGTTGTTCAAATGCATCCGTAATAGTTTATGTGTGTTGTCATCTACAACAAATAAAACATATCTGTTGATCTAATAATCCAATGTTGGATAAAAGTAAACTAGTAAACTTAAAAATGATCTCTCTTCAATTACATAAAACGCTGAAGTTTTATGTTCTGGTGTGAACTTACATTAAACTTCCTATGGATATATAATGTTGAAGGAACCTCGTTACAATTAGTCGTGGTCCTGATTCCAAGAAAGAAAACACGGCAAGGCTTTTACTTAAATTAGCATGGTTTTGTCCAATCAAACCATGTGCAGCAACTATTCCAGCCTGCAACAGAAAATCATTATCTAGTCTATTGAATTCTGTCTTTCAGAGAAATTCAAACCAACTGATGATACAAGAGAATCATTACCTTTAATCCATCCTCACAAAATCCATAACCTGAAGATGAAATAGGACCTAATAAGTATGCAATCAACACAGTTACATTATATTTGAAAAAAATATAATTGACATGGAATTGCAGTACCACTTTAAGATATCAAAACTTAAGTTTTCATTTATCATGAGAGCCCAGTCATTGTTGAAGTTTTGATTGATGCAACCACAGGCGAATTTTGGTTTGTTTATATGTCTAATCAGATGCACTTTTAACATTTTTTTTTAGGCATGCTCAATTCATCTAGACATGCAGGAATTATTTTCAGGATAATACACGACTTGCTTACATTGCGAATTTATGTAGTCCTTCAAGTGATTCCTGAACCACCTGAAGAATTTCTAAACTAGATATGCTTAAAAAATGATGATGAGTCTTGACATCAAGAATGAAAGAAGTTCTAACCTTGGTATGATCCACAGTACCATATCCCTCTCTTGCCCTGGATTTCATCAAGATCGAATGAAGCTTTTGCAGCAGCTGTTGATGGAATTGGATGGCTGGTCGTCCATTTAAGCAAATTTTGTTGTGGTGCGTGAGGCGGGTTGAGAGTAACAAGAAAAGGTAAACTTGTATTCTCTGTATTCTGCACCTCCATCAGCTTCACATTTAGCATTTCATGCTTATCCAGAAATAATTATGTCAGCTTAATATAATCCAAAATATGCTTGAAAGCATTAATTACTAGCCTGAAGTGCGTCGAGCCAGTATGTCAAGCATATGCTATTATCTATGGTTCCCAAAATATTACGCGCACTCCACGCCACTGGATTCTCTGGCATGAAGTTTCTATCACGATGAAGGTACGTATCGCTGCCAGTTTAATAAAATGATATTTTTAATCACTTTTGCAAGATCGAATTGATTGGTTTCTAGAAATTGTGACTGTAGGATTTACATGTGATATCAATAGATAAGAGAAGGTACCTATACACATATTGATAAACACCAAGCACTCTTAACTCCTCATATGTTGCTTGTTCTCCTAATAGTTTGAGAGCGTTTGGTGCATTCACACTCACTATGCATCTATCATAATCTTCTTGCAGACCTTGAGAATCTGTTACACGACAAACTGTGACACATACTTGAATTAGTGGAGAAATCATTGCATATAGAGATTTTATACTTTGAACTTTCATGCATTATCTCAGACGCATGCCAACAAAGAAGAAAAAGATGCTCACCTCCATCAATACTAACAACAGATTGTACATGACAACATGTTCTTATTTGACAGTGCCTACTCTTCTCCAACTCTTCTTGGATCTGCTCCACTCACACTTGTTACTAGCAATGTAATTAAATGATAAATGAACTATACATATAATATATGTACTAATAAATGACAAAGTTATCAAGTAATGAAAAGATAATACCTTACTGACATAATGCAATGAACTCCATCTTACAGGATGACATTTTTGCCAGGGAAAAAGCTGTAAGAAAAAAAAATCTTAAATTTAGAAATATTATATAACTTAAAAATAATTTTTTCATTCCATTGATACCAAATGTAGAAAATTAAGTAATTAATAGTATGTCCTCTTCCATTGGTTGCTCAGTGGTTTATATCACATTGAAGAATGGTCACATTAAGACTGATTTTGAATGAACAACTAGGTTACCGTTGTTGTGAAAGAATGGACCGGATTTTCCAATAATAGTTTTTAAAATTGTGTTGTTTTTTAATACAGGCCAAAGCCAAAATCCAAAAATTATAGTCATAAAAGTAGTGCTTGAAACCAATTTTCAGGATGGATTTTTACAAAACAGAATCTGCCTTAATTTCATTTCTGCATCTTATGTCTAATTTGACAACGAGATAAGATCTTGAAGATAACATATTCTAATCTTATAACAATGTCTATAGGTATTGATATTTGTTAAAATCTTGATAACAATGGAAGAAATGCTATTTTAACTGTTACAAGGAAAAAAATCCCAATTTTTAATTCAAATTCAACTTTATTCTGACTTTCTGTATAACAAACATGATAAATTATTATTTAACTACTATTCATCCCGGCACTTATTTCCTTATCAAATCAGATATCTAACAAGCTGGAATGCACATGTAAGTGTTACCTGAAAAAGGTGATGATCACGAAAAAAAGAAAGCACATAATGAGCTGAAAAATCCATTATTCCTTCAGGGGAGCAACAGGACCATGTAGAAGCACAGATAGGGATCTGCATGAAATTAAATTATTGTTGACATATCAAATGATGATAAATAAACAACCTTGGCATTTGTTGATGTCAAAAAAAAAAAAAAGAATTCATTAAATACATCTAACATAGCAATGTTTTTTGTTTTTTTACTATCTAGGTGGACAACAAGATGAATATTAGATTCATCCAGTGAAACTCACAAGGTAAGCCTTCTGAAATGACTCTGAGTAGCCATGTGATGTGATGAACTGCCCCAATGTTTCATTGAGATTGACTTCAAAGCAATTCTCGCACTCATTAAAGTACCTGTCATGAGTGTATATTTCATGTATCGAAGCATGTTCTTTCATGAAAAATAAAGCATAACTTAAATAAATTCTCGAAAAAATAGTACGTTTCATCTAACTTAAACATATCCAACATTAGTAAAATGAGACTGCATGAGATGGTTATAAACCTGATAACATCATCTTTGAACTTCATGATCTCTCTCACCACCATCCAGTAATATGAATCAATGGCGTTACGTTTTCGTGCGAGCAAGCCTGAGAGGCCATTCCTCGTCCCCCACTCCCGGCGGACACCCCTGTCACCAGGAAGGCTCACGGAGAAAGACGAGTCCGATGTCTTCGTATCGACTTCGAGGCCCTCCATGAAGTCCATCACCTGTGAATCAATGGCCTACACATTCACAAAAACTGGTATCATAAACTCAATTATTCCTACTATCCCAATCAAGTATTTGGCTCAATTCATTAAATATATACACGCTTCAATTTTTTTTAAAAAAAATATATTTATTTAATCAGATAAAACATGTATCTTGAAAAAATTCTGTAGCACATTGGGACAACAAAAATGAATGAATAGTTTCACTTACATTTTTTCAATACATAATATATATATTTGGGTGATTTATGAAATTAACCCCAATTTCTAATGATAATATGGAGTCTGTGTGAATAACGTATATACATCATTTATCAAGGTATGTGCATCGATAAAAAATGCATATTGTTTAGTGAGTTATATACTTCAATCAGTTCATATGCTTTCATGATCGACGCATATACCTCGATAAGTGATGTATATATACAGTTTGCACAAATCGTACCATATCATTAACATATAATATATATAAAATATAATATAATTTAAAAAAATTAGATTTTCTTGAGCAAGTGACGTGGAGACACGATATATGTCACACATTCTTTTTAAGAAGAGAGGTGCTATATATATATATATATCACGCATCCTTTAATTTGAAAAAATAAAAAAAATCCAGTGATGGACCGGATCAAAGACTATTTACTTTTTTCAAATATTCATGTGGTGAGGTTATTTGTGCTAATATTAAAAAAAAATTGAGGTTATTCATGCAGATTGCACTATCTATTTTATGCATCATACAAGAGGGATGAATATATTACATGATTGAAGGACATGAAAGCGAGATCCAAATCGACACCATCTATAGTGGTGACAATCCTGGCTTCGCCGCCGCCAAGGCGGCGATCCTCCTCATAGAGCACGACGTCAGCGCCGCCAGCCTTCAACAGCACGTGCGCCGCCGCCAAGCCACTTATGCCCGCTCCGATCACCGCCACCCGCATTTTTTCTTCCTCTGCAAACATGAATAATTATGTATATATAAACAATCATTCAATGCAGATGACAGTACTGCATGCTTGCATGCATTCATATAGGTGTTGATATATATATATGTGGTACGTGTATACTGAAGTTGTTCTCCATGTATGAAACTATTGGTCATTAAGAGAGAGAGAGAGAGAGAGAGAGAGCTCTCACTTTAGAGTAATTGAGGGTGGAGAGTGATTGTGTGGATGTTGGTTGCTAAAGCTATATTTATAGCATGGATGTTACAATATAAAAAAAGGGTGTTGTTACACGTGTAGCCACCCAAAAACGTAGGTTTCTAATATTAAATTTTTATTCGGGAATAGTTGTATCATAACATAACAGTGATACAGGTGCATAGACGAAGATTATTTGATTTTTTATTTGATTGTTTTTTTTATATTATATTTATTAGAATATATATAGTTATAAGTTTAGATTAATAAAATAAAAAAAATTATATTTATAAACTAATGGACAACTTTTGAATAGATGTTTTTTGAAGAATGTATTTTACTTATGTATTACATTCTTTTATAATTTTTTTTTACATATCCATATAAATTGAGTGTATATTTGATATGGTAGTGCATATAAACTGCATTAGACGATTTTATATATTTTGTTGGCATGATGACTATAAAAAAAGCTACAAAACGGAGTGCTGAAAAATATATTTATTGTCATGAATGAGTGTAACTTTCGATTCAATATGTACTTTTATTTGTGAAATGTAAATCCTTTTCTTAACTCCGTATGTAATATGCACTTTAGATTTTTTTTTATAGAATATGTACCTCATTAATTATAAAATACATTTTTCTATAAAAAAAAATGCTTGTATAAATTAAACAGTGTGTTTTCATATTTTGTAATAGCTAGAATATATTCAAATATGGTTGGATCATATACTATGTTCATTCTCTGATAACTGCAAAGGGGATGACAAAACATAGCACCCTTTTGTAAAATTGACAATAGTATGTGTACTATTTTTTCACTAAACATTCTTACACGTAGTTTGCAAATACAATCATATTAAATGAAATATGTCATGTTAAAACTATCATAAATTTATTAAATACTATGTCCTTAGCCTTTGTCATTTTCATTTGATGTTATTCTTTAGTCAGGTTGCATGAGCCCACTCACTTTGTGCGCAACACGAGTTTTGTGGGCATCCGAAAGGATCCGATTATTTTATTTTTGACTGTTCAACGGTCAAAAGAACCCGACAGAGATCCGTCCGTCGTTTATATGATCCAATTATAGTAAATGAAAATGGTTAAATTCAACCTAGTTTATACTGTACAATGCAGACAGCAATAGTTTTAATTTTTTTAAAAAAATTATATGCCTTATGTAATAAAATATGTATTTTTTTAAAAGATAAAATATATACTCAATGAATTTAATGATATTATAGATGTAAGAAATGTTAAAAATTTCTACTGAATTATATATATATCTCAATACAGTGAGGAGGAGAAGTTAATAAGATATATAAGATCGTAATTTAATAAGAATTAAGTGTAACAGAGCTCTAAATTATGGGGTGCTTTCATTTTCATCCCTCAAATATCATGTTTGATAAACCAAGCAACAACTAGCTTTTGTATGGGTAAAATATGGCATATACTTGGAAAAACTAGTAGGATTTCCCCTAATCTCAAACATCAATTTCTTTTATCAAACACAAAAAAGTGACCATCCTAATTAATGAAAATGGTGTTGTTACACTCAATCATTTTTACAATCCTCTATGCATCGTTAGAATTCCAATGAAACATATGTATCATTAGACAAGATACATGCATCATTATTTTTTTTAATTTTTTTTGCATTTATTAAAATTAAGTTCATTCAATTCTAAATGAAAAGATATACACTAATATCAAAACATATACATCGATAAATGATGCTTATTATTTAAAAAATAAATTAAAAATATATATGATCTGCGTTTTGAATTGTACAAATGTAAAAAAAAACCCTTTTGCATGGGAGGGCTTGAGGAGAACAAACACACTCCACGATCTCAAAAAAAATTAAAAAAAAATCAAAACAATACAGTAAAAATAAATCACACAATATCCAATGAGTAATTTTGGCTTCATATGTGCTAATTTTCAGATTTGTTTAGGGGCAAAGTGGATATTTAAAGGCCTAAGAGGCATTTTCACGCCGTCAGAAATGTCCATTTCCAGTAAGCGCATGTTTCAGTGTTTTTTGTTCTTCTTTTTTTTTTGGGATTAAAGACATTTAAGTCCCTATAAACATGGGAAAACCCATATAAGTCCCTATTAAAATTAGGACAGACATACGAGTTCTTGAAAACTCAGAAAAACTCAATTATCATCCCTGAGTTAAATTTCCATCCAAACTTAACGGAATATTCCCAGAATATTCTGTCACATATAATTGTGTTGACATTGAAGTCCTTATAAACAGTCATAAAGATAAATTAGTCCCTGCAAAAGATAAAATTACCCCTGAAAGACTTTTACATTAAATTGTGTACACATTGCAGTCCCTGTAAACAATTATAAAGACAAATTAGTCCTTCCAAAGACAAAATTGTCCCTAAAAGATTTTTATATTTAATTGGATAGACATTACAGTCCTTATAAATAATCGTAAAGACAAATTGGTACATGTAAAAGACAAAAATGCCCCTGAAGAATTTTTACATTTAATTGTGTAGAAATTGCAGTATTTTAGAGAGTATTTAATTTTTAAATTGCAATGTCTGCACAATTAAATGTAAAAATCCTTCAAGGGTATTTTTGTCTTTTAGAGGGACCAATTTGTCTTCACGATTGTTTATAAGGACTGTAATGTCTATTCAATTACATGTAAAAGTCTTTCAAGGGCAATTTTGTCTTTTGCGGGGACTAATTTGTCTTTATAATTATTTATAGGGACTACAATATATACACAATTTAATGTAAAAGTCTTTTAGGGGCAATTTTATCTTTTGCAGGGACTAATTTGTCTTTATGACTGTTTATAAGGACTTCAATGTCTACACAATTATATGTGATGGAATATTCTAGGAATATTCCGTTACATTTGGATGGAAATTTAACTCAGGGATGATAATTGGGTTTTTCTGAGTTTTCAGGGATTCATACGTCTGTCCTAATTTTAATAGGGACTTATATGGGTTTTCTCATGTTTGTAGGGACTTAAATGTCTTTAACCCTTTTTTTTTTCTTTTTTTTTAAGAAGCAAGTGATTCTCATGATTTGTCCTGGGAGGAGATGTTTAACAACTTAATCAAAACTTGATTTGTCATGTTTCGTAGTTTTGTAAAAGCTTTTTTTACACATAAATGCCAAGCAGTGGTGGAACAAGGATTTTTATAAAGGAGAGGTCTAATATGACTTGTATAAATATTTTCTAAGGTTATATAATTATTTTTTAAAAGTTTTAATATTATATTTAAAAAAAATAAAATAAGGGCATTCACATAAAACGTCATTGAATAATTATAAAAAAAAATAATTATCAAATTTTAAAATAATATATCAAATTTCATGTCGATGATTCACAAAAAAATGTCAAAACATAAATCTACATTTAAATTTGACATTGCTGTTTAGGGAATAGGCATTGTTACACTCAATTTTTTTACTGTCCAAAATACAGTCATTTATATCTAGTTAGAAATCCAGAGAAACATTTACCTCGTTAGACAATGTACATACCTCGTTAAATATTTTCTTAAACTTAAAAATGAGTTCAATTAACTTGAAATGGAGCGATGTATATTTTTTAATTAAATCATATACATCATTAGATGATGTTTACTATTTAAAAAAAAATGAAAACATGTGTGGTTTGAATATTGATTAATAAAAAAACTAAATCTAACATTTTTCTCAAAGATTTTTATATGTAGATGAGGTCATGACCTATGGGTTCAATTAAAATCAATTAATCACAAAAAAATAAAAGTATTTTAGAAAAAAAAAGAAAACAAAAAAAAAGAAAGCCCAGGGAGGATGCTCCCCCTAGGCCCATCGTGGCTCCACCACTAATGCCAAACATGGTTTCTCAAAAAGAAAATGATATGTTCAGCCTTCTGTGCAATCTCAATTATAGTTTACACTAAGTTTTTTTTTAAAAAAAATATACTCTCTCATTGAATTATATGTAATTATGTGAAATGAAGCATATAACACTCCTTTTTGCACGCTTTAAAATTTTCATCTGAAGTCTGGCTTCTTTTACTTTCATCTCTGCAAATTTTAGTTGCTCCTCAGATAAGGTAATGCCAGTGTATTTGCAACCAGTTTGTTTACCAACTTCTAGGATTATTCCAAGCACATTTCTTCATTTTTTACAGCAAATTAACTCAATGGGTAAATTGTTTAACCGACGCACAATATAGGGGGTATATGGATATTCTATGAAATGAGGGGGTTATATGCATTTAACCCATTAATGTTCCATGCATTACGAACACTTTGAAAACTTTGAAAATTTGGTGGAAAATCATGAGGGGCTCATTAAATGAAAGATAATATTACATCAAGTACAATGTCTAACAGTAAATTTAGTTTACAAATATTTTAAAATTTTTAAAAATAATATATTTTATTTAATAATATGAGTATTTTTATAAAAAAAATAAAATATATATACTCTAATGAATTACATAGATATATTTATAAAAAATATAATTTTTTTTTATCGAAACATATACGTTGTTAAAGTGGATATATACATATCAGATATTAGATAGAAATTATGACTGGAATAAAAACTGTACGTAATATCACTATGAGTAAAAACGACTCCTAACCGTTTAAAATCAAACTCAAACGTCTATGTTAATATATCAATGCATCCGAACAATTACACGAGTTTGGCAAAATATCAACCACCTTCTAAAATAATTCAATACAAAAATAATAACAATTGGAAATAATTTTCTAACAGCATCTACTCTTACTTATCATCCCATCCAACCAACCGGCCAAACTGGTATTAAAGACGTAGATGGTGACTTGACCACTTTAGTAGTTTAGTATTATTAATGTCTTGTAAGTAGGCCTGTCAACGGGTCGGGTCCGGGTCGGGTCGGGGTGGACCCGGACCCGACCCGTGACAAGACCCGACGAGTCCGGGTCCAACCTAGGACCCGGTGGATCTGGGGAAATGTAGACCCGGACCCGGACCCGTCGGACCCGGGTCGGGTCCGGGTCCGACCCGACCCGGACGGTTGGTTAAAAAAAAAAAACTCATGTATTTGTTTGCCTTATCATTCTATTTGAAATTTTTTGTAATAAAACATTATTATTAATGAGATTATGTTTGAATATAATTTTATACAATTCAAAAGAAGTAAATGAATTATTAAACAACATCCAAAACAATAATCACTAACATAAAAAACATATTAACCTAAATAATAAACATAACTAGTTATACAAACACATAAAACAATATTAACCTAAACAACATTCAAAACAATAAACATTAACATATTAACCTAAATAATAAACATAAATCATGCAACAAACTAATTAATCATACAAATTTAAAAGCTAATAAATTAATTATTCAAAACAAACCGACGACAATACATTAATAAGTTTATTAAACAATCAAGTTCTTACAAGTTGCAACATCAACACAACAAAAAAAAATATTATGATTATCATTATGACTTATGATTTATGAGCTTGTTATGATTATGATTTATGAATTTGTGGATACAAAAATAAGTTAAATAAGAAATAAAATTATGCATCAACTAATACTAATGGTCTTATAATATATGAGCATATTTTAATAAAACAATCGGGTCTCGGGTTCAATGGGTCGGGGAGGGGTGGACCCGGATCCGACCCGTTTGTTTGTTCGGGTCCGTCGGGTAGGGTCCAACTTGGGTGGGGTTCAAATCGGGTCGGGTATATTACACGTGTAATCGGGTACGGGTCGGGTAGGGTTGGGTCCGGGTCTGAACCCGACCCGTTGACAGGCCTACTTGTAAGTTATGGTAAAAAATCTTGTAGTTTGTTTTAATTTATTTTAAAATTTTGAAATATGCATATTATGTTCCCAAGATAAGAGGATATGACAAGTCAATATAAAACTTGTTGTCATTTATGAAACTCTTCCCCTCTCGTGGCTTATATAAGCTCTTAAAGATAAATGAAAATATAATCAAATTGAGTTCAAAATCTTATCTATAAAGTGAGTATAAGAGTGACTCACTACTTCTCTTATTTTTCTTTTTGTGAACACCTTGTGAGCAAGTCGGAAGTGATGAAAACTTCTCTTTAACGTGGTCATATGACAATTCTACATTAAAAATCAAATAAAATATAAGCATATAAAAAATAAGTAAAAGATCCCAACCTGTAACGATCATAAGAGTGTGACGAAGCTTATAACCTATACAGTTACAAGTGGCACGACCTAAAGTGCACGTGTAAGGAAGATGGCAATTTCCGTAATAATACCAAAAGAGGAGGGGCATTTTGAAAAGAAGCCCAGTATATAAATCAACCCAAACTCTACCTCCCCCAAAACATCAGTTCCCGCTCGTTCTCTTCAGTCTTCACAACCTCCACCATTAAAAAGAGGAGCAGCAGAGGACACAGAGGCCTGAAAAGGGGATGGCTTTGAAGGCTCCACTCATTGGATTTCAGTCTCCGAAGCTCCCCTACTTCGGATGTCCTCGGATTTCCATGGTTTCCGCAGTCCGGTTCACAACAAAGTGAGCTTCTTCATCTTTTAAATCCATTCAAGATTGGATCTTTGTGTCTTCCTTGGGCTTGTTTCACTGATTCCTAATCTGGGTCGTGTTTATTTTTGTTTCTCTTTCATTTTCTTGTTTGGGTTTTGTTAGGGCCGGCCTGAGATTTGAAAATTTGGGTGGGGTCTTAGGGCGAACTTTTAAAATGGGGTTTTATCACAGAAAAAAAAAAAAAAATCAATCTTGTTTAAAAATCAAAGAGAAATTAATTAGAGGTTCTTGTGATCACTCATGAATTATTTTTAGGTCCCTTAAAGTTTTCAAGTTTTTTTTAGGTTCATAAAGCGGTGAAAAATTATAATATGTCTGTGTGAAATACCAAAAATGCCCCTCATCGCCTGTTAACATTTTGTGAAGGTTAACAATGCATTGAGAAGTGTTAACAGTGTACTGAAAAAAATGGTTGGAGGGGTATTTTGGTATTTTTGATGGACATAATAACAAGATCTTGTTCCAGGTACCTAAAGATAATTTTTCACTGTCCTCAGAGACTAAAAAAACTCCAGAGACCTAAAAATAGAAGGGCAGAGCTCGGGACCGGGGGGAGGACCATGGGTGAAAGTTTTACAAGAAATATGATATTTAGCCGCGAAATATTTCCTTTGTAAATGATATGGTTTCGTTGGTAAATATTATTCCCAAGGAAATTATGTCATTGATAAGTGCGAGGTTGATGAGCCATCCTGCGCAGTTTATACCATTGAAATGATATTTACTCGGCAAACAAATCCCCTTTTTCCTTGTAAAATATTTTTAGCTAAAAGTTTTGTATAAATTATGCAATGCAAATATATATATTACCCAGGAAAACTTTTCCTTGGGATAGACCATTTTGAAAATTGAGTTTTTTTTTTTTTGGTGAGGGGGGGGGGTTGGTGTAATGGAATGAGTTTAAATGTTAGGTGAGCATCAGAGTTGAAAATTGTTATATTTAATCCAGTTCGCAAACCCGTTTACATCTCACACAATTTTTTTTTAATTAAGTAGCTTCTCTAATAAAAATTAGATACATACTCATATAAATTGAATGCATATATTTTAATTATATTTTTTGTATAAAAGTTATATTGAGATAATGAAATATATATTATGTTACATGATTTCATATAATGCGTTAATGACATGATTATAAATGGGTTGCATTTGTTTGAAATTGTTGAAAACCACAGCTTTTTTATTTGTTAATGATTTATTTATATATTTTGTTTTTTCATGATCTCTAATTTGAATATCTGGGACTTTTTTGGAGGTTAATTTTTAAAATTTATGCTTTAAGAGTATCTTTGTGTTGTGATCAATTATTTTTTACTTTTTTCAAGCTTATTTTTTAAATTTTTTGAGAAGGTAAATAATAAGATTTCAAGTATTTTTTTTAAAAAAATTCAAATAAATTTTTTAGATATTCTAAATGTGAAAGAAGCTAAAAATAACTTTCTATCTAAATTGTCCATTACTTCAAAGACTCCATCATTAGTCGTCAATTTTAATTATCTTGAATTACCATATAATTATATTATTTGATAAATACATGTTTTCTGATTATAAGTCTCTCGGTCCCTCTTGTTCTAATTCCTAGTTCCCCTCTTGTAAAAATAATTCACGTGTGATCACAGTAGGGGTGCATTTCGGTCCTTTTGGTTTGGTTTTCACAAACCCAATTTAAAAAAAATTATAATCACATCCAACCCGAAAACCGAATAAAAAATCCAAAATCGAACCGAACCGTTATTGTATTACCTGAACAAAACCGAATCGAACCGAAGTGTTAAAGATAAACATTTATATACCAAATTATTTTTTTTCTTCCTTTCAATTAGGTTAGTTAGAGTTTTTTTTTTTGGGTTGATTTACAATATTATATAAATATTTAAAACATTAGGATTGATAGTATAAATTATTGTATTAATGGTATAACAACAATATAGTTTTTAATATTAAAAGAATTATCTAAATGAATATTAATTATGAATAATCATGTGTTTAAATTTAATTTAGGTCGGTTCAGTTAATTTGGTCTTTTTGGAAGTAAAACCAAACCCAAATAAGAGTAGATCAGTTTATTAATTTTTCATTTCATACCCAAACCAAACCAAAAAAACTATTGATCCAAACCCTAAAACAATCGGTTTGGATTGGTTCGGATTCGATTTAACCAACCAAAGTTGCACCTCTAGATCACAGGACCCCTAATTAATTTCACCAAAAATCAATTTGTCATCTCAAAAATTGAGATTGTCATGCCTAACTTTTTAATTTCATCTTTAATTAATAAGAATACGTGAATATAATTATAAAAAATTATATCCAAGAACAAGAAAGAAAAAACAATTAAGCAAAACTAAGATTCAAATAGCAGTCTTTCCCTGGTTTGGGGCTCTAAGCGGCTGGTTGCCTACTGAGCCTACACTGAGGGTTGGGCTTGGGTTTTGTGAATTCCGCTCATGCGGGTTGAATTCGATTTTCTTTTAAGGGCAATTTTTATTTTTAGCCCCAAATTTTTTTTTTATAATTTGAAGACCAGTCTTAGGTCACTTTTAATTGCAAACTGACCATGGGTTAGTTTGACTAGGTCAATCTACATTATTTTTCTTTTTCTTTTTTTTTTATGTAAGAGACGTCCAAGAGACATATCACGTCGCCTACACGACATCATTTGCTATGAGATGTGATTTATCTCTTGTATATATATTTTTTTCATTTTCTTAAACTTTATTTTTAAATTTTGTTTAATAAAATAAATTTTAAATCTTATCTAAATTTTAAATCTTAGCCGAATTTTAAATTTGAACTTGATCTTAATTTTAAATTTTGAATCTTAAATTCTAAAATTTCAATATTTTTATGGAAAATTTGATGAAGATTTTATGTGTTTATGCTTTTTCTTTCCAATGATGAATAGCTATGATACCACTTCATTTCAAATTTAAGCTTTTGTATAATCAATTGGCCCTGTTCATGTTAGGATGGCTGATACTATCAAAAAGCCATTGAGCCCTCGTGAGGTCCATATTCAGGTGACCCATTCCATGCCATCAGAGAAAGTCGAGATTTTCAAATCACTGAATGACTGGGCAGACAAAAACATTTTGGTATATCTGAAACCAGTTGAGAAGTGTTGGCAGCCTCAGGACTTCCTTCCCGAGCCTTCATCAGATGGATTCATTGAGGAGGTCAATGAGCTGAGAGAGCGAGCGAAGGAGCTCCCCGATGACTATTTTGTTTGCTTGGTTGGTGATATGATCACAGAGGAAGCTCTGCCAACATATCAAACTTTTCTCAATACGCTTGATGGTGTCCGAGATGAGACAGGTGCCAGCCTCACTTCGTGGGCCATCTGGACTAGGGAGTGGACGGCTGAGGAAAACCGCCACGGTGATCTGCTCAACAAATATCTCTATCTTTCTGGAAGAGTGGACATGAAACAGATTGAGAAGACGATCCAGTACCTCATCGGCTCTGGAATGGTAAGATTTTCATCTAATACCTGTGAGTTTATATAAAGTCTTCTCCTTTCATACTTGTTGTTGAGTATTGTCTGTCTATTTAGTTATTCTTCATTTGCTAAGAAATAAAGAGATATAGAAAATAGAAATGGTAAGCGTAGCAAAATTTATATAGCTATTATGTGAAAGTTCAGATGTGCTAAGCATGTTTTTAAGTAAACTCGCTACCGAATATCCCATGTAGGTTCCAAGGGAATCCTAGTTAAGTTATTTCTGTTTAGGTGCTTGCTCTATGGGTGATTGTTAGTGCATCAATTGGTTTAGCTAAAGCAAGAAATTTAGTTTTGCATGAAGTGATATATTCCCATGTTTCATCATGTGATAAAATGGTTATGCCAGAGTATGATATTAATGTAGGCAATTTTGTGCTTCATTTGAATGCGTCGAGTTGAGCCAAGATACTGAACCATTATAGTTATTTGTCAACTATGATCAACAAGGAAGAGGGTGGATTTGCAAGGAAAATACTCTGCTTATCAAGTTAGCAAGGATCTAAAAAAAAAATTTCAGAGTACCTCACATTGAGGGGTTTAGATCTTTTCCCTAGTTTTTTTTTTATTTGAGCATATCTACCCTGTATAGCAATTTTTTTTTGTGATTTTTTGGTTTTTGATATGTGTGTGTGTGTTTTGGGGGGGGGGGGGGGGGTGTTGTTGTTGGCTGAGATTTACAAGTCTAATTGGTTTATCTTCTTAATGTTGATAAGCAATCCTGAATTTTAAGGGGGTCAGTTATGTTGGCTATTGGACAGTGCTGGTCATTTTGTTCGGCCTTCTATGTATTCTACCTCATGCATTCTGGTTTCTGCATTGCCCACTTGACAATGGGATGTAATTTTTTTGCATCTACATGTTTCATCCATGTTTTCAATCAAGTGGCAACACCATCTCGATCCCGGGATAAAGGAAAAGTTGAACCAGATCACCAAATTATTTTCTCTTGCATCTTTGCCATCAACCACTTAAGATAAAAAGAAAGGGAACACGTGTAGGTGCATAAAATTTTGTCTCAATCAGATGTTGTCACGTGTACGTAGAAGGCAAAATGCATAGAGAAGAATGGTAGAAACACAAAGATAGACTAGGTTGATCAACATAATTAATCAGTTTAACTAACCCTCACAAGTTTGGGATACCTCTTATCAATATTAATGCAGTACAAATTAGATCCACAAATCAAGTAGCAAACCCTTGGGTTTTGGAGATAGATATAAACTGATGTAAATAGAGAAGTGATAGTTCGATGAGAAATGGGGAAGAGTGGTATAAAAAACTCTTGCTGTGAGACATTTGGAAAACTTTATTTAACATTTAAACTGACTTGGTAGTCTGAGTGTTTTCACTTGTCAAAGTCTCTAGATACACTTGGGCTCAACTGAGATTGGAGCATGAAAAATAGTTATAAAATTATCTGAGTAGTGTTGTTTCCTTTGAAGTGCTGAAATTATGCATGCTCGTTGTTGTAAGCAGTGTAAAGGTATGTTTTGGTGATATCTGATTAATTTGATAATGATAACCACACACTTTCTTGTTATTCTGTCTTGGAAGCAGTCTGTGTTACCTAAACTTAGACCATTGAGTTCTGCAGGTTTCAGTATAAGCTGATTAATTTTTCCAAATAACATAGGACGCAAAGATGGGAATACAGTATGGCCCATCATTCAAATACGAGGATGAGTGTGATAATGTTCACAAGTCATAACTTTTGGGTCTGAATTATACATAGTAAGAATTTTGTTGCCACAAAATATGACATGTTATTCAAATATATGAATGATCGAGATAATGATTAGCCTTAGGGAGTTAACATCACACATACTTCTTTTTCTAAGCATTCTGCAGTGCTGGATCAGTAAGTTGGTTACTTAATCATACATGAATATAATTGAGAATGAAAGAGCTTCAATGCTCAGTGTTCAAGGTGAGCCATCCATATCTGACTAATTTATGTGTATGGTGGTACTACAAATTGTGCCTTCCTTAAGAGGTTAATTACTAACATTGATGGTGCTTTTGATAATCTAAAAATTTTGTGGTTATGAAAACCAAATTTGAAGATGCAATCACTGCAACACATGGAAATGTTTTTGTTTTTTTTTTTGAGAATTTTTTTTTTTTGGGAATGTTAATTTTGAAAAACACAAGCACACATAAATATTAACATAGCCTCTCTCTTCTGAAGAACCATTCGTTGTCCTTGTTCTACTTTCTTCAATCCTTCTTCTTTCAACAAACGAGTTCCAATCTCCCAATATGTACATTTTACATGTGAGGAATGCTGAAAGTTTTGGCTGGTTTTCATTGATTTATGCACAGAAGTTTTTCTAATGGTTGGACAGAGCACCAAACAATTATCCATGATCTATGAAAATGATAAATAATTTGTTATACTGAATCCTGAGGTCCTTGATTGTTCTACTTCAAGTACGTGCGGACAGAGAACAGCCCCTACCTTGGTTTCATATACACTTCTTTTCAAGAGAGGGCAACTTTCATCTCCCATGGCAACACCGCCCGACTAGCTAAGGTGCATGGAGATGTAAAACTTGCACGGATATGCGGTACCATCGCAGCGGACGAGAAGAGCCATGAAATGGCCTATACCAAGATTGTGGAGAAGTTGTTTGAGATTGATCCGGATGGGGCATTGCTTGCGTTTGAGGACATGATGCGGAAGAAGATTTTGATGCCTGCCCACTTCATGTATGATGGCCATGATGACAACCTCTTTGAACACTTCTCTGCCGTAGCCCAACGTATTGGTATTTACACTGCAAAAGACTATGCAGACATCCTTGATCATCTTGTTAAGAACTGGAAGGTTGATAGTCTAACAGGCTTGTCAGAAAGGGGAAGGATAGCCCAAGAGTATGTATGCACTCTTGCTTCAAGGATTAGGAAGCTCACGGAGAGAGCCCAGAGCCGTGCAAAGCAGGCACCAGAAGTACCTTTCAGTTGGATATTTGACAGAAAGGTGAGGCTTTGAGAGCCTTTACTTATCCAGAGTTGGATTGGGCTCGCTAGAATTTGCAGTATAACTCATTTTCTAATCCACAGCTTTGTGATTTGTTCTGTTGGGGCATTTTCATATTCTTCCTCATGTGTTCGGTCTTTCTGTAGTTTATTGATGTATGAGGGAGTGCTAGATGGTTGAATGGTGTAGATTACTTCAATGTGTCCATTCTAAATATCATTGATTGTAATTATCATAATGGTTGAGTTTCTGCAGAGTCTCTGAGAGTTTACTTGGAAGTTATTAGTATATCAGTTGAACAATGTTGCTTTATCCTTCTTTACGGTTTGCTTAAACTTGAAGAACTGTGTTCATTGAATTTGCATAGCCTGATTAGACTCTAAACGGATGTTTTCATTTGTCAAGAAAAAGCTTTGTTACAAGAGTTTTTTGTTTGAACAAGATGCATAAGATGTGCTGTAACTTTGTTCTGTCTTTCCCAACTAAACCCATTTTAATGTACTCTGGACTCTGAATAACTAGGTTCTGACTTACCTTTGTCACCTCATTAGTTGATATTGCAGAGAGTACTGTTTTGTTACCAAACAAAATCATGTGTTATGGAAGATGAATTTGGATACTAAATCAGAATGAGCTGAGTTATTCCGTATTCATAACTTTCCCTTGCTTGTGATGATCTTCTCCAAGCTTTCGAAGAATTCTACTACTATGTACTTAAAAGATGCATTAATCTTATTCACTATTTTCTTGTTGATCAGGATTGTGCATCATGTATTAGAGGATTATAGTCCAGAGCAACTGTGATACGAGTGAGCTGGACTATGACTCCACAACGCGAAGGTGGGCTGTCTCTTCGTATATAGGGCTTGAATCATTTTGAATCAGGTGCATGTTGTCCCTTTTGGTGTAGCTAAAAATGATTCCCACTTCTTTTGGCAAAAAAATAATTTAATTCTTTATCAAGCTGTGCACTCATGGCAAATGTTCACTTTCTTCCAAAATCAGATAAAAACTGCTTGAAAATATCATATTATCTACTGTTTTTGTTTCATTCTTTCATTATCCTATAAGGTAGTCTAAAAAAATGATAAAGCCATCAACATCCATTTAAAACAAGAATCTGTGTCTCTGAGGACAATGCTGTTAGTTGATATTATCAAGAGAAAAAATGACTGGTTTTTTTATATAATTTTTGGAAAATCAGTTCGACCAGATGCTGTGAACATTAGTATGAATTCTCTCTTTGCGGAGATTTAAAGCAACAAAAGGAATTGTTATCTATTTGGTTTTCGGTACTCGGTACACATTTGAAATGTTTGGTTACTTGCATGATCAATCTGAGGTGTATTCTGAAATGTGTTTCCTCTGATTAAAATGAAATTAGTGAGATAGTAAATAAAAAGAAGTCGGAAAGTTCATGTGTAAATAGATTCAATGAAAGCTTTGGAATGTCCATAAATATAGAACTTTTGGAAAACACACTGATGTGGTTTAATATTGGTAAATTCTTCAGTAGATACACAATTAGGTTGTGCAATGTGCGAGGTTATAAAAAATATGGAAGTCACCATCATGACACTTATATTGACACCTCTCCTCTTGTATGATAAATGCATTGTCCATACCAAAAGTTGCATGATATTGTCTTCCATATCTGATATCATTCATGTGTGTTGAGTTCTACAACTGACCTCTCATCTGAAGATATTAAAAAGATGGTGATGCACATAATGCTGTTTTCAGAGACCCCCAACTCACCTATAACTGAAAGAGAATTTGCAGGTCTACATTTTTTGAAAACTGAAACACAAATCTTGATTTCTTAAAAATTATAGGATTGCTCTTATGGGTCCATGGTTGGGTGCTTGAACACCTTTCTCCTATAATAAACCTTTAAAATAGAATCCTGACATACATCAGAGCTATTTAAAAACCTTAGGCACATACGCATTTAGCTAGTCACTTATTTAAACTTTGAGACAGCAGTCAGGGTCACTAGGAGATATGCAAAGTTTCCAAATGAATTCCAGTATCCAAATAGATTGGCACATAATTTTACTGTTCCACTCTTCAATTTTCATGTTGTGTTCCAATTTCTTGTTCATGACTGACTGCATATGAAATTGGTTTCTTTTTTTCGTTAAGACCCATTTTTTGGTTCAGCTGACAAGTCCATTAATATGTTCAGTACCATATACAGGTGCCAATCTTCTATTGATTACTCATGAATTGGAATGCCCATTTACACAACTTGATTTGATTCTTTTGCACCATTACAGTCGCAGAAAACAGTTGAGCTACTCTTTAACTTGAAAGTGAATCCCATAATTTCCAATCCTTATTTCCAAGGTAAACCCTCTTGCAACAATGTATGCTTCGAAATCAATTAATAAATGCCTGACAGCTAGTTAATTGATAAAGTACATTCTTTTTTCTTTTTTTTTTGTTAGATATCAAGAATTGATTTGTGGACAAAAAAAAAGAGAGGAGGAAAATAACGAAGAATAACCACTGAATCACTTTCATCCGCTCTTCATGGTGAATTCTGTTAATTGCATTATGAAATAACAGCTTCCCTACTCACAAAGTTCTATACACATTTAAAACTCTGGCAGGTCTAATTGCCGGTTCACAAAGCAATTGAACGCCTTTGCCATCGACATCATGAATGAAACATGGAATCAGGTAGTTGGAGCATTGGATTCCTTGCTAGAACAGTTGGCTGATGATGGACTCCAGGTATTTCCCATTCAGCTGATAATCCATTGTTTGGAAACGAGTTTGAAAAGAGCTTTTTGAAAAGAGCTTCTCACTTAAAACAACCTTTTAAATTAGCTTTCTAGGAAGCATACTTTTGTTAGATTAAAAAATAATACGTTTTTTGCTTTCTTCAATAGCTGGGATTAAGTATGATTCATGCAATAGCCCATTTCCAAACACTAAACCTAGCAAACATGACTGAAATTCTCATTTTATGACTACACATCATCATGTGAATGATTTACTTGCAAGGTAAATTGTATGCATTATGTATATGTGTTCCAAGTTAAAGAATCATTATTGTCAAACCAGTTGTCCATGTTTTAGTAGAGTGGACCAAGCCCCATGTAGTCTGTTAAGCAGTTCATATCAAACCATCAGGGACCATAATAGGGACCTTTTTTTTTTTAGACTGCATTCACACAAACTGATGTCACTTTCAGGCTCAATACATTGTTAACAATAGATGAATCTTTATTCCCTATAGTCCAATCTGATTCAAGAAGTCATGAGTGCTCAAAAAAAGACTTCCATGGAAATTTTCTTCTTTTGACCACTAACATTGTAAAGTACAAATTTGTGACAGAAAAAAGGGGGTAGTGTTGGAAATTTAATGAAGAAATCTGGAATCTTTTGTCACAGAATCATAAAATGTTCTCCCAATTTTTCTTTTGATATGATTATGTGGACCCAAATAGCTAGGAAACAAAAGAGTTAATTTTGGTGGTTTTACAATTCTAAGGACTTTAATAGCATTGAAAGGTTGTTAAAACATTAAATTTGGACCTTTATAATGTTGACTGCAACAACATTATTTAACTTGCATTTATTGGAGCACCAAGAGGATTCTTAGTGACTGATGAAGTTATTAGATGGAATTTAAATTTCTGAAAAGTGATTTGGATTTAAAGATAAAACTTGGTGTAAAGAACAAAGTTTCAAATAAAAGTTTGTTGTTTGTTCCATGCACTTAATTTGAATTTGTGATGTTTTTTTTTTATGGTGTTATTAGACACAGTTCTTATATGCAGTCTCATGTGCAGTTTAATTTCACTTTAGTGAAATGCAAATTAAATTTAGGTAAAGGGGACATGTTATGATTCATGTTTATTTGTGGCTACAATGCAACTCATAAAAAGCAGAATAAACAGATGTTGAATGAATAAATTAGCCATACAAAATTGGATAAAAAAAATTAAAATGACCTTCATAAAACTCAGATAAACTTTTTTGAATATTAAGAAGAAAATGACATGAGCTCGAATAGGATAATTATCAATCTTATTCCTCTTTGTCTGACTCCATTGTTGGGTTTTTCTATCAAACTACTATGATTTTTAAAAATTTGATTTTAAAAATTAAATTCAGGTCAAACTTAACACCATTAGTAGAATATTTACAGCATATTCCATTGTCATATGACCGAACTTAACCTTAAGGGTACAGATACAATACAAATGAATTTTTTAAGGGTATAGATACAATTATCTTTTTAAGAGGTATAATGTTAAAATAGTGATTTAATAGGGGCATAAATACAAAATTCTCATATAAAAAACATATATATTTTTTTAAAATAGAATAACAACTTATATTAATAAAACATACCATAAAACAAAGGAGATGAAGAATTTTTTAAAAACATAAATATATAAAAATAAAATAAACAACTAATCAACTATTGAATCAATTAATCAAAATTGTTGAACAATTAATCAAAACATTTGTTGAATGTATTATACACAAAAAATTAATCAATGAACCAAAGAGGAGACAAAGAGAGCCATTTTTGGTACTGCTTGAACAGCCAATCAACCATTGAAATAATTGAATCGATCAACTAAACATACATTAAATCAATCAAACATTCACGTGGTAGTGAGTAGGAGAATGTGAGGTCAATTTTTTTTCATCACAAAGAAATACAAATATTGAAAACCAAACAAGTAAAAACAGACACTTTAGTCACGATGGTGTTATCCATGCTGGACTAAAGATATACCAAGTGGAATATCCCAACCTCGAAAATGTCTTTTCTCATGACTCCAATGGCTACAAGCCTACAAATCCAGATCCAACCCATAATAATAATAATAATAATAAACAACCAACCTTTGTTTTTTCTTTCTTACACTCCCACTAATTTTTGTTTTCTTGAACAATTTTAAAAAATTAAAAAAAGAAAAAATTGATCAAATCCACGTAAACTATTTGAAATATTTAACACACCTATATAGTTTTTTTTTTTTTTTTTGTACAACTGTACTGTGAAAACTATTGATACCAGAGGGATTTGGAACATGACCAAAATAGATTGTAGACTAAGATCCTTTATAACATAATTTAATAATAAAAACAATCGAGTATAACACTTTTTAAATGTAAACTAGGCAATTTTACAATGATTATTTGTTGAGGATAGACTGATTATCATGCGACTATCCCCACCAACTAATTCATTGAGCCGACCAAAAAAAAAATCAAAATCCAATTTTTCTTTATGTTTTGAAAACCATGACCCCCTCATGGCTTCATCATTTCTATCTCTTTTGACAGTGGTGGATAGTGCATAGCGATAGTGATAATGGAGGAAGGCAGAAGGGGGGAGAGAAGGCCAATGAAGATGGGCGGTGGGGGGTGGAGATGGAGGCCGTAGAGGGGAAGGAAGAGAAGGACAGAGAAGAGAGGGGAAGGGATCAGGAGTTGCGAGTGACAGGCAAAAAAGGGGGAAGAGATCGCAGTGCTAATGCTAATGTGCAACGGTAGCAAAGGAGTGTGGAGGGAAAAAAAGAGAAGATATAAAGATCAAATTGGGTGGTGGGTTAGACATTTAAAAATACTTTATTCATGTAAAATAGTAGAGGGTTAAAATTCTCATAAAATATAGGTGTTGGATTAATAGCCAGAGAGAAAAAAATGTTAGTGGGATTGTCTATTAATAGAAAAAAAACGCTTTTGGTTTTGCCCATATCTTTAGGTGTTGTTTGGTTGCATTGAAAATCGGTGCTTATTCAGCTTAAAACTGAAAATTAGCTTTAATTCTGTTTGGTTGAACTTCAAATAAGCTCACATTATAAACCTCATTCAGTCACTAATCGCAACATTTTTTCAGCCCATATTCGTCACTTAAATAGTCGGCAAACGTGTTCAGCAAAATCGTCCATGAAGTGAAAAGACCAGAATGCCCCTGTTCATTTCTCATAATTACATAGGATATTTAAACCTCTTTCAATCAAACATTTTTTTCTCTCTCATCATTTCTCTCCCCGATTTCACCCATTTTTGAACCCTAAAATCAATGAGTAAACGAAAACCTCTTCGAGCTGCTATCATCTTCTGCGTTGATCCCCTTCAAGTACACAAACATGTTCTTCGATTGATCCAGGAAACAGAAGACCCTTAATATCACTCTGATCTGCTTCCTCCTCACAAGTTTCGAGCTTACACTCCGACCTGCTTCCTCTTGTCCAGAACTCCTCCCCAGCCATGTAATCTAGGTAAAACCCATTACAGTGGGTGATGGGGCTTCTGTTATGAAGAGAGAGAGGGGGAGGGAGGGAACAGAGGGAGGGCCTACAGAGAAGAAGAAGAAGAAGAAAACAAGGTGGAAAAAGAAAACAAGATAGGTTGGGTTTGTTTGGAGTTTTTGTAATGAAAAAGAAGAAAAACAGGGGGATATGGTTTGGGGTTTCACAGAGGGGGAGAGAGAGAACATGGAGAGGACAGTAACGGCTAGCTAAGGTTGATATCTTTTTTTTTGTTTGTGTTAAAGTGAGATGAACAGTGTAGATAAAAAAAAAAATCTGATGGTTGATTTTCATTTATTCAGTTCGGATTGTGTCATGTTGTTTTACATAGGGCATTAGTGGTTGATGTATTTCATAGAAAAAAGCAATAATATTTAATATTATGTTTTCAGGTTTTCAACCGAACATCAAAATAACATTCAGCACTTATAAAGTAGACCGAAATACCCTCCTAATAAGCATATATGTTAAGTGGTTAACCAAACACACTTATCTAAATAAGTGCATAATATTTTTCGTTGAACCAAACACTTTTTTTTTTTACACTCCTTAAAGATTATCAGCATAACCTTTTTCTGCATTTATTAATCAGTACTTAAAATCCACATTCCACCGTGTAAATCACCACCTTATTGATATTTACATTTAATGCCACGAAGTATAATCGATACAAACGAGGTGTTAGCTACCAAGGTAACAAAAAAATCACTCTGATTAATTAAAAAATTTAAAAATCACCAAAAATAAAATAATAAGGGAAAAAAAGGGATTTTTAGTTTTAAGTCCCCATAAACTATATGATTTAGTAATCGATCCCTCACTTCTTCATATTTCAGTTTAGGTCCCCAGATTTAAAGGGTATGTTCCTTTTTAGTCCCTCCTAGGGACCTATCCCTAAATTATTTGATTTTCTTTTTAGTCCCTCAAAGGGACTAAAAAGAAACATATCCTTGAAATCTAAAGACTTAAACCAAAATATGAAAAATGAAAGGATCAATCACTAAATCATATAATTTACATAGACTTAAAATTACAAATCCAAAAAACAAAAATTCCAGATACCCTACATTTTTAGTGGGACACGTGAGTTCGTTTTAACTTTTTTTTTTTTTTTTTTAAGTTTCGGTCCCTAATTAAAAAAATTCCAAAAACATGAAATTTATTATGGTTGGTTGATCCTTTTCAGTGATGACACAACATTCTGATGACATTCATTTCACATCTTCTTTCATTCCTTCAGTCAAAGCAAGTTTTCGGACAAACGTGCTTCACATTTTCAGTTTTGAGTTCTGGGTTATTATTTATTTATATTAAATATCAATAAAAGCATTTTTTTTAATGAAAGTTTTAGTAGGGAGTAGGTCTGTGTCAGTCGGTTGAGTCTAAATATGATAAAAAACGTAAAATATTCGATTTAAAGAATTCGAGACCCGAAACGAAAATGTGATTCTGAGGTTACTAACAATCAAAATGAATCGAGTCTGTACAGTCCAATCCGGTCCTATGGACTCAATTGACCCAATCTAAAACACTGTTGATTTTTTTTTTTATTTAGTCTGAACACCCATGACTCTATCCAACCTTTATAACTAAAAATTGAATCTTATTTTAATTAATCATTTATAATTTTAAATATTTGAAAATACTTTTACAACTTTTGATTTCACATAAAAAATAGAATAATTCAAACCGTGTTTTAAATGCCCCATAATAAAAAATTAAAAAATTAAAATAATGAATAATTATTTATAATACACCCCCACTGTATTTATTCAAACTCTTCATTCAAAAATAAAAATGAAAAAACCTAAACAAGAAAAGCATAATCTCCATCATTTCATGAGGTCGGGTCTAGATCCAAACTCGAAAAAAGATGCAAAATATCCTACTCAAAAAATTCAAGACATGATATAAACAGTTTTCTTTCGAGGCAAAAGTTATTAAATAATACGATAAAAACCAAAATTCAAAATAAAAAATCAATTCATGAAAATTAAAAAATAAAAAATTAGAAAAAACAAAGTTAAAACAAACAGACATGCACGCATCGCAAGAACCCCTGCCTCGAGATTCCCGCAAAAAATCAAACACTTTTTACATCAATGATGGCACTCGCTGTAAATCAATAAAAAAAAAAGGACTCATTTGGAAATCACACCCCTTATATCCACCAAACTCTTCCGTCTATTTCTCTTCTCCACCACATTCTCTCTCTCTCTCTCTCTCTCTAAAGAGAAGGCCTAGAAGAACCCAGAGAGAGAGAGAAAGAGCGAAAGCAGCAATGGCTTTGAAGGTCTCCCACGTCGGATTCCAGTCACCGAAGCTCCCATCCTTCACCCTCCCCCGTTCGTCGGGCGTCAGATCTCCCAGGGTTTCCATGGCCTCCACGGTTCGGTCCACCACCAAGTGAGAACCCATTAAGATTCGATCTTTGTGCCTCCGATGGGCTTATTTTGGTGTTTCTTCATGTGGGTTGTGTTTATGATTCGTGTGGGTTTCGTCAAAATCATGTTTTTATGGGGTTTGATTGGGATTTCGTGATTTGGGTGTCTTTTGTTTTGGTTTGAAAGTGTCGGTTTTAGATTTATTTCGTTTTTCTTTTAATAAAAAATGAGCTTTTTTTTTATTACACGTTCGTTTGAAATGTAATGTGGTTTTCTTTTTGAAACGGTGGATTATTGTTTTAATTGTTTTTGTGGTTGGTCATTTATAGTTTTTGTTGATTCTGGTTGAATTTATTCATTGATCAATCGTCATCTGTGTTGTTTTTCTTCAATTTTATATATTAAAATATATGCTCTTCCTTTGTAGTGTACAATTTTGTTGGGTTTCTTTCAATTTGAAAAAAAATATTGCTATGCATTGTTCATTTTGTGCATCTTCTGTGAATTCTTGTCTCCAATTATTGCTTTCAATGTGCATATATTCTTAACAATATAGGGATAATAATATAGGGAATAATTATAGAAATTTGGGTGGATATATCAATTGAATTATGTTGGAAGAATGTAAACAAAGACAGATAATGTTCATGCACTATTCAATGCATTCATTTTCCTGCTTGCATTGTTCATTTATTTAGTGTTTTTTTAAAACAATCGGTGCATAGAAATTAACCTTTTGTGTAAATGATTGGCTCTGCTTATTAGGGAGGTCGATACGATGAAGAAGCCATTTAGCCCTCCTCGCGAGGTCCATATTCAGGTGACCCATTCCATGCCACCGGAGAAAGTTGAGATTTTCAAGTCATTGAACGACTGGGCGGAAGAAAACATTTTGATACATCTGAAGCAAGTCGAGCAGTGTTGGCAGCCTCAGGACTTCCTGCCTGAGCCCTCTTCAGATGGGTTTATCGAGGAGGTCAATGAGCTGAGAGAGCGAGCGAAGGAGCTCCCTGATGACTATTTTGTCTGCTTGGTTGGGGATATGATTACGGAGGAAGCCCTTCCGACATATCAAACCATGCTTAATACACTTGATGGTGTCCGTGATGAGACGGGAGCGAGCCCCACTTCATGGGCCATCTGGACAAGGGCGTGGACGGCTGAGGAAAACCGCCATGGAGACCTGCTCAACAAATATCTCTATCTATCGGGAAGGGTGGACATGAAGCAGGTTGAGAAGACAATCCAGTATTTGATTGGCTCTGGAATGGTAAATTTTTCATCTATTGATTTCATTCATGCTGTATAGAATATACTGTTTAGTATATATTGGCTTTATGGACATGCTAGTAAATTTAGCTAGTAGTTGAAATATGATGATGCACAAGAAAATTGCTTCTGTTTAGAGGCTCACTTCGTGTGTGCTTGCTAAAGTGAGAAAATGGTTAAGCACTTAAGCTAAAGCTAGGAATTTGTTTGTTTGGATTGGTTCCTGGATTTTAATAAGTTGCGGCAGCTAGTCTACCATTTCCTTAAAAAAAAGCTAGAAATCTGTTTTGCTCAAAGTTCTGTAATAACAAGTATCTCTTGATGAAATAATTTGGTTATTTATTTCACTAGAGTTTACTTTGAGGTCCATCGATCTTATTAGAAATGAAATTGTGCTTGCATGTTGTTTTAACCATTTTGTAAATGCTTGTGTAGGTGTTCAAATTATAACTGCAAGTAGTTTTGAGGCTAGGAGATTCTGTATGGCTGCTCATTCAAATCCCTGGATAAGCATGATAATGTTATATTTGTTAGTTGTGAAATGCACAATACTTAGGCTACATGTTATGACCAGTTATTCAAATGTACGAATGGGTGTGATGATAGTTATCTTTAAGCTACTAATGTTACACATGTCTTAATTTAAGATGTCCGTGGAGTAGATCAGTAACATGGTCAGTTAATTGAATATAAGGATGATTGTTGTGATGCTAAATTCTCAGATGCTCGATGTTAAGCGTTTTATCAAGCTGAACTTTGATTAATTTGAATCTAAGGTGATTTTATAATTAAAAATTACTACCTTATGATGCAAAACCACTAACATTGAAGATGCTTGTTGGTAATCTAATATCATGGCATACATGGACATCTTCCCCCACCTTCCTCCTGTGATTTTTCAAAAATCCATGTCTCTTTACAACTCATGGGAACCAGATTGAAATGAAATCACCACTCAGGGGAATGTTAGCTTTGACCGGTCAATTGTCAGAAACAAAAGCACACATCAATATCAACATTTCAACATACTCACCCCTTTCCTAAGTCATTACTCACTTTCTTTATTGTGGTAGGTATTATTTTTTTTCTTCTAATGAGCTCCAATTTCTCAAAATGTACTCCTTTTCCCCAACATATCATCTATTGTCAATTTTGATACAAGGTGGGCGATCTTTGTTTTTCTTTCTAAGTTTTGCATGTGAGGTTTGCTGAAAGCTATGCATGCTTTTCAACGATTTATCACCAAGTTGCACAGAGTAACAAAAGTTACCCGTGATCATTATAGTGCAGAATTACAACAATTTGTTGTGCTCGCTTAAAAAGATTTTGCATTCATTCATTATAAAATTCTTCTAATCATTCCTACCACTCAGACTCAGTGAATTCTGCTGATATTAAAATGTGTTCCTCAACCATCTGGTCCCAAATAAATGAAATGATGTTTTTATGTTGATATAAGGCTTCGTTTATAAACAAGTTTAATCGGTTTTTTGGAATTCTGCATTTGCGGGGAACATATTTAATCCAAGCTCATTTTGAAAAGCCCCTAGCTTTTGAAGAAAGAGAAAAGCAATTTTTAGGCAGCGTTTGGAAACGAGTTTGGACAGCTTTTGGAGATCCTGCATTTACAAGATCTTACTTTATCCAAACTCGTTTCCAACATCCCTAAATCATACATTTCGTTGAAGCATAATACCCTTTCCCTGTCATTTTGCTTCTAGGATCCAAGAACGGAGAACAGCCCCTATCTGGGCTTCATATACACCTCATTTCAAGAGCGGGCAACCTTCATCTCCCACGGGAATACTGCCCGACACGCCAAGGAACAAGGTGACTTGAAGCTCGCTCAAATCTGTGGCACCATAGCTGCGGACGAGAGGCGCCACGAGACAGCCTACACCAAGATCGTGGAGAAGCTGTTCGAGATCGATCCGGACGGGACAATACTCGCATTTGAGGACATGATGCGTAAGAAGATCTCGATGCCCGCCCACCTTATGTACGATGGGCGTGACGACAATCTCTTCGAACACTTCTCTGCCGTCGCCCAACGCATCGGTGTCTACACTGCGAAGGACTATGCCGACATCCTCGAACACCTCGTCAAGAGGTGGAAGATTGAGAGTCTAACGGGGCTGTCGGGGAGGGGAGAAGTGGCCCAAGAGTATGTGTGCACTCTTGCTTCAAGGATTCGAAGACTCGAGGAGAGAGCCCAGAGCAGGGCGAAGCAGGGGCCCGAAGTGGCTTTCAGTTGGATCTTCGACAGAAAGGTGAGGCTTTGAACTTGTTTTTCTCCTTAAGAAGGATAGTTTTGTTATATTCAAATTTTCAAATCCCCATCTTTGTGTTTTCGTTCGAATTAGATGCTGTTGTAGTTCATTAATGTGTGTTGGTTGAATGGTGTAGATAACTTAAGCATCATAAATAGTAGATGGTGTTTGTTTTGTGTGTGTTTTTGGTAGGAGGGGTCTTGTTTTGGCTTGAGTTTTATTGTATTGAGTACTCTATTATATCATCATAATGGTTGAGTTGTTGCAGAATATTTTGAATTTTGGAGTTATTTGATTATTATTATTTTTTTGGGTAATGGAGTTATTTGAATTTTGTTAGTGATTGGTGATACAATGTGTCAGTTGTTTTTTTGTTTCTTTATGTTTGCTTTATCTTGAAGAGCTATGATTCCTGAATTTATGTTAGGTTGATCAAACGAAATGGGTTTTTTTGTCTGCCAATAAGAAAACCCATCTTACAAGAGTTTTTGTTGGGGAAGAGGCACTCATATTAAGTTTCAGTGAATCCTAATGAATTCCATGTTATCAGACCACCAATTCAGGTGATCCGTTTTGGGTTAGAAGACTGGCATTCAATTGAATGGATTCAGTGAGTTGAATTAGGCAATTTTACCATCTCTCTTATTAGTCAAGACAACCAACCAATGTTCCAATATTGTTAATTTCGTCGTGCTTGGATAGCAACTTAAGCTGGTATAAGATGAATAACTATTTTAGTATAAGTAAAGAATAATTAATTGATTTTTTTATTGTGTTTTTAGTGATTCTCATTAGAAAATATAATAATAAAGTTTGTTGTTTGATTGATAATAAAGAATGAGATCTGAATAAAGACAAACGATAAAAAATTGATTTGATATGTTGGCCTCTTTATGAGGTGATGATAATTGATTTGACATGTGGGTCTTCTCACTCTGTTTCATATATCTAATCATTTATTTGATTTTAGTTTGTTTATTCTTTTTTATTTTTTTCCTTCACTATTTTTGTATAATATAAATTTTATTTTCAAAAGAAAAATTTATGTTTTTTTACAAATACACGACAAAAATAGATTTTTTAGAAAGTTTATGAAAGTTGTTTTTTTTTAATGATCCTATCCATGAAAATTATTTAAATGTTACTTTTTCTTACAGAGTACTAAAAAAAAAATTATTCCATCTTTTTTAATGAGACAGAAGAAAAGAAAAAAAAAAGTGAAGAAAATTTTTGTTCTTTTCATTTGCCACGAATATACAAGTTTTTCACTAATCAAAGGAAAAATTTATCCTAATTTCCTCTAGTTTACTGCACGCACAGTATCAACATGCAAAATTTCCTGCGACACAGCAATCAAAGTGTGCTAATAAAACAACCATAAAGTACATAAAACAACATTATCAAATTACACACATAAGTCTCATATGTTTTGATAATTATTTAATGAGATATATAATTTACTAAAAAAATTTAATATTTTTTTATAAATAAGTCCATACAATTCATTGTATTATCCATCTTTTATAGTTTCATAAAATATATACTTTATTAAGTTAAATATACTGAAGAAAAGCACAAGTGTTGGATCTCATGTAATTAGGATAGTGCCTAACATTTTCCAAAGCCTTTACAAGATGGTCCAACCTATACAATGGCAAGAGAAGGTCTCATGCATCATGGCCCACTAAAATTTGGTGAAATTAGCTTGAAAAATGTCCTACAAGGTTAAAAATTCTCTAACCATTTGTATTTCTCCCTTTACAAACAAAATACAATAAGAAAATCCATTTACCAAAGTTATCATGATAATATGATTTGTGACAAGTTAAAATACATTTAAATTAACTGGAATTCATTTGTGAAGTAGTGCGTTTAGATTGAAATATTTAGGGGGGGGGCACTCTATCATCTATGGAACCACTTGGACATGTACATGAGTTGTGGGTCCCACATATAATAGATATTTGAGTAAATATTCTGTTCAATACAATGCGATACGTGGACATTCAAAATCATACAGGATAAGTTCATGAATTCAAGAAATGTTTTTTGATGTGTGTGAATGCAATGTCAGTGATTCAAATTAGCTTTTTAATTATAAAATATTCATGAGCGCAGGGCTGAGACACTATTTGTGTTTGTTTGGATAAACTCGTTTTTTTAAACCGCAATGCACACTTTTTTAAAAAATATTAGTTGGATATGATATTTTTTTAGGGATTTTTAGTTTTAAGTCCCTGTAAACATGTCTATTTAGGGATCGATCCCTCACTTCTTGATATTTCTTTTTTAGTCTCCATATTCAACTGCCTATTTGGTTTTTAGTCCCTCCATCAAACGTATGTCCATACACCGTTAATTTGTAAAATGTGATTTTATTTTTTAGTCCCTATAAACTATGTTATTTAGTGATCAGTCCCTGTAAACTATGTTATTTAGTGATTGGTCCCTGTAAAATATGAAGAATTGAGAGACTAATCATTAAATAACATAGTTTACAGGGACTTAAAAATAAATCATATTTCACAAATTAACTGTGTATGGACGGACATTTGATGGAGGGACTAAAAACTAAATAGGCGGTTGAATATGGGGACTAAAAAAAAAATATCAAGAAGTGAGTGACCGACATGTTTACAGGGACTTAAAAATAAAAATCCCATTTTTTTAATATTAACATTAGATATTGATATGGATATGGATACAAATATATATGTTCCATTGACAGGCTTCAAAAAAATAAGCAATGTTGGATAGGGGTTAAAACCAAATGTTAGGGTTAACACACCTCATCAGAAGAAAAGACAGTCATGTCGATATTGATTTGATGCAGGTCAATTAACTAAAAAGACAACCGAACTGCTAAGCCTTTAAGTGAATTAATTGGGGGGAAATATAATCCTTACATAAGGTGTCCCCTCTTCTGGAGAGAGAATTTCAAGCTTATAATTGTTACAATCAGTCCATAAACATACAACACACCCTGCTCTTGGTCTAATAATATCTACATCGTATGTTTATTTAGTGATTTGATTTTGTACCAGTAGAAATTGCAAACTGATTATGATTACCTCATGTACTTGCTTCTTCTCTCATTTACAGGGAGGAATTGGTGCGGTTAAAGGTAAGCAAAAGCAACAATTTTAGCTTGAATGCTAAAACACTGAATTTTTTGGTTTAAGATGACTAAACTCTTTGTTTTATATAATGGTAAGTAGTCGGCTTCATTTTATTAGAATAAGAGAGAGAGCCAAAAATAGGGATACAAGAACCATTTTATTTTGAGACAACTTTTTAATTTGAATTGCACATTAAACCTTTCCAAACCATTATCCCCTTCCCTCCCTTGGAGCTCCCAAGCAATTCACACTCTGGTGGCCAAGTCCACCACACCTCCAACAAACACTTTTGGGGTTCCCAGGACTTGGCATTGTGCCCCCACCCGAGACATCTAAAGCACCGACTGGAATTGGGTTCCTCCTTCCCTTGCTTCACACCAGCAGCAATCTTGCTCCTTTTCCACTTTCTCTTGACCATAGTTTGAAGTGTGGTCGCACACATTCTCCCTAATATGCGGCGCACTTTCGAATTCAGTTCGAACAGAATTCGAACAGTCTCTTACCGTTCGAATTCAGTTCGAACGGACTTTGAACGTAAGAGGACATTCGAAGTTCCGTTCGAACTACTGACTTCGAACGATAAAATCTACATCTGAGTTTGGATTGTCGTTCGAACGGTAATTCGAAAGGCAACATACCGTTCGAAAGCCTATCTCTGGACGTTCGAATTCAGTTCGAACGGGGGTTCGAACAGTTGCCTTATCCTATGTGTGACCGCATATGCCATGTGCAGACCCCACTGTACATGCGGTTCGTACATGGTTTTGAACTATGCTCTTGACTACTGTCCGCCCAACACCTAGCCTTCTCCTAAGCATGCTCTTCCATCTCTGCTTGTGGACCCTCCTCTCGCTCCTCTCTGTTCACCATCTCCAGAAGTAGTGGTTTTTTTGTTTTTCACCATCTCCAGAAGAAATTGTGTTGCATGTGTTCAATTGGGTTTTTTTCTACTTCTATGATTAAGAAGAGCAGCCTGATGCTTTATTAGACACTTGATGTCTTTTGAGTTTTTCATATAGACTTCATGTATGATTTTTTGGTAGGTAACTCAAAACATTGCAAGAAAACAAAAGAGATGAGATTATGTAATTTTTTTTTTGGTAATTGGTGGAAGCTATTTCACTTTTCTTTTTGAGTGACTATTGCTACCGTGATTTGTATTTCAAAACCTATCCATTGAAGAATTTTTCATTTCTGGTCTGCCAGATTGCCTAGTTGTTCACTGTTTCATTTGTCCTCCCAAAATTTGACCAGCTTCCTGTTCCCCACCTTCTTGTTTGAGAACCATTTCCACGTCCATTTAGACCTTGTTCATTTTATCTAGAATCTGTTATATATTGTGGAGCCTGATGATGTGCGTAGAGGATTGTTGGCACTACGCAGGGTCGGACGTGGTGTCTTTCATGTATTGACTTTTTTGGGGTGTCCTTCGTGTATTGACTTTTTTGTCCTTAATGAGATGTCAGTATAAAATGGCATCTCATATTTTTCATTAGGCTCTAGGGGTTTTTATTTTTGGTGTGACCATTGTAAAAACTTCTCATTGATAGTGGATTGATCTCTGGTGTGCTCCGTGGATGTAGGCAAGATTTGTCGAACCACGTAAAATTTTTGTGTCTTTGTTTCGATTTGTTTGTTTATTTCTTTTGATTGATTGCATCCCAAGATCTGAAATCGCAACAGAATCTAGATTGAATTAGGAGCTCTTCATCTCTCCTCGGGTTGCCATCTGTCATTTTTTGTGTTCTCTGCTGTTCGTTAATCACCAAATGAAGTTTGACAACTTGATCATATATATATATATATATATATATATATATTGTATCTCCAACTTGTATTTGTTGAATAGGATGTCTTTGAACAGCTCATTCTTTGTTTAGTTTATTGCATCTGATTTTATCTTGCTTGAGCAGATCGACAAGATCGTGAAACAAGTTGTTGGTGACCTCTTCAGTTGTGTTGATCTCATAAAGCTGTTGGTGACCTACCTTCTTGTTTGAGAACCTCTTCAAGTTGTTGGTGACACGCTCTGATAAAGCTGTTGATGGACATCATATAATTTGATCATTGACTGTTTTGATGTGGGTTTGATGAGGACATGAATCAGTTACCAAACTTTCCATATGGTTGTTACACTCAATTTTTACAATTTTTATATGCATGTGTTTTAAAAATCCCTGCATGTAACGCTCAGAATCTACAGCTTTCTGATTAATCTCTAGTTTACTAATTATATATTAAATTATATATAATAATTAATTTTTTGTATAATGTCCCTAATATGGTTACATTATTAATTTTATTGATGTTACTTTGTTATTATTTTATAATCTAAAATTTTAATTATTATATTAAATAATATGTATTATATTTATTCAATAAAAAAATATGTCTTATACTTATTATTTTAAAAAATAATTGATTAATTTCTGATTAATTCCTCTGACATTTTTTACAACATTACTTATATGTAAGATAGGGATCCCCATTTGCTTTATAAGATGTGTGTGATGTGCTTAATTATCATTGGTATCATTCAATTCTTTGTTTTCCTGTTTTATAATAAGACATAATAATATTATGTTGTACCTGCATTGCACGCTACTTGCAAATAAACATTTTTTACTGTTGATAAATAAATATTAGTTGTTGAAGGATTGAATTGTGTCCTCTAATAAAAACATTTTTTCAAGTGTTAAAATATTCTTTAGGGTACAAAGATGGTGCCCTTTAATATGTATTTGTGTTCGGATTAAAAATATTTTTAGATATGTGGCCATCACGAAGTCATCTTAACCTTAAAAAAAAATATTATAAATTGGTTTAATCTATTGGTGCCTCGCACAACTAGCTTATTAACTAATTAAGTTAATAAAGATTGCTGTCTGCATAAATATATTGCTTATTAAATGTAAGTACTGATAACATATATGATAATCATCTCTTTAGGTCACTAATCAAGTACACAAAGATTGGTAGTAAAAAAAATTGTTTTTGAGTGTCACATGCGTTTCAGTTGATCTTATTTTATTTTATAGATTATAAATGTGGGGTGGAGTCAATATAAAGATTGTTGGTGACCTGGTCCCCTGTTTAGAAATGGTATGGCAATTCTAACTTCTAATAAATTGTTTTTTAATTAGAGAAGCAAAAATTTACATATTTTTATATATATATAAAGGGAAAGGGAGTACATGGAGGTGCTGGTCTGACCATGGATTAGCCATTAAATTCATGATGATTTTGAACAGTAAGCTTAGACTTGCACAATCTCCATAACATGAAATACAGGAATGTCTAGTGCATGCCAATCTGCTATGATACCTTCTTGTAGAATTGATTTCAGGGGAAAGATTTTCCCCAAATCAGTTTTTTATTTTCTGAAATTATAATTTTTGTGACCTCTTTTTAAAATTCATATGACGAAGTGTTTCTCTACATGAAATACAAAAATAAGATTTTGCAAAAGCTATAAATAGCGTTTGGATCTGAGATTCAAACACCAAGATTTTGAGAATCCGCCATAAATATGTCGGTATTTAAAAGCATATTTTCATTGGCCTTTTAAATACGGGAAAAAATACACTACCAACATGTAATTAAGATGTGTTGAGGCTCAAATCTAATTTGGATTCACGGTGATGTTTCATTGGTTTTTTCATTACCAAATCCGTCCCACCTCGAATTTAAACAAGATCTTGGTTTTTGTTTTGATATTCAGATAAAAATGTTGAATAATAAATATTTGATGTCTGCTAAGAGGATATTAAATGCTCTGAAGTTGATGATGGGTTGGGTTTATCGGATTGTAATGTCACGAAAATTAATCATTTATTGATTAAATTGCTGGGCATTACAGTCTGATGATCCCTTTTTTTCATAAAAATAAATTTTAAAAATCAATTTCAAAAGCTATCTTAACATTCAAAATTTGTGTTTGATCTCATTGCAGCTAAAAAATTGTCTATAATAGAAGCAATCCTTAAAATTAACAATAATGTTAGAGACTGGCCCGTAGATTATTCTATGAATAATCCGCACATATTTTAATTTTTTAAAAATATTAAACATTGTTATAAAAAAATTAAATTGAATAAATACATTTTTAGCATATATAAAAAAAAAGTTACCCATTCTAGATGAGCTAATATATCTAGTTGGATGGCTATAACGTATTTTTTAAACTGTCTGCATATAAATGCATTCTCTAATTAATCATAAGGTTTCTCTCAATACTTCCAAGTTGTCCCTAATTAATCACTTCTTTTATTTTTCTAATGAGATTAGGTGACTGGGTATGTGTGAGAATTATTTTCATAATTAAAGAATAATGGATTATACCAAACCGGCTCACAGATTTCCCATAAGTTTCTCCATTTAATAATAACAAAAATATGTAACTGGTGATGTATGCTTTGATTAAGTCAAAGAGAATGATTAGCAGAATTGAAGAATTTCCAATGTGCCATTGCAAAATCTTGCCATCTTTGCAAAGTCAAGCCTCTAAAAAAAACAAAACAGCCGAGATGTGGTGTTAAGAAACTGTTTCACCAAACCTATACTGGTGGAGTTATAGCCACCCCTACAAGTTTTTCTATCCACTTTTTTTTATTTTTCCACCCAGACAAATTCTTATAATTTATAAGTCTGCCTTTTCATATGTACTCCACTCTAATCACTGCAACCCCATCCCATTCATTATATTGCACGACATGCTTTGTTGAACCGAATCAAATGGGAAAGACATCGGACATGTTGAATGAGATGCAGAATGAGACTAAAGTTTCTTGTTCTGGAAACTCAATGTCAAACCGAATCAAACAAGGAAGACATTATTATGCATATCGAACGGGATGTAAAATAAGACAAAGTGTTTCTAGATCGAGAAAGGCATGTTCTATGTCGAATCGAATCAAACATGGAAGACATCAGCAGGCATGTTGAGCGGGATACAGAATGAGACTAAGGTTTTTGGTTTTAGAAAGACATGCTCCATGTTAAATCGAATCAAATAGGAAAGACATCGAACATGTCAAACGGGGTGCAAAATGGGACTAGGGCACCATTATTTGCATGTTCCCAACTCAATAGCCGGAGGAGAAGATGGCCGTCATGTTGGATGGATCCAACATCGGAGGAGAGGTCACCGAAGAAGATTGCAGAAACCGGGGAAGCCAGGGAAGGCAACCAACTAGAGGGGAGAGGGAGAAAGAGCGCAAGACTTGTTAATTTTGATTGTGGAGTGAGTAATAAATTTATAAGGGATGAGTGATGTAGATAATATTCAAGGTGAGTAGGGTGTACCAATGGAGTGATATGTGTTGGGATGAGTTAGGTATGAAAAAAATATAATAAATTAATTTTTTATTTAAATAAAAAAAAGGTGGATAAGAAACCTTGTAGGGTGGTTATCACCTACATTCCTCTCTTCTTTTGTCTCTACATTGTGAGGAGGAGACCATTTAAACAAGACAAAACACGAAGTTCTAGTATATATTATTCATATATGAATTTGTCTCATTGGCATGACAGATATGCTTCAATTAATGTAGTGGTCGACTGAAAATGAAGGTGACACCAGACGTGACGCTACAACATTGGGATGGTCAGACTAAACTGATCAATCAATAGTTGTATTTTTTAGATTATCAAAGAAGAACTACAACAATCAAATTCACACCACTGTCAAAATAATGTTTGACATTACGAAAATAATGTTTGACATTACGAACAAAAGGTAGATGATACCCAAATGTTTACGTTCACGAATATTATTTTTCACATGGAATAACAGTTTTATGATTATTGTATCATATAGAGGGGTATTATGGTCATATACTGACATATATATATTCTTTTATGAATTAGAGTTTTTTAATTAGATTTGTAATATCATCACATAGAACCTCTAATTTAAAAAAATAGTAAAAATTCTTTTTTAAATTTTCATATCCATGAACACATATGCAATCTTTGTAGAACCATGTAAACATCTTCTCTTGTGTGGATGTGTTCTTTTTTTTTTTCTTCTCTATTTTAATTCACAAAGTAATCGTTTATTAATGTCATTTACAAGTCAATCCACTAACTACATGACGTGCACGACCTGCTTCACTGGGGGCATCAAGTCACTAATTATATATTATAAAAAAATGTTATGGAAAATGTGGTTTGTGGCCATGATATGATATGTAGTCCCCCCCTATTTTGATTTTAATTTTTTAAAATATATAGATTTCATGCAACATAATACTTATTTTCATTAAAAAAATGTATACTTCAATAAATTATATAAATCTATTTATGTAAAAAAATATTTTTTTTAATGTAACGAAACGTATATCTAGTTAGCGAAATGGGACTGCATGCGAAACTGCACATAAATATTTCATATAACAAAACACTTGTATAAGTGCATCTCCAATGGAATACTTCATCTTAGAGGATCAATTCCATTTTATAAGGTCAACTTTATAAAAAAAAATAATGAGTTTTTGATTTTCTGAGTAGTGGATTCTAAAAGGGAGACTATTCAAGAAAAAAAAGAATAGTCTCCCTTTTAGATATCATGTGATCTTGAGATTTGAACATTGAAAATAAACCATGCAGTCGCATGTATATATTCAAAATATGTAGCTATCCAGATGTTAAAGTCTATATATATGCGCGCACCGACAGACCGACAAACTCAGTTTATTTTGTAGCCTCATATTGTCATACATTATATATGGGTCCTATTATAGCACATAGGGATACAAATTTTTTATTTTTTAAAAAAATATATTAATTTATTTTAATATATTCTTCCATTCATATAATAGAATATAATTCAGGAGAATGTATATAAAAAGGGTTTGATAAATCATTTTCATATATATACACACACACATATATATATTAGGATTGTAACTTGGGTTGTGTTTAATCTCAATCTGACTGGTTGAATATGATTTTTACATAGGTTATGCTATAAGAGGGAGAGTAGGAATATAAAAATTAAGTGTCCATGTTCCAACTTTATTCCCTCAAAATTTTGTTCTCTTTCTTATGAAATTAAATTAACTTTACTGTTCTTTGTTTTTGGATGATATTAGGTACAATGAGACTATTTTTTATAAAATGTATATCTCAGCTGATGAAACATTACCTTCGAAGAAGTAAATAATTTATTTACAAAGGCATCCAACAAACAAACGCCCTGTTGTATTAGGAGTTGGTGGGTTGTCAGATCCAGTTTAAATTTCGTAGGACAACCCCCACCCCCCATATTGGCTATGTCAACCACCCTAAGGTGAAGTTGTTTATTTGCCCCATTTTTAATAGCTACAAAAGCTATTTCATGATGGGTAATTATTCTGGTATAAATAATGAATAATAAATTTTTTGTTCAATTGTGTTTGAATTATTCTTTTTAGGAGATATAATAATAAAGTTTTACCAAATCTTTTCTTGATAAAATGAGAGAGTTATCTCATCTTTACTGAGACAACGTGGGATAGAGTCTTAACGCTTATTGATAGGGGAAAATTTGACCATGAAAAAAAAAATATCCTCCAAAAAATAAAATAATAATATTTTTTGTTTAGTTGACCATTGATAGTTTTGGATATAATGTTCATAAGATGTAAATAAATAATTATAAAATATGAAAAAATTATTTGACACGTGGGATCTCTAATTCATGAGAGGTGATGACATGTGATTTGACGTGTGAGTTATTTTATACTAATGAAATAGATTGAGTGGAATAACATAATTTTAGATGAAACAAAAATATCAATACTAGTTTATTCTTATATATTATATCATAGTTATAACCTCCATTTCTTTGTAAACAAACATATTGTTATTAGGGCTGCAACTCGGGCAGGTTGGGTTCAGGTTGACCCCAACCCGAATTCCAAACTACTCAATCTTAACCTGACCTAACCCGATTTTCAACTCGAATTGGACCAACCCGAACCCAACTCATAATTAAATAAACTAACCTGACCTAACCCGATTTTCAACTCGAATTGGACCAACCCGACCCAACCTGAATTTCTAACATGATGTGTAAATTAAATAAATCAACCCGACCCAACCCGTAAGATTAGCTAGGTTTACCTAAAATTTAGACTACTTAGATTAGAAGCTACAAAATGAACGTCCATGATCTTTTTTTTAACTATTAGTTTACGGGTCCAGATTGGATCTGGTTGTGAGTGAGGCCAACCTGAACCCAACCCGATTATAGAGTCAACCTGAATTGGCTAACCCGAACCCGATTCGGTTAACTCAACTCATGTAAAAATCAGGTTTAACCCCCAAGTTGCAGCCCTAATTTTTATGCTTGTTTACCCATGTTCCACCTTAATTTTCTATCTAAACCATTACCCAAATAGGGGCATGCATAGAGGGGTCTTTGCAATACCCCAAACCTAATTCTACCCCCCAAAAAGTCTTCTTCACACAACTTGCATAAGAAAAATCTTTTACATGTGCAAGCTTTCTTTAATTCCTCTCCTCCTTTCACCAGTCATGGATTTCTCCATTCAGGGAATCCGGCTCAGTCCAACAGCCTCCAATTCAACCTTTTTTTTTCAATTTTAAATTTTTTTTGCCTAACCCAAACTGTCAATGTCTCATACAATAACTTTCATAAAATATCAACATTTTTATTTTTGGAGTCTTTCTTGCAAGAAAGAAAGGCCAGTCTCCCCCTCCCTTTTATTCTCCTCCCAAAAAGATTTCCTTCAATCCACCCAAAAAATTGGGTTGTTTTGAATGAAATGATTCAAAACATACCAAACCCATCTCTCCAATCCTTCAAAAACCTTCTCTTCTTTAAAATTCAATCCCAATCTCCAATACCCAATTCACAAAGATCCAAACTTTACTTCCCAAAGAAATAAAACCCCATGAAATTTCCTTAAACTCACCCAAAAAAATTAGGTTGCTTTGAATGAAATGATCCAAAACAAACCAAACCCATCTCTCCAATCCATCAAAAACCTTCTCTCCTTCTGAATTCAACCCCAAAATTCAATACCCACTTCACAAAGATCCAATCTTTTCCATGAGAGACCTCGCCACCTGCTTCGGCGAACACGCCGTGAAAGTCTCCGACGCCTACTGCTCCGGCTCCTCCTCCTCCTCGTCTTCGGCGACCCACAGGTCGGTCCTCACCGCCGTCTCCTCCCTCTACTCGATCACTCTCTCCACCCACAAACGCCTCCTCATCCGCCTCACCTGGCTCAACAACCCCCCCTGTTTCGCCCTCTCCTTCGCCGACGGCCACCACTTCCCGCCGTCGACGACCCCCTCAGACCCATCGAAGACCCACATCAAGAAGAAGAAGGGGTCCCGCTCATTCAACCACGGCGATTCAATAATCGACGCCGTCTGGGACCTCTCGTCGGCGAAGTACGCCCCCGGCGGGTTCGAACCTGTCTCCGACTTCTTCGTCGCCGTCGTCGTCGACGGGAGGGAACACGCGGTCATCGCCGGCGATAAAAAGCCCTTCTTTTGCGGCGGTTCCCCGGCCGAAGCCGCCATGGTTGCCCGTAAAGAAGAGGTGGTCGGACTGACGAACTACTCGACAAAGGCGAGATTTTGCGAGGTGGGTCTGGATCACGAGATCACGATACGGTTGAGGGAGTCGGAGATGGTGATGTTCGTGGACCGGAAGAGGGTGGTGTTCGTGGAGAGCCTTCAATGGAACTTCAGAGGGTGTCAGACGGTGTTCATTGAGGGGTTGCCGGTGGACGTGATGTGGGACGTCCATGATTGGCGCTTCAATGGGTCGTCGGGACGGTCGGTGATTCTGTTCCGTCGGAGGAGCGAATTGAAGAGTCGGTTGTGGATGGAGGAGAAGGAGTTGGAGGAGAAGGAGACAAAGTGGGATGACAAGAACAGGTTCTCTCTTTTGGTCTCTGCTTGTAAGAGCTTTATATGAAAAACAGAGAGAAACAGAGATAGAGAGAGTTTTTTTTGTTGTATACACATTTGGATTTGTTTTTCTGGTTTTGGGTTTGTTTTTGGTTTTGGTTTTTCTTTCGATATCAACAAAGTTGGGATATTTTTTGAAAAGACCATTTTTTTTTTTGTTTTGGTTTTTTGGGAAGGGGGAGGGAGTTGACATTGATTTTGAGAGTTTTATGAGGTTTTGAAATTGTAGATGGGAATTGACTCATTATTGACAATTTTTTTTTATTGTTATTTCTTTATTTTGGTACTCATATCTTTTAATGTGTTCTTCTTGTTGTTTTGGGTATGTAAAGATAATTTAGAATTTAACTTCTACATATAAGATAATTGAAGTGTGAGAATATATTAATGTTGTAAGAAGTGCTAGGTGTTAGTAATCCTATTTTTGTAGGGGGAGGGGGGTTATTTTTTAATAATGAAAAAATATTGAATAATGTATGATATCTGAAAATATAAAATAAATAGAATAAATGCAATGAAATCAAAAAAGGAGAAGAAAAAAAAGCAAATAATTTGAACTCATTTAACTGTGGGTTAGTTGTTTATTTTCTGTTTAATCCTGTTCAGTTGCATGGTCACTTAATCCCTAGATGAGACTGAACACTAGAATATAGTAAACAAGGAAAGTGAATTATTCATTTTAATTTGTACAGTTCAATTGAGTTCAATTAAATGCAAGAGTGCTTTCAATTCATTTAATGCTAAGAAAAATCATTGTGATGTCACATATGTTTACTTCAGTTAATGAGTTGTTTAGTTAAATTCATATGGGTTATTCAGTTCAATATATATATGAATGATAATAAATTTATTTTGATCTCATGTAAGGATTTCTTTTTTTTTATGTATTATGAGTTGAAGCATTGAAGGTTCCCTGCAACTTCAATGGAGGGAAAAGAATCTGCTTTCCTTCCTTATATGATTTGATCAGCATGCATGGATTGTTCCTTGCTTTTAATTAGTGTTTTCTTTTCTAATTCATAAACTACAATTTGTTATAAAAATATTGGTATGTTTAGAACTCAAAATTCATACACAAAATTGGGGATGGTAGCTATTATTTTTTTAATAACTTCCTCAGTGATCTTTTTTTTTTTTTGTAAGCACTGTACATTTGTAAAAAAAAATTTATAAAAATATAAAATTTTGTTCACCAATAAAAAAAAAAAAATTCATACACAAGTTAGGCTGGCAATGTTGCACTGTCACACCCATGTAATAATTAAATTTAAATTGGTTGGTTAAGATCCCAGTGTCTTCCCATTGTTTCTAAGTGCCTTCTTTTCTGTGTCTGTCTAGTGATGTCATGTGGTTTATATTTTATAAGAAGACAATGTGACCTGGTTATTTATTTATTTATTTATTTTTGAAGTAAAAACTGGATTTTTTTTTTTGGGTTTCTGAGTTATTAGACCATCTTAAATTGTCATCATCCTTTCTTTTAGGTCTTCCATGCATCCATTGCAGCTTTTGAGGTTTGGAAGTCATTTAAAGTTTTTTCACATATTACATATACAAAAAGATGTTTTTCCATTCCATGGAGGTCAGTCTGTTATCTCACATATATATATATATGGATACCATATTTGAAGTTTTAACATTGTTTATAGTTTTCAAGTAAAAATTGAAGTTTAACTCACAGTCTATAAAGAGAATAGCAAGTCAATACCAGAATGGCTATTCAACTATTCAAGATACCTAAAATAATGAGTAGCACTGTCACTTTATTATTGTCTCTGACATTGATACATGTTCAATCCATTTTTCATCTTGATGAGTCCTGTGTGATAGAGAATCTAAACAGAGAAACCCATAAGCAAGACCAGTCAAACAGTGCAATTATAGATTTGTACAACATAAGCATTGCAGACATCCAAAAAACTCCCAAGAAAAGCTGTGTTAAATAAATGCAGTATTTAGAGCATCTTTAATATATATATTAGTTAAAGAAGATGTTAAAATGTCATATCAGTATTTTATACCTCTACTACGTACTCATTTACTACATTCTTATTTAATTGATTGTTGTTGCTCTAACTAAATAAACCAGTCAAATCAAAAGTAGGCCCCACCTCTCCACCCACTCAAACTCTCAAATGTATTTTTTTTATTATTTTTTTAAGGAGAACTATCACGTGGAACCTACATTTGACTAGCTAAAACACTAGCTACCATTAGCACGAAGGATAACATCTGACACGTGGGACCCACATTTAGCTCTCTCTTAACATCTCCATTGGAACAATATTTTTTAATGTTATGTAAAATATGACACTAACATGTTAGTTAACATATCCATTGAAGATGTTCTTATATATTTTTAACATTTTCTTTTTATCAATCAATCATTCAAACAAATAAATTTCTTTAATTTTAGTAGATCGTAACAAAAAAAATCCCAAGGGGTGTATGTTGCTGCTAAGCAAATATGATGTTTTTAGTAAGCCTGGATAACAAAATCTAGCTCATATTGGTGAAGATTCAGCCTAAAAAATTAGGATGAGTTGATGGACCCAACAAACTGACCACTCAATCCGTTTTAAAGTCTGTTTTACAGTCTCATGTATTATAATAACGTATTATATATTGCGCTATCATAGTGTATATGGTTCTATCATAATATATGGCGTAATTTTTTTTTTAATTTAAAAAAAATACACTAATGCATCTCGGTATATATTTCATTTCATATAACAGCATGCACTTCATTTGGAGAGTGTATGATTTTTTTTTTTAAAATCAATGTTGACTGCAAGTAAAGCTGTAATGGAGTTGGATGTATTATTTTCCTAAATTTAAATACTATGTGAAACTCCCATGGAATCAGGCAAATTCAAGCTTATCATTTTCATAGCATCTCAGTTGTTTGTAATGATGCACATTTCAAGATTATATATTGGTGGGATCCTATGATTAAATCCTTGTGATGGTATCCAATGAATGTTAGATATCATTTGTATATGTCAATTTTCAATGAGAGATTGACATGTGTTTTATCACATGCTTAACATATGAGATTTTAGGATAATTTGAGACATTAAAATATATTGATGAGCCTAACACTGATTGAATATCATCTCTAAACCTCTTTAATCTTAAAGTTTTAAAATTACCTTTTTTTGTGAAAAATGCAGATCTTGCTACCAGTAATTTTATAAAATAAAAGTGAGGTTACAAATCCAAATGGGGGTAAGAAGTTACAAGTACCTATTTTTTTATGTTTATGCTTAACCCCTAACATATAGCTTCTCAATTGTATATTAGATACACATGAATAAATATAAATATTTTATAATTAATCTAAAATAGATCAAAAGACAATATATGACTCTTATATTTGATCATTTTCTTGTAGTCCCTACGCGCTTTGATTTTGAAAAAAATGAAATATGTCTTAATGAATAGAATACATTAAAAAAACTCTTACTAGATCAATTATCAAAAAATATATATCTTTCATTAAACAAAATATGAAACTATAATTAAAATTGTTTATAACGATTGCATGTAACAATCCCTAGGTAGTGGTTCCTAAAAAAAAAACAAACTTAGGGGGGTAAAAATAAAATTGCCTGCATGTGATGACTAGACAACTTGGATGATCATAAATGTAGCCTCATTTAGTTGTTGCATTGCCATCAAAATGCTTCATTAATAGACCTAATTCCAACCCCACACATGGTCATTAATTACTTTGGGTCTAGTCTACCATGTTGTACTATTATTTTATGCATTTTGTGTTTGATTTTCCACAAGAAGTTCATATTACACATCAGAATGTCTTAAATCATGTTGAACATCACCCACTTTCACTACCAGAAGCTGACAAGCTCAAAAACGTTGGACACATTGTTGATGGAAAATAAAAGTATGTTTTAATGAGAACTTCCAAATCTAATATATATATATAATAGATCTCCATCATCAAATGCTAAGCAAAGGACTTGCACGTGTATTTGGGAATCGATGGGCCGAGCCAATAGAAGCCCACTCATCTCAACTTGGGCTCACTCTTTAAACTTTTCTGGAAAATGATATGTTCAGCCCAGTGTAACCTCAATGGTAATCCACACAGATTTTATTTATTTATAAAATCATATAGTCTCCCATTGAATACATGCAGTTATATGAAATAAAATATATATTGAAATACATTAGTGTATTTTTTTCGCGTTGAAACAACGATAATTTTTTTTGCGCTATATACTATGACAGAACTCCATACACTATGATAACGCAGTATATATTACTTTATCATAGTGTAAAGGGCTACAAAACGGGTTACAAAATAGACTAATTGTATCAGCGCTCAACTTTTTTTGGTATTAAAATGGTGTCATTGCATGAGTATTTCTGAAAATAGGATTTAAAAAATGGAAAATTTAATTAGAGGTCAATGTGGTTATCAGTCTATTATTTTTAAATTTTTAAGTTTTTTTTAAGTCTCTATGGTGGTGAAAAATTATTTTTAGGTCCCTACAGCCTGATGTTGTTCAAAAATATCAAAAATGCCTTCACCCGATTGTGCGAATGTTAATAATGTATTGGGAAGTGTTAACAGTGTACTGGAGAAACTTAACAATGTATTAGGGAGTGTTTATAGCGTTATGAAATAATTGGGTGGGGAGCATCTTATGCGAAGATTAACAATGTACTATGGAGTGTTAACAATGTACTGAATACACTAAACAATGTATTTAGGAGTATTAACAATGTACTAAAATAATTGGGCATGGGACATTTTCGGTATTTTTGAACAACATCTGGCTGGAGGAACTTAAAGATAATTTTTCACCGCCTTGGGGACCTAAAAAAAACTTGAAAATTTTCAATGACCTAAAAATAATAGACGGGTGATCATATGAACCCTAATTAATTTTTCCTTAAAAAATTGATCAAGAAAAATTGATAAAAACATCTCCCATTTCCTCTAAAGAAGTGATACAATGACATATCCTTTTTGATTAATAAAAAGAGATTATGTTTCAACTGTTGTAACACCACTTCAAAAAAAAATTGATGTAATGCTAGTGTGATTTCTCGTAATAGAGGTTCAAGAATTGGACAAGCTTCCCATTTACAGGCAAAAAATAAAAAAGCTTCCCATTTACATTTCAATCACATCAAAAACAAATTGCATTGTGATGTGTTGGGATTCATTACTGATGATACTGAATTGATGAACCAAAAAGATCAGTCATTGTGGGCTGGTCAAGTGAGCCAAACCCTAGACTGAATAATCAAAAGAACCCAGCACTATTTGTCAAAGTACCAAGAATTGCAGTTAAAGGTCTAGATGCATTAGTCTGATATGCGCGTACATCCTAGTCTTCTGCATTTACATAATTTTTGTAGATTGATACTATTCAATCTATAGTTTAATCAACTATACCTAATTTTAGGTTGTGTACTGGGGCAATCCAAGATGATATGGAGTCTCATGATTTTATAATTTCTCATATTCTTGAATATAAAGTTTAAGACTTTTGTGGCCTTTTACACAAATAAATAAATAAAATAAAATAAAATAAATAACACTAATGGGTCCCCATTAAATGTCTAACTAAAGGCATTCAATCATGGAGGCTCATTGAAAACATATATGGCTTGTGCTGTTGTGCAGCACTGACCCTTCAAATTATTTTGATTTGACACATTTGATGCTTAACTAAAAACATACAAGGTGGTGCAATGTTGACTCGCATAGTACCCTAGCCAATGTGCCAAATCATAGCACACAACTTTTTTTTTTTTTCCATAAAAAAAAAAATAAAGAACTTTTTTTTTATTTCCTTTTTAAGTTTTGTGGCCTTGTTTTGATCAATTATTAAACAAATTTTACTTTTACTAAATTATTATTTGAGTAACCAAATTTGTCAAATTTTGAGTTATTGTTGAGAACAATTTATTGATAATTGAAAAAGTGTTATTACACATAATCTTGTTACAGTCACACATAAAGTTTCATATACCTCAATAACTGTTGAGCAAAATATATATATCTCGTTAGGTGAATTATATATACCTCATTGATAAATTTTTATATATTTTTTAATGACTTCATATAATTAATTGAAATATATAAATTTCATCTTTTAAAATAACATATACATCATTAGACGATATATATTATTTTAAAAAAGATCAAGACAGTTGCGAACTATAGACGGGATTATAAACAGAATTGTCTAACGTTTAGGTCATTGCAAGGCCGAAGTAGAAGGGGTGCATCAGAGTATTAGACTAATAAACAAGCAATTCTCAACCCATTAAGACTTCTTATGACACAAAAGGTGCAGTTTTGGGAAAATGTCAATCAATCTTCTTTATATTCATAACTTTATATTCATAAAGATGTTCCAATAACTACAACAAAAAATAACATAAAATAAAACCTAGAAAAAGGAAGCATGGGACATGATGCAATATGTTGGCATCACATGAAGAAGTGGATGTTACATGCAGACATTATTAAAGTAGAGAGAGGAGCAATAGATTATCATTAGTTCCAAATTTAAAAAGGCCAATTATTGCTCACTATAAAAATTGTAACCAAAGACAACTTTCATGGCAACTTCCATGTGCAAGAGAAAAAGGATCTCAAAGAAAATGAATATCAAAAAAAAAATTTCACCAGATCGATCTTGCCCACTTATTCATTATATATAATGAATTATATTAAGTGACTTAGCTCATCTTCTGTCTTACTTTGATAGTGTTTGGCTTATCTTTTGTTGAAATTGACAAATGATATTTTACAATAGATTGCTTGATTTTATATTGGAATGATCCATGATCTATTTTCATATAAACAATTTCATTTTTTGTCTATGCATAATACGAAGTTACCATATCTATATTTTTTACAAATGGTGTTACCTTACAAATGATTGACCTCTTGGTAAATTAGAAGAGCATTATGCTTTTAATCAGGAAAATAAAAAAATAACATATCAAAAAAACTGACCCTATGCTTTTAGATTTCTTATACCTTTTTAGGAGAGCAGACATATGAAATTGTTTAACATTGGGGACCAACTCTCATACAATTAGTCTGTTTTGTAATTTAGTTTATAATTAAAATAATATATGAAATTGTTTAACAAATTATATATCTAATATGTTAGGTGTATTTAGTTCATACACCCATTCAGATGAGGTCTAAATGCTCATATAAATTTTTTTGGTGATTTCAATACCCAAAAAATATAAACAAATTTTAAAACCTCAATTTTTTACACAGTTTACTTTAACAAAATAAAATAGGATGAAAGAAAGAAAAAACACAACATAAATAATAATAAATCAAACAAAAATATGAATAACTGGTGACCCAATAAATAAAAATGATTCAATAAACTAGTATCAAAATAAATAGATAATAAAAAAAATAAAGAAGAGAAAAATCTCAATAAAATAAAAATGACAAGCCAACAGATGGTGGATCAAACACCACATCTAAACATCCACCATTGTAGATTTGCACACAGTGAATTCTTAACAATTAATATTAACCTAACAAAAATTAGGGGAAAGAGAAGAAAATCAAGTGTGATCCACAAAGGTAGCTGAGCCACAAACGTGCATCACCTCTTCTTTTTCTTTTTTTTCTCTCATTCAAGTCCAAAAAAAAAAAAAAAAGTGGGGGCAAGCCCGGGTCTCTCTCTGTTTGACAGAAATCTGTGTGGTGAGTTTTTATTTTTAATTTTAATTTTTTATATTTATGAGAGTGAAATTTTTTATTTTATTTTTATATTTACGAGGGTGAAAATTGAGTGAGTGGGATTAATTTGTGGGAGGGGGAGCAGTTGCATTTTTATTTTTTTTTAATTTGTTTTCCAATGGGTCAAACATGTGGATCTATTGGTCCCAGTATTATTAAAAAAAAAAAATTGCCTCACACATGAACAATCATTAGCTTTAAAATCAATTCAACTTTTTTTTTTTTTTTGGTATGAAAAAAATTCAACCTTTTGTTATAAAAGAAAAGGAAACAAGTAATCCATGTACATCGCATTAATGATGTGGTTTTTACTGTTAAGTACCCATTTTCACTCTTTTGTATTCATTAATCATTCACATATATTTTTATTAATAATAATAATAATAATTAACCAAGCATCATTCATGTTCATTAATCTTACTTTACAATTTCAACAATAAATTCAGATCAAAGTTTGCTTTTGTAGAATTTTTAAAATCATGATTAATTAAAAAGTTAGTTTTAAATTTTTTAAAAAATATTTTTTTAAAAAAATGAGTTTTTTAGAATTCAAATTTTATTAAATTAAATCTTTTTTTAAATAATACTTTTTAAAGTGGGTTTCAAACATCATCTAACACTCACAATTAATACAGTATAATACACACACATACATATTTATATAACTTCTACTAATTCATATGAGGTATAATTATTGGTGCACCTAACTATCCCTTTTTTTCAAAAAAAAGGGAAAAATTCAAATAACCCCTTGTAAACTGTCTGAAATCCATATAACCCCATGATTTTTCATAAAGTCCATTTAACTCTCTGAAAACATGTATGTAAATCCAAATAAATCTTTGAGTTAAATTTTCATTGACAAATGAGAAATCCCATGCGAATATTCTGTTTGATTAACTCTGACTGAAAACACAATATACCAAAAAACTTATAAATTATTAAAAATGCAAAAAAAACCTTTGTATATAACGATTTTACCCCTCCAGATGGATCATGAAACCCTATCCGAAGGAGTAAAATAATCATTTATACATGTTTTTTTATATTTTTAATACATTATAGGGTTTTTGGTATACTATATTTTTAATCAGTGTTAACTAGACAGAATATTCACAGAATAAACCTAATCTGTTATTGAAAATTTAACTGAGGGACTATTTGGATTTTTATAGTTGTTTTCAGGGGGTAATATGAAATTTATAAAAATTCAGGTGGTTGTATGGATTTATGGTAGTTTACAAAGGGTTACATGGATTTTTGCCTTAAAAAAAATACAAAAAATAAATGGACCAAAATATTTTAAAAAAATAAAAAATATAAGAGTGTGAAAAAACGGCAAAATGACACGTCAACAAAGACAGATGTTCGGTCAATCCAGGGCGTCCAAAGGCCTTAATAAAGCCCACCCAAACAATTCAATCTCTCTCTCTCTCTTGTCGCCCAAGAAAAAAATTTCCCTTTTGAAAACCCTAACAAACCTTTCTCTTCTCATCTTCACAAACCACATTCAACATGACTGCCTGCAAGGGAAAATACCATGGTAAAGACTCTCTAGACCTCTCTATATGTCGATTTTCATTGTTGGGTATTCATGAAAATCTGATTTTTATGAGTTGATCTGGTTTGTTTTGGGTTTTTATAATTTGGGTTTTGATTGTTTGGTCTCTTTTCACGTTTTTGTTGTATTGGTATTCAAAAAGATCCGATTTTTGTTCGCTTTGTTGATCTACTTAGTTTTTTTTTTTTTTTTTTTTTGGGGGGGGGGGGATGTGGATATGTGGATCTGATCTGTGTTTGTGTGGATTTTTATATTTTTTAAAAGATGGTTTGTTTTAGATCTGGGAATTTTTTTTTTCCCTTTTCTTTGGTTGGATTGATTGAGATGTATTGAAATCTCATGATTTTTAATAGACTCTATTTGATTCTCCAGTGTTAGGGTTTTGTAAATAAATTGTGTATGTTTGTTTGTGTATGTGTTTATGTTGGATTCGCCTGATCTATGATAAACATCACCCTTTGTTTTAGGTTTAGTTTTTTAAATTTCAATATACACACTGGATTATAATTATCTCCTTTTTTCATTTATTTAGTCTTTTCCATCTTATATTACTCATGAATAAATTATCAGCAGTAGGTCTAACTCTTGATGAGTTCTTCAATAATATGAGGGATCCAATTTTTTATGAATGATATTAATATCTCTACTGAATTTGTTTTGTAATTGTTAATCAGTTCACCTATACTGTTGATGCTATATATAATAATTTACATTTTTTAGCATGTAATATTTCAAGTTTATTCTTTGATTTGGTGAAATTATCCTCAATCATAAATGTTTGATTAAATAGAACTGTAGGGCTGTGTTTGAAGCCTATATTATTCATTTTCTCAAAAAATTTCACAATTCCACCTCTCCTTTGGTACAGTTTATATTAAGCCTTTCAACATATCAAATACCTTAATCCGTATCTGCTCCTAAAACTCTTGGATACAGATATTAATATTCAAATTCTGTTTTTTTTTTTTTCCGATTTAGCGTGAATATAGATATTTTTTCATATAATTAACATATTTAAATATAGACACTAGTTAGGGTGTACATGATAAGGATGTGAGAATGATTCAATCGGAAAAACCAGAGTATATCGGGACTCCAGGGCTACTCGTCTCTTTCAGAGATCATGGAAGGAGAATGGAATGATTGTTTAAATTTTGAAGATTATGATTAATCGTACAAGATAATTAATAGTTATATATAAATCAAACATTTATAATTTTCTAATTATGTCAGATTCAGATATTTATCTGTATCCACACTCTGGATATTGAAACATCATATAATTTCATAAAATGGTTATGGATTCGGAGCGGATACATATACTTTCATATAATTGACAGCCTTAATCCATGCCTTTGTGTCCTCATTTGACTGCCGATTACTTTTCTCTGGTTCTCCTAATATTACAACTATAATGGGGAAGTGGCAAATTTTAGTGTATTCCTTCCTATGATATCCACCGTATATTGAATGATTGATTTTACATGATTTTTTTTGCTGATTCTTTTGAAGTTTAGAAGCTCTAATTTGCAGACTGTATGATTGATCATCGTAATGATAGTCAAGGGATGATTACTGTTCTATAGGCATCTTATGATAATGTTACTCTCTGTTCTATTTATAGTTCACTAGGAAATGCTTCGTTCTGTGTTTCGTGCATTTTCATTTTCTTGCATTTATGATGTACCACATTTTCTCCCATAATCTGTTGCTTTCAATCTCAGTAGCTTTCTTAAGGCCCTATTTGTTACCAATTCTCAAAAACAGTTTTTCCATAATAGTTACTCTCAACCACTGTTTCATAAAAGCTGTTTCATTGACTTTTAATACATAAAAACTAAAATCTGAAACCAAAATCGCTAAAGATGAAGAAACCCATTTGGAATGAGTTATCTGAAAACTGATTGTATAGAAGCAAAACAATTTGACAACATGCGCCAGTTTTGATTGCATAAACATCATCCTTTCCTTTCAATTTTGACATCTTGTTCTATATAATTTCTCATTTTCAACTGCATAGTTCATAGTTTCATTGAACCTTCACTCCTTTTGGTCTTCTTTTCTTATTCATATGAATGAAATTTTTTTGCTTGTTCTCATTTCAACTTTACCATATCGTGAAGAAATAATGATCCTGATTTAGTGAGAAAAACTCGTAATCTTTTCATTTCTGTTCAACTTTCCAGATGAGCTCATCGCCAATGCCGCCTACATCGGCACCCCTGGCAAGGGCATCCTTGCTGCCGATGAGTCCACGGGAACCATTGGCAAACGCCTTTCCAGCATCAATGTAGAGAACGTGGAGTCCAACCGCCGCGCCCTCCGTGAGCTCCTCTTCTGCACCCCCGGTGCCCTCCAGTACCTAAGCGGTGTCATCCTATTCGAGGAGACCCTCTACCAGAAGACTGCCTCCGGCAAGCCCTTCGTCGAGGTCCTCAAGGAGGGTGGAGTCCTCCCCGGCATTAAAGTCGACAAGGGTACCGTCGACCTCACCGGCACCAATGGCGAGACCACCACCCAAGGCCTCGACGACCTTGGAAAACGCTGCGCAAAGTACTATGAGGCTGGTGCCCGCTTTGCCAAGTGGAGGGCTGTCCTTAAAATCGGACCCACCGAGCCGTCCGAGCTCTCCATCCATGAGAATGCCTACGGGCTGGCCCGTTACGCCATGATCTGCCAGGAGAATGGACTCGTCCCTATTGTTGAGCCCGAGATCCTTGTCGATGGTCCCCACGACATTGACCGCTGCGCATACGTCACGGAACGCGTCCTCGCAGCCTGCTACAAGGCCCTCAACGACCACCACGTCCTCCTCGAGGGGACCCTCCTGAAGCCCAACATGGTCACCCCTGGTTCGGACGCCAAGAAGGTCTCCCCTGACGTCATCGCCGAGTACACGGTGAGGACCCTCCAGAGGACCACCCCCGCCGCGGTTCCTGCCATCGTATTCCTCTCCGGAGGGCAGAGCGAGGAGGAGGCCACGCTGAACTTGAATGCCATGAACAAGCTCAAGGGGAAGAAGCCATGGTCACTCTCCTTCTCATTCGGGAGGGCGCTGCAGCAGAGCACGCTCAAGACATGGGCCGGCAAGGAGGAGAACCTTGAGAAGGCCAGGGCCGCCTTCCTCGCAAGGTGCAAGGCCAACTCTGAGGCTACCCTCGGGACCTACAAGGGGGATGCTGCCAAGGTGGCCGGCGCATCTGAGAGCCTCCACGTCAAGGACTACAAGTACTAGGTTTTCCTTCCTCCCCTCTCTTTCATATGAGAGTTGAAGAGGTGAGTGAAAAGGTTTGGCTTTGTGTCTGCTAGGGTGTCTTATTTTTGTGTCTAATAAGGTATAGGAGCCCATTGCATGCTTTTGTATGTATGGATGGGAACCTTCATGAGTTTTTTTTTTTTTGTTTTTATATTAAAGTGTTTGCCTGTTTTATGGTGACACTGGATTTTTGTTGGGCGAATCACCCAATATGAGTTTTCTTTTTGGGATTTGACTATGTTTTGGTTTGCATTAAAGCAATGTGAACAATGATTATCAAGATTTCAGTTGGCCATGGATTCTGTTGATTGTCATTTTTGGGTTTGCATTTTTATGATGAGGAGATAGATGAACAAATGCATGGATGGCTTTGGATTCTGAAAGCTGTTTGAAGTTCTCTAATACTTTCAGAGTAACACATATCAATGTGCTATTTCTTTATGCGCATGCCCTCGAATTCTCCTTTGCCTTTTTGTCGTACTAGGCTCGAGACGTCCATCTCCCTCCATTGCACATAATCATCCCCAGTGATCCTCGACAAAGCCTGCATTAGAACCACGTCTTGAGCTTCCACCCAAGCTCGCTCGATCGCCCATAGCTTGTGTTCCCTCTCGAGTCGGGTCATCTCTTCCCTCCTCCACACCTCCTCCCTCAACATCCTCTCTTGCTCCTTGTTCTCCAATGTCTTCAACATCTTGTCTAAGAAGGCCTCTTGGACCTCAATGAACCTCCTCATCTGCGAATTGACAAACTCCCTCATCTTCGACCTCCAACCATTCCTCCTCCTATCATCCTCTTTGTCTGATGATGAGGCCTCGAGGAAGTCATTGGAGGAGTGGTTGGACAAGCTGAGGCTCTCAGAGAGCTTTGGAGCTGCTTGAAAGGCATCTGGATTGTTGTTTGGGATGGTTGGGAAGTAGTGGTAGTGGTTGGTGGTGGTGGAATGGTTGGTGTTAAAAGTCTTTGATGGGGGGAGTGAGTGTGATTTGTTTATCACCATATAAGGCATCAAGTTGCCTGAAGAACCTATAGTGCTTGCCATCCTGTCTCCCTTTTCTTTGTCTTCTTGTAGTACTTGTAGAGGTTCTCAAGTTTCTCCCTGCATTTCTTCCCACTCCTTTGGTACCCATTGTCCTACACTGACAGGATGATTGGTTATTTTTTCACAAAAATTAAATTTTCTTTCCACTCTAGTAACTCACACAATAATTGCGTGATATCTCACATTGTTACTTAAAGAGATTTAAATAAAGAATTGATATATGTTACCTCACATTGAAGATTTCTGTAAGACTTGTGATATTTTCAGTCATATATTTAAGTCCCATATTAGAGACTAGGCTAATGAAATATGATAAAATCTTGTCTTAAATAGATCTCATTTCCACACCAAAGTACTAGTTTTTTTTTTTTGGTAAGTATGAACCCAAATTTTGGTTGAAAAATCACCTGCAAAACATGCGTTTTAAGTAAGTCTGAAGGGATTTAAACTTGAGGCCTATGGAATGTAAATCCGTAGCTCTACAAGGAACTAGGATTACTTGAACATCCAATACGTATGTTCTACAGGTAGATGTTAAGTGGTTTGTAATAAATGCATATTTGATCATATGAAATGCTTAAGTTCTTTTCTAAATTAAAAAAATTTAAAATATATATCCGAGCAAAATAAAAATTTAAAATATATATGGTGAAGAACAAGAGGTCCTCTAACTCTAATTGATATTTAAAGAGTTGGCACTTGTTTTTTTGAGAAAAAAGCAAACAAACATCTTATTATTTAAAAACAAATTCAAACAAATGACATAAACGACCCAGTAAAATATATTGTAAAACATCTTTAATTGGTATTTATTAAAAAAATACTAGATCAGAACAAACAAAAGAAGAAATTGAAAAGGACAATTTTTTTTTAGGATTTTTAGTTTTAAGTTCCTGTAAACATGTCTATTTAGGGATCGGTCCCTCACTTCTTGATATTTCTTTTTTAGTCCCTATATTCAACTGCCTATTTGGTTTTTAGTCCCTCCGTCAAACGTCCGTCCATACACCGTTAATTTGTGAAATGTGATTTTATTTTTTAGTCCCTATAAACTATGTTATTTAGTGATCAGTCCCTATAAACTATGTTATTTAGTGATTGGTCCCTGTAAAATATGAAGAAGGGAGGGACTAATCACTAAATAACATAGTTTATAGGGACTTAAAAATAAATCATATTTCACAAATTAACGGTGTATGGACGGACGTTTGACGGAGGGACTAAAAACCAAATAGGCGGTTGAATATAGGGACTAAAAAAGAAATATCAAGAAGTGAGAGACTGATCCTTAAATATACATATTTGCGGGACTTAAAAATAAAAATTTTTTTTTTTATTGGTAAGTATTGAAAATACACAATGTCAGTCACATTGTTTTCTTGTTGTGTGTATCAACCAAAAAAACAAAATAAAAATCACCATAAAACGAAAAGAATCACATAGATACAATATAAAAATAAATCTCAAAGGGTATTTCATTTCATTTATACTATATAGAAATAAAAAAATAAAATTAATTGTGGATGGTGTATTTGAAAAAAATGAGAGAGATGTGGGGGAAGAGAGAGAAGAAGGGGGAAAGAAAAAAAAAGAGAGAGGGGAGTAGAGAAGGGCAGGATTGGAGTAGAGGCGGCAGCGGTGGTCGGAGGGCGCTAAAAGGGAGGCGGGTTTAAGAATAAAAGTTGGGAATAACCTCTCTTTCGATATCTATCTGGTAACCGGTTGTATGAAATGAAATGACTCAAAAACACCCACAAGGAGAGGACGGTCAGAATGGTTGGCTGGTCCATCAATATTTGTTTGTCTTTATGTGGTAATTTAATGGTCTAAAAAATTGAGTTTTTTTAGTGAATCAATGTTTAGATCGAAAAAAAAAAATTCCTAAATGTGAATCTAAACGCATTTTCAGTATTTAGGTTTTCTTCTTATTTTTTCAGGTTAGAAAATTCAAGATTGAAAAATTAACAAAATAACACTATTCAAAAACTGAATTTGAAACTATAGAGATATTAAGAATTCAAAAATTGAATATTACAACAATTTAAGGCAATGCAACCCCTATTTTTTGTGTGTTTAGATTAGTGATCTAAAATTTATAAAACGAAATGAGTTCATTCATCACCCATGATCTCATTTATGCAGTTGACTAAAGTAGAGGAGGAGGAGGAAAATAAAAGGAGGGTCAGAGAGCGGAAGGCCTAGGGTGTGGGGGGGAGGGGGCGGAAGACGCTAGAGAGGGAGAGTGGGTAGAGAGAGATGCTTGCCTATGCTCAACACCAGTCGCCCTCCTCGATCCGCTCTCTTTCACTAGCTACCCTCTCCCTCCCCTCTCCTGCCCACTACACATCCTCCCTTACTCCTTACCCTTCTCATTCCTTAAAAAGTTAGTTTTTTATTATTAAATGTGTATCAATTTATGGGGTGGGAGTAACCATTGGCATTATTTATATTAGATAAATTGGGAGGTTAATTTATAAGAGCAAATGTGGGCCTCACTCGACTCTTAGGAATGTAGACAGTTGGGGCCTACTGGGCTATGATTTTGGACCGTCCAAAGTGATGGGAAAGATATCGGCGATGACAAAGTGACTGTAACATAAAGCGGAGGCTAACATCATATTTATTCGATATAATACAGTTCAGAATAAGAATATCATATATGCAGTTAATTAAGCCTCTCAATTAACTAAAACAAATATCTTTATATGATATATTAATGTGGGAAGTGTTGATACGGATATGATATCCATATGTCCGATAAAAAAATATATTTGAATTTAACATATATTGCATGTTTGTAATATATGTTATTCAAGTTCTATTATATCATGTGATTAATAATAATCTTGTAAATTTCAGTGATTAATGTATTCTCTTTGTATGACCCAAAAAGTCTTGAAGTCTAAGTATGAACTCTCTCATTGTAACATGTCACTTAATCACCCAAAATACTTTTCGTATTTAACATATAAATTATCCAAAATATATCTGTATCGGCTCAAAATTGAAAAGATTCGAATTGGAACAGCAATATCAGTTTCATAACCATAAAGGGGTTCATTCATGTTTCAGAAAGTTTGCATGAGATAGACCAATTATTTCCTATTATTTAATATTTATATATTTTATTTTGAAATAGGTAGTAATGTAACTAGATTTATAGTCCAACCAAATCGCATCATATGCTTTATTCTCCTCTTTATCCAAGATCAACTAAATGTCTAGAACATGTTTACTTTCTTTTCTTGTAAGGGAAAAATTTAAATAAACCCCTATAAACTGCATGAAATCTATACAACACCACCCCGCCCCCCCCCCCCCCCTTTTTTTTTTTTTTTTTTTTTTGAAGAAGGTAGAAATCTATATAACCCATTGACTTTTCATAAAGTCCATATAACTCCCTGTGAACATCTATATAAATTTAAATAACCCCCTGAGATAAACTTCCGTTGACAAATGAGTAATATTATGTGAATATTCCATTTAGTTAACTCTAATTTAAAACACAGTATACCAAAAAAACCTACAATTTGTTAAAAATATAGAAAACCCTATATAAATGATGATTTTATAAAATCTTATAAAAAGAGATAGATTATGAAATCTTATAAAAAGAGATAAAATCGTTATTTATATATAATTTTTCACATTATTAACGCATTGTAGAGGGTTTTGGGTGTATAATGTTTTCAGCCAGGATTAACCAAATAGAATATTTACATAATAATCTTGATCTTGTCAACAAAAATATAAATTAGGGGGCTATTTAGATTTATACATGTGTTTTAAGAGGGTAATATGGATTTCAGGGAGTATACAGGGGGTTATATGAAAGTTTCCCTTTTTGTAAAGAACTACCCCCAACATTAGGTGAGAAATAAACTAGATACACATGATCACTCACAAATCACCTACAATATTAGGTAGGTTTGGATGATCTGAACTCGAAAGTTATGGGAAGCAAACCCAAGTTAAAGATTTACTTACTTTTGAAATAAAGATTACTTTTCTTCAATATTAAATTTATCTCCCCTAAAAACTAAGTTGGCATTTACATCAAATCATGTAAAATTCAATCATCAAATGTAGATACTTCACTACTAGCTCTCACTTCTTTTAATACCTTCCTTGATTGAAAATGCGGCTATCTCATTAGGGCGAGCGTTGGAGGCCTAGAAGGGGTTAATTATAAGTTACTGGTTAATTAATTAGTGTATAAGACATACAAGAAGTAATGACAAAGTACATGCGTGTTTTATTGCACACAATTATATACAGTTTTTTTGATTTACTGGAAGTTGTTTTTTTTAAATCTGTTTCCAAACAGAAAAATTGAGATTAAAGCCTGTAGGTATATTTTTGTAAAAAATTACCCAAAATCTAAGTTTTACAGAAATTATGGAAAGACATTTTATGCAAAATCAATTTTACAATCGTGCAACCAAAAGCAGCCATAGCCCTCCATCTCTACCCCTACCACATAAGATCCGTCTCTTTCATCATCATTATCACAACCAATGTGACCCTTACCTTGGTCACTTTCTTCAATACCTATTAAAGACTTAGAAAGAAAACTTGTGTTTTAAGGAAGCGTAGTTTTATAGTTTTTTTTTATGGAATTGGTAGACAATTGTTATCTTGATTTCATATAAAAAAGATGTTACACCATCCAAACTAAGGTGAAAAAAAAAAGCTTAAAAATTCTAGACACAAAAGACGAAATAGAAGAGATTTCTATTGCTCCTCGAAAAGGCACTACCAAGATAGATACCTCATGAAATTTATAATACAAAACTAAGGCGTAGTTTTGTATTTTATTTTTCTAATATTTTATAATAGTCAAACAGACAATTAATGAAAAACTTACACTTAACAAGGCTAGTGAATGATGCTTAAAACTTGACGCCCAAATAGCAAGGATTTTAAGAAAAGTTTGATAAAGGTTTAAAATTTTAAAGATAAATTGTTGGTATTTACATTTATCAAAATTGAGAATAAATACTATCTCAACCTTTAAATAAAACAAAATATCTTTATTTTCATTTTAAAATTAGAGCAAGTCTCTATAGTTTTTTCTGATTATTTTTTATAATAAATTATCCTTCCATTCATTTATAAATATAATTATCTTTTATCTCATTACTTATTATAAAATTAAAATTAAGATCCCTTTAAGATCTTTTCTCAAATTTATTTACATATTTAATAATATCTGACGGTCACAAAACGCCGTCCACGTCCAAATAGACGCGTCGAGTACACGTGTCACACAATCATCCAAATAAATAGGCGGCCACTCATCCTCCATTACATCAATCAAAGCTAAAAAAAAAACTTCTTCTCGTTTTTTATCCTCTCTTTGTTCAAGGTATGTTTTTGATTGATTGATATGAAGATCTACGTCTATGTTTCCAGATCTGTTTATTTAGGGTTTCGTGTGATTTCTTTTGGGTAGATCGGGTTTTGATGTCCGTTTCGAGGAGCGATTGATTCGTGTTTGTATCTAGACTAGATGTATGTGCCGATCGTGATTTGCGTTTTCAGATCTGATGATAACTTTTGATTCTGTGGACTTTTAATTGTTTTCGACCTTCTGATATTGTTGTCTAGGGTACAGATCTAGATTTATGTGAGGGTTTTGAGAGATTGATTCGGTGTCTGTGTTTTTATGATGATTCTTGGATTGAGTGGTTTTTAAGGGTTTCACTTGATTTCTTTTGGGTTTCGGAATCGATCGTCTTGTTAGATCTGATCTTTTTAGATCTGTATAATTTTCTAATAAAAAATCTACTTTCTTCTATTTGAAAGAGTTTTATGGTTTCTTATTGTATTTTTTTTTCCTTAAAAAGCATGGTTTAGATTTTCATTTTTTTGGTCTTTTGGGTTTGTGGGGTTTGGATTTCTTGATTTGATATTAGGGTTTCGTTTGTTCTGCTAGGGTTTGATCTGTTTGTTTGATGTTATTGGAAAATTTTGCCTTTTTTTTTTCGTGTTGTTTTGTTGGATCTTGAAAGGGTTGGTTTTGATCTGATAATTTTTTCTTTTTTTTTGGGTGGATTTTTTGCAATCTTTTATTTTCATGGATTTGATCGAAATTTGTTCTTTATTGTTGAAGATTCATGGGATTCGGTCTTATTGGATTATTTGGTTCTTGTACTTGCATTATATGGTTGTTTCCATGGATTCTTTATTTTAATTTCATCAAAGTTTGGACTTTTTGGTTTGGGTTGATTTCGATTTCAATTTTTTTATTTTTATCTCTAATTTCTGTTCCTCTTTATAATGTTTGAGCCATGGAAATTTGTTCCTTTGATAGAAGAGTTGGTTTTATCAATTGATCTAATGATATTTGATCTTCTATTTCTTTCTTTCTTCATCTGGGCACCTGTTTTACATGCACGCTCGATTGTTTTATATCTGTTTTTTGTTATTATTGCTTCAGTAGCGATCAAATGTTTGTTTAAAGTTGTATAGACCATCATTTCCTTTTGTTGTTGAATTGTTCATGTATTTTTCTCTTGAATTGTTCCTTTTTTTGATATTATTGCTTCAGTCGAGATTATAATTTTCTTTGGGGTATCTGATTTTTTTAAATAACTATTTTTCTTTATGATCTAATCGTTTTTACTAAATGCATTGTTGGGGTTTATGGTTATTTCCCTAATCATCATGCAATTTCGTTCTTGTGCGTACAGTTCAAATTTTTTTGTGATTTTTTTGCTTTTCTTTATTATTGATAGTTATGTTCTTTATTTTTCCTGTGGCCGAGAATATGTATTGCTGAGATTTGATGATCATCTAAATGTAGATTGGACTTGCCTTTTTCTCTGGTAATGGGTGCTGGTAGATAACCCTTATACAGGGGCCCTTTGTACTTTGTTTGTCGGGTCTCGGTCTTCCGAGTCTGAGTCTTCGGCTCATTTTTATTTTTGCTTTCCTTCTGTTTCCTCTCATCTCCACTTCAGAATTTTAACCACTCTTTTAGCAATGAAAGCATTAGTAGTAACTTCTACATTTTTCAGAAAAAAAAACCCACATGTACACGTCTGATTTTTTTTTTTTGACGATATTGTTGAATGTTTTGATATCATTTTTTGGTCATGAATATGAAGTTATTGAGTTGATCATTTTTATGTGCAGTAAACTAATTCAACAAAATTCTATAAAATCAAGCAGCGCTTCGTTCCACTTCAACTTCCAACAGCCAAGTTTCATGTCTGAACTCGACAACCAGATTCCCTCTGCTTTTGGTAAGACATCCTTGCCCAGATTGCCTCATTGCAATCCCCTTTTTTTCAGTTTTGTTGTGGTAGTTCAATTAATCATTCTCGTCTGCCTTGTTATTTAATCATGATGCAGATCCCTTTGCTGATGCGAATGCTGAGGACTCCGGTGCTGGTACAAAGGAGTATGTGCATGTGCGCATACAGCAGAGGAACGGCAGGAAAAGCTTGACTACGGTTCAGGGCTTGAAGAAAGAATTCAGCTACAGCAGGATTCTCAAGGATCTCAAGAAGGAATTCTGCTGCAATGGCACTGTAGTCCAGGATCCAGAGCTGGGACAGGTACATGTCATGTCCTAGTATCTATCTAATGATGTCATGGCAATTGTAGCATATGACAGTATTTTTTTCTGATGTTTGTATCAGTGTTGACCATGGGAATCCATTCATTTAATCATCAAAATGTCGGAAACATTTTTTTAACTGAGAATTAAATTCGTAATCATAATGGATCATTGTAAGCCGGTCAACTATCTAGTCAATTATCTGAAAAATATTTGCACCCATTTCGAATCCATATCCAAAAAACGAGTATTATCCTATATTTGAATATCAAGAGTGTATCTTAAGTGCGGATATAGATGTCTGTGTATAGTGTTTAGAAAAATATCTGAATCCCACATCTATTTGTAAAATTTTATATATTATACTATGTATTGTATGTTCAATATCCTGCATGACTAATCTCAATCTTGTAACTATTATATATTCTTCATGTATGATCTGTGTCTGAGATCTCGAGACTTTAATTCTCCTATCTTTCAAATATTAGCACATGATTACCTAAAATAGTGTGTAGATTTGGACATATCAATTATTTGAAGGGATCTTATATGAATATTAATATGATATTATCTGTATCCAAATTATGTAGGATAGGATATAGATGTGAAGATATTCGATCCGTTGACAGACTTAGATGGTTTTGCAATGATTAGCTGTACTTTGTGTGGGCTCTCAATGAACCTCTGTTTCCGTCAGATAAATTTGGCATTTTGGTTCTTGTTGCTTTAGTTATCTTTCATGACCAGATCAATAGTGTGATCAACCTATTTAGGTAGGTGCATCTCAATTGCTCTATTGCTGAATGCTCTTGTCGAATGCAGGTCATTCAACTGCAAGGTGATCAGCGTAAGAACGTGTCAACTTTTCTTATTCAGGTATGTCTATCATTCCTTGCAGTGATCGACATCGTGTTAAAGTGTTGCGATCATGCTCTTGATCTTGTTAAACATGCTGTTGGCTCTTGGTTTCTTACAAGTTCGTATGAAATTTTGACAGGCGGGCATTGTGAAGAAGGAGCAGATCAAAATTCATGGTTTTTAAGAGAGGTGGATGATTAGCCGCCTATGCTGTTTGTGGGGGAGGCATCAATATATGATACTTATGTTCTATACACACTGTTTGAATTTCCTTTGTGAGCTTGTTGTGTGATGGCTCTTGTTGATGATTTTATATTAATATTCAATCGTTACTGCCAAGTAAGTACCTTTTTGTTTCATCTGCTCTTCTTTCATTCTCATCTTTGCAATCTTGCTCAAGTGGTATGAATTTGATCCCATTCTGTTGGTTGATCATATATGCCAAGTACCCCTGTAGCTGTGGCTGCAGACTCGTTGCGGTAGATTTATTTTGTGAACGACTAATTGTGAGTCCACATAAATAACATAATATACATTAGTATATATACTTTATTTTTGTAGAAATATATTTCCTTAGTATAACAATTTTCACAAAAAAAAAACGAAGAAAAGGCTTTTGGTTAAATTCAACCTGGTTTAAGTGTGAGTTGGTTGGTTCAATGAAACCTTTCTTTATTCGTATTTTGGTTTTAGTCTCCAGATTTAAATGATAGTTCTTTTTTAATCCCTGAGAGGGACCTATTCATAAATTATTTAATTTATTTTTTAGTCTCTGTGAAGGACCTATCCATGAATTATCTTTTAAATCAGGGGACTAAAACCTAAATACGAAGAAGGGAGGGATCAATCACTAAATATGATGGTTTGTGGGGACTTAAAAATAAAAATTATTTAAATAGTGGAATATGAGTGTAAAGTTTAGCGGAAAACTGATTTTAAGTCTTGATTCATATGTTATAAATCTTTAATGAAATATATATTTTGATACAGTGAATAGATAGACGACTGTTAAAAAATAATCAGTGCACCAAAATTTTAATTAATTAAAAATTAAAAAGAAGAGAAAATATCATAACCCATCAAATCTGATTAGCCTCCGACAGGAGACTAGGAGGATAGGATGTGAATAAAAATGTATTAAGTCTGCAATATGCAATACTGTCATTTTTTATATTAGCACCCCTGAAATATTGTCATGCATGGTCATAATGTCATATGCTCTGATTTTATGTAATACTCTCACTTTTTGATATTGTTGTTTTTGTGATTAGTGTGCTTATTCAGGTCACCAGAATAGTCAATTTTTTTTTATTACGGGGTATATACCACATAATTAATCAAGGTATATTACCTTTTTCTTAAGAGCATGCGCTGTTTTGTATTGCATGAAAGCTGTGTGGTCCATACGTTCAAAATTGTCCTTTCAAGCAATCATTTCCATGTTAGAGCTCTTTTTGAAGGGATAAGTATTTAAAAGTGATAATTATTTTATTATAAATAATCGAACGATAATTTAATACAGATAATTTAATGCAGTGTCAAACGTTCTTTTCAAAAAATTTTAAAATTTAAAATTTGAAACACCCATTCGAGTCTAGAGAAGCAAAAAGTCACACAGAATTAGAATTCAGGAAGCAGTAAAAGAGGAATTCACAAAAGACTCCTTGAATCATAATCCCGGAGATACTAGTTTTCAATCAATAAGTAACCACCCGAAAAGCCCACCCGAGATGTAACCGCCTCCGGAATGGCTCCCTTTCAAGTAAAGATTACTTACTTTAGAAATAAAGAATATTTTTCTAAAAATTAAATTAAAATTCAATAATCACATTTAGATACTTCACTCGTCAGTACTAGTACATACTTCTTTGAATAATATCCTTGATTGAATAATGCCGGCTCTCATTATTCTTGATGGAACAATTATAACCCATACATAAAAAATTGAATGTGAACCATAGCATTGTTGTGTGAATCAGTCCTTCAGTTGCCCAGCTGAACTCATCTGATTCACAAAGTACAGCATTTGATCTACAGTTGAATAGAAGTCACATTTATCCCTTTTTTTTATTTCCCCCCTCCATTTAGTATTTTGTTCAACTGAGAGTTATGCATGTATGGCTCTGACTCTCATTTTCAAATGAACTATACTGGAATAGTGATGTACCATTTTGTGCATGTGATATATTCATTATCTAGTCCCCCTCCCTCACCTCTTGTAAGCATCCATGCACATGTATGAATAGAGATACATCTGGAGATTCATGACAATTTCCATCAATGAATCACACAATAGTTGATGATTTTAAATCTATTGTATATTGAATATTGAGGTGGGGTGCCATGTGAGATATTAAATAAGTTTCATCTTTGCTTTCGATTTACAGCTCAAACTATGCAAATTGTATGAATGAGACATATGCATTAGATTCAGAGCCTCTAGCCATGCATAAGTAAAGACATTAATTTCATTACGACCACTGTTACGCTTAATTATTTTTATGTCACTTTTGTAGATGCCACATTGATAATGCATTGTGTGTGTATATATAATTCAATTATATCAATATATACTCTATTATAAAAAAAAAAAAGTGTAAATACATCAACTCAATTATTCAATTATTTTGAAGGGATGTATTTCAGTAATCAAATATATATTTCAAAAATATCAAAACGGGACCTGTAAAAATAGCTGTAAAAAGCATGGACCATAACATTTTCCTTTTAAGTAATACAATTAATGCACTCAAAAGATATGTATAGATATCATCAAATGATAAAAAGGATGCATGATCCTTTGCCAACCAAATTTGAAGCACATCATTTAAAGCTTGGAGCTTTCAAGTGCTCACTATTTTTTTTTTCTCACAGGCTACAGCTGTCTCAATCTGCAAGACAAATCATGTCATGGGAGAAAGTTTTTCATTAGGTTCTTGAACTAGGTATCATTGGATCCATGCTTCAATGGTTTCCATAGACCTATCTTCTTTATAGCCCACTGTTTTTTTTATTGTGTTGTTTTGATTAGTTTGCACAAGTAACATCCCAACTACCAAATAGAATTAAAAATTTCTCGGTCATGAGAATTTATTTAATTACTTTGGTCGCGTTTAAAAACGAGTTTGAAAAATAATTTTCACTTAAATCGGTTTTTTAGACATACTTTTATTAGATTGCTGGAAAAATGATTTTTTTATAATTTTTTTTTGTTTTCTTAAAAAATTGAGATCAGACTTTGGAACAAGTTTAGATTAACCATATTTCATGCAAAAATATAATATTTAAAAGCTGTCTAAAACCATCACCAAACCTTGTTTTAGGCTACATTTGGATGTACGGTTGAAACGCTTATATTTTTAAAATGTTGTATATCAAACTCAATTTTTGAAAAATGTTATTTTGTGAGGTTTTCAATTGTTGAATTTTTTAACCTGAAAATGCAAGAGAGTTGTTTGAAAAACTAACAAATGAAAATGTGTTTGGATCTGCATTTTAAAAATCTTTCGCATTTCAAACGTGAAATCTATCTAAATGTAGATCCAAACCTTGTCAGAAAAACTATTTGAATTACTGTTGATCTTAGTAAAACTATTTGAATGAAAAGCCTTGCGAGATCTTTCACACTATATATGTGTGTCACGATTATAATTAAATTTATAATATGCATATGAACTATAAATGGTAATGAAAGGGGTAGTCATCAATGAATGCTCTCAGAACCATTAATTATAAAAATGTGGTACAAGTCTACAAGAAAGATTTGATCAAGTGTTTGATGAAAAATGGGAAACAAAAAAAATAGATATTACTTACAATGTGCAAAATCATATATTTAGATAATATATATGAGTTCATATATAGATCTGAGTTGCCTAGGTTTATCTATTGGTTTGTTGCAACCATCAACTATTAACATATTAATCACCTAAAAGCAGACCTAAGGTTCAAAACCAAAAACCATGAATAATGAGGTATGGAATTAGATTTAATTTTAGCCACAATTAGAGTCCCCCAAGATTCAAAGACTTTGGAACCACAACATGAACCAATTCTGATATATGTCTTTTTTTTTTGTTTTGTTGATCACACTCAAGAAAACTATTCCAAATGTGGGTCTTTTTTGAGTTGGGTGGTTCAAATAATGGATAGTTAGTGTTGCAAACACATTTTGATTTACCCAAACAAAACCACTCTCCATCAAATATAGACTTCACTATAGAATCATAGAGGGGGAAAAAAAAACATAAGCACATGTAATAGTTGGAAGAGATGAATTAAATGGAGAACCAAAGATCACCTTAAGAAAAGAAAATCCAAACCTTAATATTGTACACCATGCTTTCATCTTCAATTGTTATACTCCATTTAATAATAACCATGACCTTTCTTTTATAAACTAATAATTCCCTGTCACAGCCCGCCTCTCTTAGGCAATACATACATACATATAATGATCTGTCAGATGAGGCACCACAACTTCATGTGACTCCAATAACTCACCTCACCATCAAAAGCTAGGGACTCTAATCAACATCCACTTTTGCAAAACCTAATAAAACCTAAAGCCCATGTTTATTACATGAATAAGAAGTTGAAGAAGGGGAAAAAAAGGTTTAATCTTAAAAACAAATGTTGTTAAGTAAAGATAAACTATAAAAATTATATTTGAATATGTTAAAATAAAACTTCATAGTCAATTTTTTTTTCATTTCATAACTATAATTATATTCTAATAAGATAAACACAAAAGAAAAAATAAAAATTGAATAACAATTAGCATAAAATCAGCTAATTTTCCATTGTCATCATATAACTATTGTATGCGCAATCTAAGCGAAAAAGTGCCATAATGTGCATTTTAGTTCTCATTATTCCACAATGGTGTTTAGATCCATGTTTAGATTGATTCTACGTTTTAAAATCACACAAGATAAATGCGGATCCAACCACACTTCTGGTTGTCCCCCAAACTCATACATTCACTTTTTTTAGTGTAAAAAAAATAAAAAAAAAAATAATTTGAAAAACTAAAAAGGATTATTTTTTCAAAATCTGAATTTATAAACATGATTATAAGAATCCAAACAAACCCCAAGTAGACAGTACCCACTCATGAACAAGCACAGTGACATCCACTCTAGCTCCACATAAATGAAAACCACCCTGTTCAGGATAATCATCCCTTCATAAAAAAATATGTGAATACAGGTAAGAGGTGAAACATTAATTGAACCTCCCCAACCACATTTTCATGCACCACCCCACCACTACTATATCAACCTCTTAAATCTCCCTCCCTCCCTCCCTCACTCACTCACTCCCCACACAAAACAAACAAAAACCACAACACAATGTCATCCTCCATCCCATCTTGGCTTAGTGACCACATACCTTTCCCCCCCACCCAAACCTTACTATGTGCACTAGCCCTCACTCTCCCCCTCCTCCTCCTCTTCAAAAACACCACCTCCAAGTCCCCGAACCTCCCGCCCGGCCCGCCGGGCTGGCCCGTTGTCGGAAACCTCTTCCAAGTGGCCCTATCCGGCAAGCCCTTCATCCACTACGTCCGCGACCTCCGCGCGCAATTCGGCCCGATCTTCACCCTGCGCATGGGCGCGCGCACGCTCATCTTCATAAGCAGCGCGGACCTCGCGCGCGAGGCCCTCGTCGAGCGCAGCCAGGCCTTCGCCAACCGCCCGCGCGAGAACCCGACGCGCGCGATCTTCAGCTGCTACAAGTTCACCGTGAACTCCGCCCTCTACGGCCCAGAGTGGCGCTCCCTCCGCCGCAACATGGTGGCGGGGATGCTCAACTCCGCGCGCCTCCGCGAGTTCCGGCACGTGCGCGCGCGCGCAATGGACCGTTTGGTGGAGCACGTGCGCGCCGAGGCGGAGGCGGAGGGGGGAGGGGTTTGGGTGCTGAAGAACGCGCGGTTCGCGGTCTTCTGCATCCTCCTCGCGATGTGCTTTGGGGTTGAGATGGAGGAGGAGACGGTGGTGCGCATCGATCAGGTGCGTGAAAATCAAAATAATATTAATAAAACATATGATGTGTTTAAATTATTTTGAAAGTTCAAATTGTATAAAATTTTTATTAATTTTTTTTTTGTACGCATATTCGTTCATTCAGATTTAATCACAAAACTTGGAAATTTTATATAATAAAAATGACTTAATATAATCATTTTAGTTATATTCATCATATAATGCTACATAAAAAAATTAAGTGATTGAAATAAACTTTGTAGAGGATGGAAAAAAAATCACCTTGTAGAGTTATATTAAGCATAAATGGGAGGGAGGAATATATTTGTTCTCTTATATCAAATCATTTTAGATTTGTTCAAGTATTTTATATTTTGTTTTAATATTCATTAAAATACTCCAAGTAGATATCTTTTGTACAAAATAAATTGTAATCTGGTTTCCTTATCTCTCCTTATTTCCATTCCTTATGGATCCTCCTCCTTTTATTTCCTTCTATTTTTTTTTCTCATGGTACTTGGAACTTCTGTAACCCTTTTTTACTATGATACAAAAAGTCTACCACTTTGGCTTTAATTAAATAAAAAAATGTGCCGTGTTGAATATAATGTATATGAAATTCATAATGCTTAAATTATTTTAAAAATAGTCTAATTATCTCTGTATTTTTTTGAACATCTGTCATACACAAACTTTGTCACTATGATCAGGTGCTGAAGACAGTGCTTCTCACGCTCATGCCGAGGATCGACGACCACTTCCCCGCGCTGAGCCCGTTCTTCGCGAAGCAGAGGAGGCGCGCGCGCGAGGTGCGCGCGCTCCAGGTCTCTACGCTCATGCCGCTCATCGAAGAGCGGCGAGGGATGATAAAGGCGGCGGGCAAGGCGGCGGCGGCGGCAAATTCGATACCGTATTCGTACCTGGATTCGCTCTTCGAATTGAAGGTGGAGGGGCGCGAGTGCGCGCCGACGGACGAAGAGCTTGTCACGCTGTGCTCGGAGTTCATCAATGGAGGGACCGACACCACGGCCACCGCCGTCGAGTGGGCGGTCGCGAGGTTCATCGAGACGCCGCCGATGCAGGCGAGGATTTACGAGGAGGTGGTGGCGGTGGTGGGCGGAGATGGGCGGAAGGTGGATGAAGGGGATATAGAGCGCATGGAGTACTTGCAGGTATGCATTTTTATAATCATTAATATATATTTTTTTTATTGTTATTATTTTGTATTTGTATTTGGCTTTAAAGATAAAACATGGATGCTTATATTATATAAAAACAATAATTTTGATATCATTTTTTTCATTCATTAGATCTCATTGATTTTGTATCATGATTTTGTACCTAATTAATTAATTTGCTAATTTATTTATTGCATACCTAAAATATTATCACATTATGAATTTTGTATTTATGTATATACGTGTTTCAAATTTTCAAAACATTTATATAGTTATTGGATGATTGGGTGACTAATTCGTATAGTTAGTTTCCAAGTGGCATATTTTTTTCAAAACATGTTATTAAAATGTTACTTTTATGTTTTGATATTTTTTTAAAAATAGTTTATTTTATCTAATAAGTTATATAATTTAAAAATGAAACATGTACTTTAATCAAATTGTATAGATTTATTTATAGAAAATGTCGTTATAGAGAGTACAAGTGGTTCGTAAAGTAAATGAGATTGTAAATGAGGATGTAACAAAAATACTTGTAATAAAGCCCTTAAACACCACATTTGCACCAAGTATATATTAATTTTAAATAAATACATGCTTGATAAGAAAAAAACACAATAATATTTGTGACTGCTGATGTGTTGAAACAAGTTTGTAAAAAGACTTCTGCAATGCAATCTTTTTAATTTTTTATTTTATTTTATTTTTACGAAACACACTTTTTTTTTTTATAGAAGCTGTTTTGCACTTTCATCAAAAGCTGAACCACATGAGACGCTTAGAAAATATGTTTGGATTAAGTATGATTCATGCAAAAAGCAAAATTTTTAAACACTGTTCAAATCTATTTTCAAATGCTAACTACAAAAAATTCTATACATGTTTTTTTAAAACTGAAATTCAGAATACATTGAAATTGTAAAAATGGCTGTAACAATGACTTTCACCAGGCATTTGTGAAAGAGCTCCTTCGGAAGCATCCACCCACCTACCTCTCCCTGACCCATGCCGCCGTGGAGCCAGGCACCACCCTCGCCGGATACGACATACCTACCGATGCGAATCTCGAGATCTACCTCCCCCCAATTTCCGAGGACCCCAAGCTCTGGAACAACCCCCAAAAGTTCAACCCAGAGAGGTTCATAAGCGGAGGAGAAGACGCGGACATAACAGGTAAGCTTGTCAACGGAGCAGATATGAATCGGATAAGTCCATATCTGTATCCTTATACTGTCTAGATATTTGAAAAAATATGTATATCCGATAAATATTTAAATTAAGTATCTATATCTAATTCGAACATCCGATTTGAGATAATCATCTGAAATATATGAAAAATAAAAATAATATATGAAATATGTAAAAAAATCTAACAGTGACCTAATATAAAACATAAAATTATAAAAATTGACATACTGAATAACAGGAGTGAAGGGGGTGAAAATGATACCATTCGGGGCGGGGAGGAGAATATGCCCGGGACTTGCGATGGGGACGACACACATCACTCTCATGCTCGCGCGCATGGTGCAGGAGTTCGAGTGGCTCCCCCACCCGGACCAGCCTGGGGTCGACATGTCCGACAAGCAGGAGTTCACCGTCGTTATGAACCGGACCCTCCGGACCCTTATCAGGCCTAGGAACTGATCATCATATAGGTTATATTATATGATCATATAAATTTTTAAGATTAGGTTTTATGGGAATGGATTCTGTCTGTTTGTTTGTGCTTATTTTTGTTTGATTAAATCAGACGAGTTCTTATTTCATCATATGAATGATACTATTTGTGATGGAATTTTAGACTGTCTGATTGATCTTAGTATAAAAACAAGTACTAAAAACCAAAAAGAGATAATCCATTGTTAGGTTTTATAGTGTGTAATAATTGTAAGGGTTTAAATGTGTATGTTGATGGTTGTATTGGCGTTTTTATGTTTTAAGAAGAGAAAGTTGGGGAGGGGTGTACTTAATAGTTGGGACTTGGGAGCACTTGTTGGTAGGCTTTTTTTGTTTTTATTTTTATGTTGTGGTTGTTTTGTGTTTTTGGAGTTAATATTTTTTTAATTAATGTGATATGGAATTAGGTTGGATTATTTTATGAGGGTTTTGTGTATCAATTTCATTAATATTTAGTATTAACATTTAGTATGGCTTCCTTGCATTGCTAGCTCATTCTTTTTTCTTTTTTTTTTTCTTGGTAAAACATGGATCCTGATGGAATATGAAGTCCTTAAAACAGAGGGTCAAGTAAAGCTATTATGAAGCTATTGCTAGCTCATAATGGATTGTAAGAACATAGGTCCATGAAGGCAACTCAGTTATGTTTTCATACAAAATTCTTATCTTAATGCCAACAAGACAAGGCTCTGAGGGTGTCCTTCTACCAAAGCCTCATTGACCTATTGGATGCTAGCTTATTTTATTTTGATTATACAAAGTCTACTAAAAGTGATAAATGAGAGTCAAAATAAATCAATATCTTCAACTACACAGTTTTGAAGATATTTTTTTATTTTTTTTAATAAATAAATGTTTTTTAGTTTTTTTAAAGAGAGATTGAAACCTAGAGCCCCTGCCTTTACTAAATTTTTTTAATAATTGGCTATAATGTTTGGGTGATTCTATCAAAAGATATTTTTACATAAAAAAAAAAAAAAAGAATGTACTTCAATGCATGAAGAAGTAAAGCCAAATGAACAGCAATGGAAGTTGGTGTTAGTGTCACATGGCACCTTTAAATTGTCATCTACCCCCTTCCTTGCTGGCTAGCAACTCTAGGGTTCTTAAATATGTAGTGTCCCACATGTTCATACTGGTTTTAATTGGTGACCAATTGGAATGTATTCAGAGAACTGTTATTCAGATCCAGAATATGATGTTTTTAATATACATTGCTATTATAAAGTTTCATATTTATTTTTTCCTCACAAGTCAAATGTGTGTGTATATAAGATTTACTGATAATGACACCCAAATGTTACAAGAATTCTTAAAGGTACCTGCCTCTTAAGTGGTTACCCTGTAAATCATGTTTGTCAATTTTGCATTCCTAACATTCTCTGAAAGCTCAGCTCAGGCTTTCCTTTTCTTTGCTACAGCTGAATAACAAAAAGGACAATCAATATCAGCTGCAATTAATTTTTTTTCTGATGGCCATTTCTCTGTTCTCATTTGTTGTTTTGTTTCATATTGAAGCAAGTTTGGACCATACCATGCATAAAATATATTGTTGATGGTCCATCAAACAATTTCATGTGACATGTCCAAACAAAAAAAAGGAATCCATGATCCCATCATGTTTCATGAGGGCTGATATACAACGAGAAATATCACAAATTTCATGTATCATGTGACTAGAAATATCTTAAATATCACATGATATATGTGACGTGTCTCATGTCGATCTCCAATGAAATGACTTACAAGACTTGATAGGATCAGGGACGACTCTCGACAAATGCAACCAAGGCAATTTGTCTAGAGCCCCCACCCAGGAGGGGTCTCAATAACCGCATGATCGATGTGATAAAATAAATAAACGTGAGATGCATTACTTTTCCCCGTGAATTAGTTTCTCCCGACACACATTTTTTCTCAAAATCAAACCTAAAATTTCTCCCCTCCTTAAATCTCTCAACCATAATGACAATATCTCCCTCTTTATTTCTCTCCCTAGTCCCTTCTGGTATTTAAAATAAACAGTACTCAAACCCTTTTAGATATTTTTATTTATTATTTTATAACCTTTTCATTTTATTAAAAAATTTCTTGTTGCTTTTAAACTTTTTAAATTATTATAAAATTATCTATTTTGTAACATTATTATAGCTTAAAATAAAATGATGTATAAAATTAAACAAATTAGATTTTTTTTTTTAATATGCATGAAATCCATTTAAAAAATCAATTCTTTAGGCCAACCCTATATAGGATCAACCCTAATTAAATCCTATGAAGTATTTTCAGTCCTCCAATTGAGGATTGACATATAGCATGATAGGATCTAGCCTAGAACTCGTCATATCTAACCAACTTCATATATATATATATATAAGATTGAACCATGACATTCTCACATGAGCATATTAGATTGTGATTTTGACCATTATTTTTACAAGAAATTTTTTTTCTTAGTAGACTATTATTAATAGGATCTAACCTTGATTGAATCACATATGGGGGAAGGAATTTTCTAGTAGACTCTGTCAAGAAAAAAAAAGGATCCCATCCATGTAAAGACACATGGTTCATAACAATTAATAGCATGTTCAAATCAACTGCATTTATGTGGAGCTATTTGATCTCTTCATAGTTCACTCTACACCATAATTTAATGTGGCCCCAAATAAACTGACCAGACAGAGTTCTATTCCAGAAACACTGAAGTCTTTTTGTGTAGTGTACTGCTCCACCTGCCCTTGGGAAGCTAATAAATTGCATATTTTGATGGATGTGTTAAAAAATTTAAGCATTCCTTAATTAGGTTCAAAATTAGGTGAAGCTTTTGCCTTTTGTTTCATAATTAGCTCTCCATAAGGGGTCTCATGTGAATTTTAAAAATGGACTTGTAAATGTTCACAAAAAAATTATAAACAATGACAGGAATTATTTTTTGATAAATATATAGACAATTAAAATTTGGGATATGGGAAAATGGGGACATCTTTCGAGCAAAGCTTAATCATTTAAAAGAAAATCTTACAAAAAAACAAAGAATTTATGTCTTAAGCCCCGTTTGTGTGTGCCTCAAACAAAGTTGGAGGACGTAAACGCACACACAAACGATTTTTTGGCGGTGGCGTTGGTGAATCAAAAAACCTCTGTTGTATAGTTTCATAGTAATACCAATTAATCATTAAATACAAAAATAGTGATGATAAAATAAAAAAATATAATTAAATGAAAATTAACTGATGGAGGGATTAAAAAGAGCGATATGGGTTCAGGTCGGCACGATCCGTTTGCTCCGCTTCTCTTGACGACTTTTGTTGGATGGCTGGCGATCCTCGTCCTCGAGCATCGTCGAAAATGGGGTTGGAGGTGACTTGTAAAAGACCCTCCGACATTGAAGTCAGCCAATACACAATTTAGGATTTTTGTAAAAAGAGTTTTCACTTTGATGGGTGCCTAAGAAATTAACGGTGGATCTCTCTCTTATTGGATTGATAGTGAGAGATAGCATATTTAGGGGATTGATCGCATGTCATTTAGAGGAATTTACAAAATCTGCTGTCATTATCCCTGAATGATTGCACTCAATTTGTTGGGAGCTTGTAAATCAATTAATGATGATTCTAGATCATGGATGTATTGTTATGATCTCAAATAATCAGTTTAATAATAGTGAATTTTTATTCAAAAACTGAATGTAAAATATTGATTTGAACTTATGCTCGATCATCGGGTATGGTCGTATGGAGAGTCTGACCGGCCGGATCCACATTTAGTGGGCTATCCGAATTGTGTGCCCTCGCTAATCAGGTCTTGGGCCACCGATACATGAAGCATAATTTATGGGCCTGAATTTTAACTCCTACAACTGAATAAATATTTATCCGGAACATAATTCTAACCTGGATAAGACAATGCCATGCCCCAAACGAAGGTAAAGTCCTTCAAATGGAAATTCTTAATACAAGCAATGTAAATGGCACACAAAACTGTTTTTGCCACAAATGATATTTTTTTTTTAAAATCACATTAAAATAGGTTGCCCATCTACCTAGGAATTGCTTCCTACAGTAAATACACTGCAAAGAGGTCTTTATGATCTGAATGCGATTCTGAAAAACAACAAAAAAATGTTCAACATTTCAAAAAATCTATTTTGTTTGTTGGTTTGAGGTGTTGGAACTCAGAAACTGTCTTGGAATTCAGAATTCAAGCACACTGCCCAACTGGGGAGATAGAGAACCAAGGAATTATTTCTGGTTACAAAGTAGGTGAGACCATTATTAGTACTAGGGAGCCAGATACACTAGTGTCCATTTTACGGCTGCATTTGCAGTCTATCATGTCTCTAATGCAGCATATATGAAATTGTCTAACACAATATATATTTCATCTTTTATGAAAATAATTTTTTTAATTTATTACAAAAGTATATATTTTTAAAAAAATTAAATCATGTGTGGGTTGCAAAAATAGGGTTATAAACAGGGTTGGGCATATATTTTTTCATGCATCCCCGTCCACAACCATCACATGTTTTCATTTTTTTTTTGTAAAAATATACACTCACCCCATCAAAGTATATACGATTATAAAAAATATACACCGAGACACACTAATGTATTTTTTCTTTTAAAAAAAAAATTCATAACTACTATAGTGCAGTATACACTACTGAGGAACTGTTTTTAGGCTACAGATGTGGTTGCAAAACAGACCAAGTGTTGATACACTCCTCTCCTTAATACTAAAGTGGTATGGGCCTCACAGACCTATAACAGATTATGGTCACGTTTGGGAGCAGGTTTGGGAATGGGTTTGAGAATTTGAGAGTTAGTTTTTTTCTCAAAAGTTGAGCGTAAAACTGAATTTGCAAAAACTACTTTTTCAAAGATTATAAAAAAAAGGAAAAAATTCATAGAGCCCCCTTAAATCTTACTGAAATCCATATAACCCCCTGACTTTTCTTAAAATCCATATAACTCCCTGAAAACACTTAGTAAATCTAAGTAACCCCTGAATAAATTTTTTGTTAATAGATAATGAATATTTTGTAAATATTTCATTTTATTAACCATGACTGAAAACATAATATACTAAAAAATCACTACAATATATTAAAAATGTGAAAAATCTTATAAAAATGATGATTTTACCCTCTCCGAATATATTATAAAACTCTATCTCGAGAGGTAAAATCGCCATTTATAGAAGATTTCTGCATTTTTTTTTACGTATTATAAGGTTTTTTATATATATATAGTGTTTTTTACCATGGTTAACTAAACATAATATTCATCATCTGTAAACGTAAATTTTATTCAGAGGGTAATTTGGATTTACTAGATGTTTTCAGAGGGTTATATGGATTTTAAGAAAAGTCAGTGGGTTATATGGATTTCAATCAGTTTACAGGGTGTAATATAGATTTTTCCCAAAAAAAAAAAAGCTTTTGGAAACTAATTTGTAAAAATGTGTCTACAACTTTTAATTAAGTTGCTACTTTTTTTCTGTTTAAAAACGGATTTAGAGAAAGTAACTTCTTGAAAATCCAAAAAACTCCCCAAACCCGTTTTTAAACAGGACCTATATAACAAAAGCCTGTGAAACCTTCCCAGAAAGCTCTAGACACTTGTTTTTCTGTCCTGCTATCCATGAAACTCAGAAGCTAATCTCCCAAGAGGGGTCCTTTTCAAGAAAAGTGATACACATTACCCTAAAATCACCTTAATATTCCCAAAATGTCATACTCTTTATTTGAGATCACATATACTTTGATAAATTTTTCTTCTGTATTTTTAAAGTTTATATAACCTCTAACTAAGTGTACATAACATTTTGGGCCAGGTACATCAAAGCTCTCTTTTTAAACTACTAGGCCATTGACCCAAGGGTCTGGTTTGGTTATTTGCACCTGTCTTTGCTTTACACACCTAATTTTTTTCACACCCAACCCAAATAGGATATATTCTTTAAACACTCCCATATTTAAATGGACATAGGGTTTTCAATGCACACCCCCTTCAATCCATCCATTTGAAACCCAAAATACCCATCAGCCATGGTAGCCACCATGACCTCCTCCTCCATCAAACTCACAAAGCTCTACACCTCCTCCTTCCACAGCCTCCCCCGCTACACCACCGCCACCGTCTACTCCTCCACCACCACCTCCGCCAACTACAACCTTCAGTTCTTCAAGTTCTCACCAACCAAAGAATCCATCATCGTGGAGGGAGTAGTGAGTGTAGGCGGAGACAAGGTTGGGGAGGGGGATGAAATTGAAGATGCGAACAAATTGGCCTTGTTCTGTGCTCATAGACATTACCAGTATCAATGATTTTACATTTCGTAGGCATCCCATGTGTCGATCATTTAAAAAAAAAAACATTAACATTTCATTTGTCACTCCAGATCTATTAAAAAAAAATAACTTGGCCATCTCCCTTGCCTCCCTCTTCATTGTGTTCATTTTTATGGTATAGCTCATATCCCTTTCAAGAATCATTTGACTTTGTTTTTAGAACCTCGTCGACAGATCTAGTATCTATGAGTTCTAACTCTGTCAACAGTTCAGTGTCTACAAAGTCCAGAAATCATTTAACTCTGTTTCTAGTATTTCGTCGACAGATCCAATGTCAACAAAATATGAATATGTCGACAGTTCCATTGTCATTAGATTTAGAAACCACTTGTCTTTATTTCTAAAACCTCGCCAACAGATCCAGTGTCTACAAAATCTAATTATATCAACCATTAGTGTCTCTAGGTATATCATCCAGCGATAGTCGCAGTGTCAAAGCATCCAGTCTTGTCAAATTCAAATTTTGCACTCAAAGATTCAAATTTACCGATACGATTGACAGTGTTTTTGTTCATTCACATTTGAAATACTAAAAAAAACCATACGCCGTAACACTTTCGAGTTCGGTACGCAGTAACACCTCCTAGTACCTTTAAGTCTGGCATATTAGTAACACCTCCAAGTACCTCCAGTCCGAGTACCTTGAGCCCAATGTTCCCGGCCGAGGCCTCTGCCGCATCGTCCGCCGAACCCCCTCCTCTCCTCTTGGTCTACCCGTGGGTGTGTAAAGAATACGGTAATAAACAGATATTTTATTCTTGACCCATTTATATTTTGGGTGTGTAGAGCAATAACAGGGGTGCAAATAGCCAGACCCCTGACCCAAGGGCCCCTTCTGCTTTGGATATATATACTCTAGTGATGAGTCTGGTGACTGGTGATTCAATCATATCAAATATGTTGGTCTGTGAGTATGTGACCACATCATCATGAGCAAGATACATAAAAAAATGCAGACATAATTATGATAGTCAAGGAGTATGATTATTGGAAAGAAAAGATGAATGAAGAGATTTGATCATGACACTGCTACACCTTCTTCCACACTATACACGATGCTTTTAGGGTGATTTTGCTTTTCCAAAAATCATCGAACATGTTTTCAAATGCTCATGATTGATTAATTGAAAAGCTAAACCAATTTTTCAGTTATAAATGTCACTTCAAAGTTACTTTTCAGAAAACATAAAATGTATGTTTCCTGGGCGAAATGACTGCCATACACCATTCACTAAAACCTGAGAACTATGGATAATGGCCTAATTTACACTGGATAATGACCACTCTACAATGTTTCATTTGTTTTTGGCCACAGTTAATTGGTTCAATCTTAAAATATTTACTACTATCATATAGAACTCAAGGTAGGATCTCTAATCCTTGGGTGAAAAAACAAAGCATGGAACATTGGTGGTTTAAAGTAGGGAAAAACTAATAACATGATCACATCATAATTTCAACACAAAGACATGGGTGAAACCCCGTCTCAGATTCTCCTTGCTGAATCAAGTCCGCATAAGGGCACAGCAATCAAACATGCAAAGCACTTGAAACACACAGACAGTTATATATGTACAGCAAGAACTACATAGAGAAGAAGGGTGTTACCATTCAAAAGACATCACATAGTCAAGTCTGGTGATGCGGTGACGAGATTTGCCATCCCTTCGAGCATCTCAAGTGCATGAAGTCTCCCCCACAAGCATGGTTAATTGGACATTCAGTGCAGTACAAACATATTGAGCATTCTTTTCCAGTGGCTTGATGAAATAATGGAATTAAAACATCAGCTATGATAATGAATGTATGGAGCATTACTGTGGACCATTTTAAAGGGAGAAAGTGATGGGCATGTGAGAGGCTCTTTCATGCTGCATGTAGTGCAAAGAATCTTGGGGTTTTTATGTGGGGCTAGGGCTCTTTTCAGTGCATTTTGGATAGTGGGGAGAAATATATTCACATATATATATATCAAGTCAGTTGTATAATTAGAATGAGAAAACAAGAAGTCGAGCACAATATGAATGAACTATATAATAGATGTCACATGGATATGCTGCATTGCTTGATGACCAATCCCTTTCAGCCTTTTTATTAGGTAAACATCATCTGGTAATCTTCGAGTTCATTTTGCGAATTTAAAGGAAAAAGAAAAGAAAGAGAAAATAATGTTAATTTTGGTTAATGATGGAGGTGGTTTGACAATGGAACTGCTGGAAAACAATGGCAGACATACCTTGAATGAGAACATATGCTCCAACTCAAATGCGTGCATGCGCTTGTGAGATTCTGAATAACCTAGTCAATATTCTATGATAAAAGAAACAAAACAACATAGCTTTTGGTACATCATGCAACCATGTGTTTGTTATTCAAGAAAAAGTGAAAAACCTGATTAAAGTTTTCTGAAACTAGAAGAAGAAAGAATGGGAGACTTATGATTACAGATTTTACATTTCAGAATGCAAGCTACAGGAAATGCAAAGGTCTGGACACAATGACCAGAGTAACTTTCAAAGTTGGCCTGTAACTTGTTCGACCAAAGGACTAATCTAAGGATTCCATCCACCGATGCGATAAAACAGCCAGGAAACTAAGACAACCCCCAACAATGTGAAAAAACAATTATTGATGTACATGAAATCAATGGGCATTCCTCCATAGACCACTATTAAAACGTTTGTGAAGCAGAGGGGAAAAAAAATAATCTTTAACCAGATATCCCACAAAACAATGTCAGTTGCCATATTTACAGGTAAAAGAAAGACGTGGATCATAAGGTAAACAAAGGAATGAAAAAGAAAACAAAAAACAATCCATCTCCAAAGACTTCTACACAAGTTACCAGAGACTCGAATCTTTCTCTGACTCTGAATTTGATACCAAGCAGCCAAAACACGTCAGGTGGCAATCTCTCCTCCACTTAATTTTCCTGTGTGTTTGATGGACTCTCAACAATTTTTCCTTCTGATCCACACTGGTACACATTTTTCATCCTACAATGGACCTCTGTCATCACGGAAGTTGCCTCTCCAGGCCCTGTTGAATCAAGATCAGGCAAAAACCGGTCCTCCTGAATGGATTCCATTCTTGAATTGTGTTCTGTTCTTGTTGAATAATTATTCCCAGTATATAGGTAGTGGTAGGTTGGTGGTTCGAGTGTTTCTGAAGAACGGACAACAGAACTGAACATAGGCTGCATCAATCGTCTTCTTTCAGGAGACTCACGAAGTGATATTCGACATACAGGACACGTCGCGTGCTGCTGGAGCCACATATCTATGCATGTGACATGGAAGGCGTGCCCACAGTATGGAAGAATGCGCAGGACGTCCTTCTCTTGGTATTCTGAAAGACATACTGTGCACCTGATGAAGACAGGCTTACCACATTAAACACACAAGATTATTTCAACAGTAATCCACAGAGAAGTGCACTAATGATTATAAGATGATTAACATCATAAGATAAGAAAACGAGTTTTTTTTTCCATCAGCATACAGCAGCATAACTTGTATCCCAGTCAATGCTGCTAAACAAATTTTGTCATGTAAATAATTTCAATGCATAGTTGTCCAAATCATGGATTTAGTAACTTTCTAAGCTCAGCTCAAAATCACTAAATTCAACATCTCCATGGTTCACCCTTCTCTTCCTCACCTCAATGGACGGTTCGCCCTTACTTTCCCGCCCTTATCTTTTGTATCCCTATGTAACTATATAAGCTTCCTTTAATACTAAGTTAATCCATAGCAACAAAATTAATCAAGTTTGGACGTCTAACCAGAAAAAACCTGATAGGAGAACTATATTTCATACACTCACCAATCTATGACACCACAAAATCCTCATGGATTACGGTCCAGCCAATATCAAGTGGATGGAAATGGAACCAACTTGTACAAATTTATACAAATCATAGGTATTACTAGAAGAAATAAATGGAATAATGTATATTTCGTAATGGAGGCCGAAAGGTCTCTTATATAGTTACAAGATGTACAAACCCTAAAACAGAAAAAGACCAAAATACCCATGACAAAAATTCGAGTAGGGGGCAACCCCTGTACGCCCACAATTGGCGATTCCTCACATGGGCCTATTCTCGGAGGCCCGGGGGTTGGGGGGCAATGCCCCCATGGGCCTCCGGGAATAGGCCTAACAACAGGCCTATCCAATAACCACCCCCCCCCCCCCCCCCAAACCCCCAAAAAAAAAAACCCACCCCTTTTCCCCTTCTAAGACAGAAATATCAATGGAAGCAAGAGTCGCCGTATGGACCAACAATTATGGTCCAATAATATCCAAATGCAAAACTGATTTCCTGTCCAAATTCCATCAAAATGGTGTGGCGGGATAATATTTAGCCAATGAAATTGCATATGAACCTGAGCTAGATTAATTAGGAGTTAGAACAAGGAAGGCAAAAATCTGACAGGCAGAATGCAATTGGCCCTATCAATTGAGTCAATCAAACGGATTTAAATAATATCAGATCATTTTCAAACATATTTCGCTACAGGTTCTGTTATCTAAAAAAATTGTCCTTTTTTTTTTTTTTGAAAAGTGATAGGCAGATGCCTAGATTGTATTCAAAGCAAAATCCTGGAAGGGGAAGCACTCAAAAAGCCAAGCTATCACACTCAAAAAGCTTATAAAAGTTAACATTGATTAATCAACTTAACAAGTTGAAAAAATTCACCTACATAGTGGGAAAAGAATTGGTGGGAATTAAGGGTAATCAGTCAATATCAGATGCTGACATCAGCAAGGTGAGCTATAAAAATGATGGTATGTGTTATTACGCAATGGCTGCCAAACAGCAAGTATTTTGCCTTCCAAGGATACAATGACAGGTAGGCTACAAAATAACCTTGGTTGAATACAACATTTTGATTTTTTTTTTTTTTTTGAGAGAGAGAAGTGGTAGGCATTCTACCTCTAATTTTATTCAAATCAAAAGGAAAATGCCCAAAAGGAAGGCGATACAAAGGTCAACAAAAACAAAACACCTCAGTGGAACTAACATGGTAGAAGAGATATCTATCATGCCATCCCAAAGCCAAAAGACCCAAAACAAGCCTTACTCCTCTACAACAAAAGACATTGTAGAAGAGAATACACCATTTTGATTTACTCATTCAACAAAGTATTTAGAACTTCAATATATATACACACACACACATATACATACATGTGTGTGTGTGTGTGTAGAGAGAGAGAGTGAGATATTCATAACAACAGAAATCAGAAACCCAGTTAATGCATCACTAAATTTCAAGAACTGCATTTGCCATCAGATGCAAAGATAAGAAGATGACTCCTACCAAAATCATCACACACACACACACTCACACACAGACGCTTCTGTTTCTGAATTGGAAAAAAGCGGATACCACAATAAGCATTCCCACACGCTCCTAGAAACAAATGTTATTTTAAACCAGAAAACTGGTTTTAATGTCTTTTCCTGCAAGAAGTTGATCTTAAAAAATCACAGTAGAAACTCACAACAACATGTCGAGTTCTTTCTCAAAAAGTCTATTTTTTCTCACTGGAAGGAATGACGTAGAATAGTGCTTCGGAACTGACTTCGTTTTCAATCGTAGAGTAGAAAGTATACGCATCTCATACAAAATAAAATGTCTATAGAAGGTCATCAAAACCCATATTATTCTCAATTGGATGCTTCCATATCTAGAACAGATTCCATATACGAGGATAATTTCCACTGAGGTGTAATACATTAATCAATGAATAGCTCACCATTTAGGTAGAACAGTTCAATGATTTCCACATGACATATTAAAAAATCCTTTGAAGTAAGTGAAACCATGGTTACAAAGAAATATTAGCTGTTACAGCACGAAAATGTAAGGAAATCTGCGGAATAAAGCTCCATTAAAGGTTCAGTGATTTATGTGGTTGGATTACAATGAAATATTACCAACCAAGTTTTGCAGAGCTGGATGGTGGGAGAGTCAAACCTGTGTCCCTTGCGCATGCAAGAAGATAAGACAATGGTTCATTTATACTGTTTGTATTCCTTGTCAAAACAAATATGGGAAAGGATGGGCAAGACTACGAGAACAGTAACGATATTCACTTACTTGAAACAGCTTTATGGAGCTGGGAAAAGGCTCAAAAGCAAAGGGGAACGGAGTGTCAAAGCAACATTTTCTGATTTCTGCAGTATCCCGGATGATTTGGTTGTGTAGAAATGAGGTTATTTTCAAGGGCATGACACCATATTTTCAAAAATATTGGGAAGGGGTGTGAGGTTCATAAGGGACTGGGTCAAACACTGTGCCGGCAGGGGTCCATATGTCCATTGAGGTGTAGAGCTGATATCTGGGTCTGAGGATGTGAAGTAGTAGATTCCTCATCTATTGTTTAAGTCTTGTGGGCCCCTCATTTTTTTTTTTTTTTTTTTTGAAGAAAGATAAGATATTCTAATTAATAAGAAACCCCCAAGATAGAAGAAGACGAGGGATCTCCAAACATAGCTAATGGAAAGAAAGGAGAGAGGAAATAAAAAAAATAACAAAAGGTACAAAAGAGGGTAAGAAGGACCTCCTATAATACATCCATTCACGTCCCCACCAATAGTGGCCCCCTCATGTTTTGTTTTCTTCATTTTGTTCTTCCTTTTCGAATGCACTCTAAATCCTTTATTAACATATGGTGGTATATTTCCTACCAATTGCCCAAAAAACAGAAAATGAACCTGGCATGATCAAACAGGAAAAATCTGAACAAGCGTACATAAACAACTAGAGATTTGATACCCCAAAGATGTGCAGTGTATCGGTGGTAATGTGGAATCCATGTTATGATGCTAAGGAAGCTCTATTTGAAGAGCTCCTGAACCATGTAGTTCTTATCAACTTTCTCTGCCAATTCAAACTCATGGATGTTAAAACAAGAAAATCAATGAAGATTCACAAACTCTTACATGTAAGGTGGGCCTAGCCTAAATAAAAAGCCTCATGATGAATTGATCTGAACATGGAAGGGGATCCTAATCCAAGCATGATGGAAGAAAGTTTTCCGCTAATCATAAAATAATCATTCAATCCTCCAAACTTTGAACCTCCAGATAACTTCAATTAGCCTACTCCACTAGCCTAATCTAATCAATCACTAAGAAGTCTAAGAGATTATAAGCTGAAATGATAAGCCTCTCTTCCTAGAAGTCCCTTTTTGATGTTTCTGAAGCACAATTAAAATATATCAATATATATGTGATCCAACAGATTAATACCTACTATAAATTTACATATTTTCTATGAATGCTTGGGGACTAGACAGCAGGAAAAAATAGTAAAACACAATAACTAAGCAAGTCACAGCCTAAAACAGTGGCATTGTGGCCATGTGTGCAGCGCAACAACATATATCATCATAAGCTTTACACTAATCTGTCATCTGACCCATCACAGAAATTAGATAAACAATAACAACATAACATCAAGCTTAGTCATTATTGGGAATGTATTCAAGGGACACACCCAGAATCAATATTCAGAAATATCATCTGTAAACGAACTCATAATACATTGTGCATGAGAGGTATGACAAAACATTTTATGTGTATATGGAGCATTGCACTTACAAAACATTTTGTGTGTATATGGAGCACTGTACTTACAGGGTATCATCTTCGGATGAAAAATACTTGTCACCAAACTTCTTTGTAGGAAATTTCGCCACCACAACGGGCTCCAGTCCATGCATCCCACGTTCCAGCTGTTCCAAGAAACCGTTCAATAACCAGAAAATATGCCACAAAGCAATGCTCATATCCAAAATTCTTCTCACAGATACTAGAAAAACACAAAAACAGGAGGAAAAAAAAACATAATATATTAATTAAAACAAAGCTCAAATGACAATTACTTTAACCAAATTTGTGGCCAAAATTATTCATCATCTGATGTGTTTGATAACATGTAATTCATGTTGATGAGGTATCCGAACACGTCAAATGTTAGAATGATTGGTCAAGAATTTGGTCAATGGATCTGGTCATTGAATCAATGCTCAAATAAATAATTAAACTCCATACATGATGTCTAAATAACACTCCAGTTATTACCAAATAAAAAAACTTGATAGATGTAACCCTCACAATGTTTCACAAACCTTAAACTTAAATTACTGTTTATCCCAAACAAATCCCAACACCACTTTTGCATAAAAATGAGAAATTTTGATCCTAAAATCCAACAAAAAAAAATCACAACACATTTCCATCCAACCTCCAACAAATTCAACAAACAAATAAAAACTAGAAATTCCAACCTCAATTTTGAATTATAGTCTCGTTTCAAACAAAACCCAACACAAATTTTCCATCCAATCAACAAAAAGTTCAATTTTTTTAAGAATCCCACTGAAGTGGATCCAATCAAACAGGGGAAAAAAAACATGATTTTGAATCGATTAACAAACCCACCAAAAAAAGAGAGACAGAAGAAGAAGAGATCATACAATGGTGAGGTGATCGGCGCGGGAGGCGGAGGGGAAGGAGCGGCGGGAGGCGGTGAGCTGGATTCGGGCGCAGATGAGGCGGGTGCAGACGAAGACGATGAACATGGTGCTCACCCCGAACCCTATCACCGTCATCACCAGATTCACCCCCGTCATCATCTCCCCTATCACACCAATCTCATCCGTTCTTCTTCTTCTTCTTCTTCTTCTTCTCCAACAACAACAACAACAAAGATCCCAACTTTTGAGTCACTCGTGATCTTCTCTGTCGCTCTCTGAAGTGGGGTTTTCGTGGAACCCTGGAAGGAAATCTGAACCCCCCATCTCGTACGGATCAAGAACAGTTGGAATTGGGGGGTATTTTTTGGGTGTTTTTTCAAGACAAAAAAACAAAATCAATGGTCGGATTTGGATTTGATGGGAATCTCGGATTCCTCGATGAACTTACTACGCCATTAAAACTCTCTCTCTCTCTCAATTTTCTATTTCTGGATCCTGATCTTCCAACGTTTTAGCGAGATGACTCGGCCGGGTTGTGATTTATAATCCAAATTACAATCTGCCCCCGTTTGGAACGGTAATAATATTTAGCGATTTTTAATTTTAAGTCCCTGTAAACATGTTTATTTAGAGATCGATTCCTCACTTTTTTATATTTATTTTTTAGTTCCCATATTCAATCGCCTATTTGGTTTTTAGTCCCTCCATCAAACGTTCGTCCATACATCGTTGATTTGTGAAATGTGATTTTATTTTTAAGTCCCTATAAACTACATTATTTAGTGATCAGTTCCTGTAAATTATGTTATTTAGTGATTAGTCCCTGTAAAATTTGAAAAAGGGAGGGACTAATCACTAAATAACATAGTTTACAGGGACTTAAAAATAAATCACATTTCACAAATTAACGGTGTATGGACGGACGTTTAACGAAGGGACTAAAAATCAAATAGGCGGTTGAATATGGGGACTAAAAAAGAAATATGAAAAAGTGAGGGACTGATCCATAAATATGTATGTTTACATGGACTGAAAAATAAAAATCCCTAATATTTATTCTTGGGTATACATTTATTCTAGCATAAATAAGGATAAAGTGATTTTGTGATTGGTTGTGTTTTGAACTATTCTCGTTGGTAAACGTAAAAATAAATGTTTTGTTATTTGGATAAAATGTAAATAAAATATGGATAAGGATTTATAAAAGGTGAAAAAATAATGATAGTTGATTTGACATGTGATTTATAAGAGGTGATGACAGTTGATTTGATAGTGGACCCACATATTCTTTGGATGGAATAACTTAAAACACATTTATTCGTTAACCTCGTTTACTCACTTTTTATCTAGATATGTAGTTAAAAAAATTTCACACTAACAGAATTCAATTCATCAAAGTATATATATTTTTTATCATTTATAAAAATACATAGATTATTAGAATATTTTAAATGGGGTATATGATTTAAAAATAAAAATAAAAACATGTGTACCGTACCATATAAAATGGTATGAGTGTAACATTTTCCTTCTAGCCCCAGTTTCAATAGAAAAATGGAAGTGGAATAGACTAAAAATAGAGGTGAATAAACCCAAAGACCAGCTTGGATTAACCACTTGTTTGGATAGTGGGATAGAGGGGTAATAAAGAGGAATAGAGATGAATAAAGCTAAAAACTTGTTTGTTTGGAAAGAATATTTGAGTAAAGTTATGTTATAATATATAGGAATAAACTGATATTTGTATTTTAATTTTTTCATAAAATTGTGTTATTCTATAAAATATATTTTACTAGTATAAGATGAGGCCACATATCAAATCACTTGTTATCTTCTCTTATAATTAGAGAGGTACACATGTCAAGTGATTTTTTAATCTTTTATGAATCTTTATTAAATCTTATTTATCTTTTATCCACAACTTATTCATGGTCAACCAGACAATAAAAGTTTTATTTTTATGCTTTTTGATAAGAATAATTAAAAACATAAAATAAAAAAATGATTTATTTTTTTATCTATACAAAAAATGTTATTTATATATCCTAGAATTGTTTATGTTGCTACCCAAATGAATAGAATAGATTGGTATAGCTAGGTGAGAATAAGTTGATAATATTAAAATATGATAGGCATAAACATAGTATACACTTAAAAATGATAATCCAAGGGCATTTGCATTAAAATAATAATAATATATATGTTACTAAAATATATATTATTTCTCATATTTAATTAGTTCACCTCAAAGATGGATTAATTTATACTATTTTAAAATATTGATACTAATAAAATATCATAAATATAGGTGCATCAACCACTATCTCCTGCCGGTTAAAGATAAAATTGGTATTTAAAAATAAAAGTAGATATTTATAACATGACTAACTTGTTAACTTTTTAAAGATAAAAGTAGATTAAAACATCATGAAAATGTTAGACTCAGTTCTTTTTACAGCCTAAAAAACAAATCACTTGTGCTTTTATTTTTTTTTAATAGTAAACATCATCTAACAATGTATATATTTTGATTAAAAAGGTATGTCGCTCTATTTTTGAATTAAATGAACTCATTTTTAGTAAATATAAAAAAAATTAAAGATATATATACTTCATCTGATAATGCATTTGTTTCACCGGATTTATAACGATGCGTATATAATTATATTTTTTTATTGTAAAAAATACTGAGTGTAATAGCACCCTTAACACTATGGTATACTTGGCCCACTTGCTAACCAAACAACAGTATATCTCAATTAATAAAAAATCATACATTTGAAAAACATATAAACCTCTAATATCATAGAAGAATTGTAGAATTCACCTGATGTATTGTTGGCTCTCCATGAATGATAAGAGTCATTGTTCGAGTCTTTAGTCTTTATATGATGCCCATCCTCCTTTGTTTTTTTATTTTTTATTTTGAAATATAATTCTTTGGATGACTTTATACATCATAAAGGAAAATGTTATGTATGGATAGATTTGTTTTGTTTTTCAAACTAATGACAAATTCACCATCATAAAAAAAAATTAAGGAAAATGTTATATATAATTCTTTTTTGAGCATCAATTCAATCCACACATATTTTGATTTAAAAAAAAAAACATAACATACCTCATCCAGTAAGTTATATGTTTTTATAAAAAAAAAATGAATTATATACTTTAATGAATTGTATGAATCTATTTATAAAAAATATAAAAAATTTATAACGAAATATATACTTCATTAATGTAAGTATATGACGCTATTGAGATATATGAGACCAAGGGCCCATTTGAAAACATGTTTGAAAAATAAGATTTTGAATAAAGTGGTTTAAATAGACATTGATTCATGAAAACCGCATTTTCTATGTTTTTTAAAAAGCAGTATTTTTACACTAAAAATTGTAAGTAACTTTTTAATTAAGTTAGCTTTTTAAAACATATTTGATAACACGTTTGAATTTTTTACTTAATTAAAAGTAGAATCACTCCTTCAATCGAGTTACTAAACAGGGCCTAAAATTGACGCTGAAAAGAGAATGTGTAACAAAGCTAAAAAATACAAAAAAAAATTATAGCAATCAGTCTCTGTTGTACTTTCAAGAGTGTGTATTTTTTTTAAATGATGTGGATAATCATGTATCTTTGTTGCAACTTATATGCATTAACAAATTCAAACCAAACTTTTTTAAAAGTCAACAAATAGAAAAAGGAAACTCCAATTTTAAAAGTGGAATTAAAAAGAGAAAAACAACACATCAACCATGGTTTAGCCTATCCCGCCAAGTTATCCATTTGAATGGGACTTCACAGTGCAAACACTTCCTCTATAAAAATGTATATAATATTAACGCGGCGAAAAGCCGATAAAAAGATCTAACTAATGTTGAGATCTCATAAGCTCCTTGAATCCATAAGGAATTCTTGAATTCACACGAAAGAAAACCCTAAAAGAGAGGAAATTCAAAATATTATTGATATAAAACTGTCAACCCTAGATTACAAGTCTAATATTTATACTAATAATATAAAATTAAAAAAATTATTAAAAATAGTAAAATTCGAAAACTAATTTTTTTTATTCTATGATATCCTAAATGATCATAGAAATTGTCAGAAATCAATTCCGATCTGTTATGATTGAGATATCACAAATCTAAAACTTAATAAAAATAGTAAAATCTCTAATTTAAAGGCCTAAATAAATGAATTTTTGAAAAATAAGAATTGTTAGTTGTATAACAACTTTTTCAGAAGATCTCCTCGATATATTTCACATGTAAAATTTCGTGCGATTTCGAGATCGTGACTATTGATTTATAATTTATTTGATGGATCTCTTTTGGTGATTCCATCTGCATAATTTATCCTCTATGCTTGTCATCATCAAACACCACCACCAAATGTGCTTGTGGTGCTCAATGTTGAACACAGCTTCTTGTACTTTTCAATCGCCAAGTTGACAATATTGTGCTTGTTGTGCTCCATGTTGAACACAACTTCTCCTACTTTTCAATAGCCAAGTTGACAATATTGTTTGCTATATAATTAATGGATGTGGATGGATTTAGAATTTTTTTATTGTCATCTTAACCTTTATTTGAGTAGAGTGGGCCTCATGGTTGCAAGGGAATCTCCCACTAAAAAAAAGTATAAATTTAAATATTTTTACAAAGCATTTAGATAGCTATTATATTTATACATAAGGCATGTTTAATCCAAACATGCTTTCAAACATTTAGTGATATCATTTTTTTTTTTAAAGCGAAAAGCAATATTTAGTTATATATGAAAACAATATTTCATAATTCTAGTAAAAGTATGTTTTTTGAAAAACTGTTTTTAGAAATTATTTAAAGGAAGAAAACCTATTTTCTAACTCATTTTCAGATGTTATATTAAAAAGATCATCATTTTTATGACCTAAAAAATCATCAATCTAGTGACCAAATTGATTTTAAACTTGAGGCATTCTATCATTTTTTAGACAATTAATGTTTTCATTTATTCATATCAACATAAATCACCAGACTAATTATGTGTGTGGACATCAAATATTTCTCCATGTTAAACATCATCAGACACTATTGAATTATGGTAAAAGTAGTCTGCTCAAATTAGAAAAGGAATCCAATACAAGATTACAGTGGAAAGCAAACACAACAATGCAATCATCAATATTTTTGAAAAGGGAGACCACTTATTTTGTTCATCATCAGTGATTCAACTCCAGCTTTAAATATATTCTGATGTGTTGTCAGCTTCTCTATGATGTTCCTAGAACGATTGGATTATCAGAAACAGTTTAACAAATAAAATAAACAAGAATAGTAATATTTCATATCAATTTTGATAAATTTAAAGGACTTCAAAATAAGTAGCCATTATGCCTGTTTATTTTTTTTAATCTTAATATTTTATATTTTGGTTTAATTAAGTTCTTAATTGAATTAATTAATTGAGTCAATATATGCAAGGACTTGTAGCCTAAGAGACTTGTAACATAATGACATATTCATCTTTTCTATCAATAATATTGTAAGTTAATCAATTATTGTTCTCTTTTAATATGATAATTTTATTGTAAAATCTTAACATATATCAAATTTTTTATTATGCTTTTGCTACATTATATTTTGAATAGTTCATTCTCAGGTTAAAAGATATATAAAGATTTGGTTTTAAAATACTACTTGGAACAATACACTAATCCACATAAAACAATTCAAATTATATGAGTGAGGTCAAATTTGATCAACAAGTCAACTCCTCAGATGGGATAGGGATAGGGATAGGGATAGGTTGAGCTGCATACCCAGCTACCATGTAATTGGGCTGGACGGCTCAGTGCTAAAAGTTCACATCAAAAAGCCCCATCCCAACATAATTTATATTGGATGTTGTTATACCCAGATTTATTTTTAACCCCAATTCCAGCCTTATATGATAGATTTCTATCAACACATATGCTCATGTTAACAAGGCACATGCTTTGAAAGAATTTTTTTATATTTTTTATAAATGCATTCATGCAATTCATTGAAGTATATATTTCATTTTTTTATAAAAGCATGTACATCATTAGATGAGGAATACTATTTTTAAAAAATTCGAAACAAGTGCAGACTGGAATTGAGGTTGAAAATGGGGCTGGATGTAACATTATCCATTTATATTTGATATATTTTTATCTTTTCTTCAAAAAGAAACATAATTTATATTTGATATATTCACAAAATTTGATACCAAAAGGAACTCGAAATATCCACATTTCGTTGCAAGTTCACCCCCCATGAACCCATCAAGAACAGTTTTGTTTTTTCTGAAATGCAAGACATCTCACAAATTGATCGACTATGATATAAATTTCTTACTAATATTAATTTTACTATCAATAGCTCACTAATTTTCTTTGGTTTCTATCTATCAAAGAAGCAAAAGACAGAGAAACAAACTTGAGATTATTATCAAACGCATTAAATGTCACAATATATGAGCATGTCTCAATATGTGTGATATATATGGAGTTATTAAAGGGGGAACAACTAGAGAGGCAAATGATCAATTCTTATTTCTAGCAAGAAAAAATGTGGCTAAGCCCAGCTGGGATCGTTCATGGGCCTAGGCACAGTTTAGGCTGTATATGAAAATACTTGTATCAATGCATCTATCATCAAATGGGCTTACAGGCCCAAAGCCCATGAGTGCTGTTGTACACGGTTTTTTTTTTTGGATTTTTAGTTTTAAGTCTCCACAAACCATCATATTTAGTGATCGATCCTTCCCTTCTTCATATTTAGGTTTTAGTCCCCCGATTTAAAGGATAATTCATGGATAGGTCCCTCATAGGGACTAAAAAGTAAATTAAATAATTTATGGATAGGTCCCTCTCAGGGACTAAAAAGGAACTATCATTTAAATCTGGGGACTAAAACCTAAATACGAAGAAGGGAGGGATCGATCACTAAATATGATGGTTTGTGGGGACTTAAAACTAAAAATCCCTTTTTTTTTTCACCCCCAATTTCAATCACATATGCAACGACAGAAAATCATTGAAACATATACTCACATTAACGAGATATATATTTTGAAATTTTTTTTTCCACATTTTCTATAAATACATTCATGCAATTAATCGAAATATATGCATTTGTTTTTTTATAAAAGCATGTATCTCATTAGATGAGGTAATATTTTTTTTTAAATAAAAACAAGTGTAAACTGTAATTGAGGCTGAAAAAATAGTTATACGTTAACATTATCCAAAATACACACATTTATACTCTAGTAATTGTGATGGGGGAAAATGATATGTCCAACTATCCTCGTTTATAGTCTTCACCGTTTTCTTAAGAAAAATATGCATTCGTCCATCGAAGTCCATATTGTGATAAATAATAAATATACAATGAAACACATGGAATTGTTATACTAGGTTGTACCTGCTTATATTGGCATTCATATACTAGTTTATATCCCTTAAATAAAAGGTTTCTTTTCCTATCTATGTTTATTCTGTCTTACTTGTTTTGCACCCCATTCAAATGGTGATTAGATCCGGTCAGTTTGGCCAGTATCGAACTGGACGAAATAAAAATCGAACTGCACCACCTATAAATTGAACTGCACAACCAATTGTTGGGTATATATTTTACTTTCCTATTAGATACTGATGATACTTAGGAATTTATATTTTTTTCAATAATTGATTGGATCCAATAAGAGAGTGAAATATATACCCAACAATTGATTGTGTAGTTCAATTTATAAGTAGTGCAGTTTAATTTTCATGTTGTTCAGCTCGATACTGATCGAAACTGACCAGATCCAGTTCTGATTGAACTGGATCCGGCCAATTCAAATGGGGGCATATTTATTTGTTTCAAAGAAATGTCTTTTAAAAAAGGAAGACAAGATACGTATATTATCTCTCTTTGACTCTTTCTATATATATTAGGGATTTTTAGTTTTAAGTCCCCACAAACCATCATATTTAGTGATCGATCCCTCCTTTCTTCGTATTTAGGTTTTAGTCCCCGATTTAAAGGATAATTCATAGATAGGTCCCTCACAGGAACTAAAAAATAAATTAAATAATTTATAGATAGGTCCCTCTCAGGAACTAAAAAGGAACTATCATTTAAATCTGGGGACTAAAACTTAAATACGAAGAAGGGAGGGATCGATCACTAAATATGATGGTTTGTGGAGACTTAAAACTAAAAATCCCTCTATATTATATAGATAAAACAGTTTCACATGACAGCAGTCAAAATTTGATTTTTTGATAAAAAATTCAGAGATTAGGGAATTTTTTGTTAATGTTAAAAAACTAAGGTTAATTATACAAATAGTCCCTCGTATTTTACGTCGGACGGCGCGCATCGCGTGTTGAATGATTTGGTCGTATTGTTTTGCCACTTGACTGGCTGTTTAATTACGATTTAATGCCACTGAAATACTGGATCATGTTAAACTGTTCAACGGTCAAGACTCACGTGATCTCAATGGATGATCTGAACATTGCGAAGGGTTCCCATTTGAGATGTTGACTAGTGTTCATAACAGTCATAGATGAAGGTCCAAAAGAAAAGTATGACTAAGGAAACGTTTGATTTGATTGCATGATTAGATAGTTTTTGGATTTATAAGAAACAGTTTCTCAATTGTGTAATTAATTTTTTTTATTATAATAGTTTCATACATACATATAAGTATTTAAAAGCTGTGATTTTTAGAAATTACAGTTTTTAAATCCAGCGTTTGCAGAAAATCAATTTTGCAATTCCACTACAGAAAATTAGGGTTTGAATAGTTTTTAGGTCTGCATGAAACGGTTTTTTTCAAATCCATTTAAAAAAAAAAAAAAACTTGGATCAAAAGTTGTAAATATGCATATTTCTATGAAAAAATGTAAAAAACTTGAGTTTTCCAAAAGCTGTGGAGAGGCGACTTCCTGCAAAATTAATTTTAAACTCAGCTTTTGTCTAAAATCAGTTTTATAATCGTGTAACTAAACGCGTCCTTAAAAAAAAAAGAACTTTCAACTTTGATACACCAAACACTAAAACTCAACTTATAGTTCATATGTACTATTTTGGAGGTTACATGTAGTATAGAAGAAAATTTCATATAAACACATATGACATCAAACAAAAGATGCATATTTACAGGAGGATTTTTCAATGATTTTTAAGGTTTAGTGTATATTTTTTTTACTTAAAAATAGGCTTCCAACATATTAACTTGAAAAAATTAGGATTTATGTGACCCTCTGGCCCATAAAGTCATGACCAACCTGCAATATCATGATCCATATTTTATTTTATTTTATTGCTATTAGATATATTCTAAACCCTTTAAAACAATGACTAATCCCTTGGGTGTTCATACCGATCCACTTGAAAGTTTCCCAATAGACACCTAAATAAATCAAGAGTGGGAATCGACCATGCGCCAATGGGGAGCAAATATGCGTTCCATTAGTTTTCCAACACATCTTCATGATTGAGAATTGGATGTGTATCGATTGAGTTTTGAACAAATTCTCAAAATGTTTGGTATAAATAGATTTATTATTATTAAAAGGGAACAAATAGAGATGCAAAGGGAAAAAGCATCTTTATCATTGAATGGGCTTAAAGGTCCAAAAGCCCACCAGTGCTATTGTACATCTTTTTTTAGTGTTGTTACAACTCAGTTTTTTTTTTAGTCCAAAACGCAGTCCTATATACTATGTTAGAAATTCAATTAACCATATACCTCGTTAGATGTTGTATATGTCACATTAAATTTTTCTAACACTTATTAAAAATTAGCTCATTCAACTCGAAATGAAGCAATATACAATTTTTATTAAAGCATATACCTCATTAGATGATGTTTACTATTTAAAAAAAATGAAAACATGTGAGGTCTGAATTTTGATTGGTGAATGTGACTGAGTTTAACATTTTTTTTTTTTAACCCCAATTTCAACCTCGTATGTGTCAACAGTAAATCATCGAAATGCATATTCATTAATGCAAAAAAAAAAAAAAGAGGATTTTTAAATCTATATTTTTGCATACAGATACATTCACTTAAAGATTAACATAGATATTTTTGTAAAAAAGTTTTAAAAATGATATTTTGACGAAATTGAAATATAACATAAAGGTATATGGACTAAAATCTCAAAAAAAAAAAAAAAAATCAGTCCATCCAAAGTGACAAGTCAACGTGGGAGTCCAAGTCATCCCAGTCAAACCCCCTCTGCATGGCCAGCGGCGTCAACATCATCCCCTCCGCCATCCCATCTATCAACCCCGGCACGTTGAACACCGCCTCCTCGTCCACGAATCCCGAGGCACCGCCCCCTTCCCCCTCCCCCTCCTCCCTCCCCCACGTCACGGTTTCAGAGGCCTCCGCCGCCTCCGCGACCGCCGCGCGTATGTCGTCTGGCCTCGACGAGAGCGCGCGCGGGAGCCCTGGCGCGGACTCGGGGAAGTTGAGCTGCGCGGACGCGCCGCGGAGCGCGAGAGCGGCCACGTCGTGCGCGCGTGCGGCGGACTCCGGGTCCGCGTACGTGCCGAGCCAGATGCGCGTCTTCTTCCCGGGCTCGCGCACCTCGCAAACCCACCTACCCCTATCGCGCGCGCGCACGCCCCTGTACACCGGGTGTCTCGTCTCCCTGAACTTCCTCCGCCCCGTCTTCCTCTTGAAAGATGCGGCGGAGACCGAAGAAGTGGTGGCGGTGGTTGTGGTGGTTGTCGGCCCATGCGATGGGGACGAACGGTCGGTGGAGGAGGATGAAAGAGAGGAAGGGTCGTCCATGTCGACCTCCATTGAAGAGAGAAGTGTATACATAGTGATGAGTGGGTTTTAAATAGGTTTTTTTTTGGGAGGCAATATAAAAAAACAACCTCTATTTGGGGAATTGCCCAATTTTTTAATACTAACACAGATACCCCTACACCGACCCCCTAATTTTTCTATGCCCTTGGACTTTTTTTATTTTATTTTTTACCCCTGCAAAGTTGTTCAATTATTTTGTTACCCCTGTTTTTTTCTAATACTAGAATTACCTCCCATATCAGACAAACAAACATCACATGACCCATTTTTTGCCTTCTTCTTCCCCAAACGAGCTGTTTTTATTCTTCTTCCCCAAACGAGCTGTTTTTCTTCTTTTTCCCCAAACGAGCTGTTTTTCTTCTTTTTCCCCAAATAAGCACCTCGCCGATCCAACATTGCTCTCTGGTCGGTATTGTTATGATACATGATGGGTTTTTTGAGTGAGCTCTTGAAGTGGTGACTGTGTTGGGGTGATTTTAATGTTGATTGTGATTGGATAATATAAATTAATGAGAGAGTCGGTTTGGTCGATAGGAATGCTGTGAGAAACTATATGAATATAATATAGGTATCTATATTTACGATTTATGTGTTGTGTAAGCTGCTAATAAGTTCCTCCTTCCCCTTTTTTTATTTACAAAAACATTATATGTTAGTTACATCAGTATATTTATGATTTACAGTATCTATCATATGTATTTAGAGATAAAGTTACAGAAATACAGAACTACAATATGAGACTTTCAGATATTGTACATATAGTTACACATCTTTAATTTTTACCTACAGATAACATTCAATATATACAATGATGGTTAAAAACAAAATAGTTATACACACATTCGCATTGTGTATATACAATAGAGTCAAGAACAACAAAACATGTACAAAAAATGGTTAAACCCAAATGTACGAAAAAATAGATACATCAAATGTTTGAATTACGACGTACACCAATCCTAATAAACTCACTTGTTGTCTGCCCTCTTATCCTCTTGATGTTCTTTTTCGTGAAATCGAACCCTGAAAAAAAGCTTTCGAACTAAGCAATCAATTAACGAAAAACACATAGTCCAAGCTACATTAAACATGAATCAATCAGTCAAATATTAGTAACAACACGAATCCGAAACTAGAAACATATAAGAACTACACACACCTGCTTTCCTGTTGGGGTCCATCAGTATCCCAGTTTATTTTCCATTTAGAAATATTGGCAATGATATTGTATTCATCGAAGTAATTCTGGATCCGTTTTAAAGCGATCACATGTTTTTTATAATGAGGTAACGAGTTGTAGGACAAAAATTACTCCCCTACAAAGTCCAACACCACCAAATGCCAATGCATATCATTAGTACAAAAATGTAATTATTAATCACAGAAATATAATTATAACTTACAGAATTGTACTAAGTAATTATAGAAACTATTATATTCAAAACATAAGCTACTATATACAGAATATAAACGATCATTTACATAATTAAAACTACCATTTACAGAACAGAAAATAATCCAATTACAAAGACTATCAAGAACAAAAACTATCAATTTAAAAAATGCCAATATTACATATTCAATATAACAACTACAACATGATAAACATAACTACAACATGGTTCAGCACAAAATGGTAATAAACACATTTCCATTAATGAACAATAAGTATTGTTATTATCATCTGTAAGTGCATTCAATGTACACAAAATGGTTAAACACAAAATGGTTATAGATACATTTTCAAAGTGTTATTAAAATAGATATATCAACTGTTTGAATTATGATGTTGTCTTCTTATCCTAATGAAATTAGTTTTTATCTCTCCCTGATCTTTTTCATGTCTTCTTAAGTGAAATCGAACGCATTGAAAAGCTTTCGAACTTCCCATTCAACATAATTCATCACGAAAAACGTGTTGTCTAAGCTACATTAAAGTACAACAATCAGTTAAACACCTAAACAAATTTCATGAATCTGAATTGGAAACATATAAATATCAACAAATTTAATGTTTACATATAAGTAATTAGCAATTATAGAAGCTACAATATTACATAACCATGTTAAAAACTACCAATGAAACTAAACTAAGAACATACAACTTTATATAAATGTAATGATCAATTACAACAACGTAATATCAATATACAGATATGTAAATGACAAATTGCAAAAATTTTATAAACAATTATATAATGTAATCAATGATTTACAAAAATCATTCACATAACAACAGTGCAATAGAAACTACATTACAGAATATATGCCATTGTAACAACTATTGTATAACAACTACCAATGTAATGCCCAATTATAACAGAAACAATCACTCACATAACAATTACAAAATAAACTACTAATGTAACGCCCAATGACATAAACTACCATTTTTAGAACAGAAATATAATATCATTTATGGAATAAGCTAAAGACATACAACATTATAGAAATGTAATACTAATTTACAGATATGTAAATGGTCAATTACAAAACCCTTATAAAAAATTACAAAGACATTTGGTTTTAAAGATATATATATAGTAGAAAAAAATCAAATTAAACACAAAAATCAATGAAACCTTAAATAAAAGTATATGCTTCTCACTGTAAAACGTAATTAACACCCCCAAAACAGAATTTACCACCACCCAAAAATGGAAACCCAAAAAAAGAAAAAAAAACCCCAACATAGACCCCTTTGCAACAGAAGCCAAACCAAGCTCCAAAAAAACATGATCTCTCTCCTACACATCCCCAAACACACACCTTTAACATCTCCATATTCTCCACAAATGAAACCCTCATCGCCCGCCATGGAATCCTCCGCCACATTGTCATCCTCCTCCCCCTTCCCTCCAACCACCGCTGGAGCACCTCCTCAGGTCCTCTCCGAGGCGATGGATCGGCTTGGTCTGCACGCCGTGTCGTGTAGGTGGACCGTCTCGGGGTTCCTTCGGATGATGGCGCGCGCGTTCTGGAGTAATTACTTTGACATCAGAGGCTACGAGAAGGTCGAGGGGGTTCGCCAGGGAGAGGGAAGGGAGAGAGAAAAACCCTTTTTTTAATATTTTAGTGGGTTTTGGGGGAGACGATTTGATTGAGGGAGACAGAGAGAAGAAAGGAAGGGTAATTTAGCCAGTAAAATATGTTGTAGCGCTGATTTGGGGTAAAAAAAAATAAGATAGCACTGCATGGGTAAAAAAAGAAATTAAGAAAATTTTAGAGATAGAAAAAAAAAAATAAGGTAGCTAGTTTAGGGGTATTTAAATAATTTCCTCTTTTTATAATACTAGCACAAATACCCCCATCCCTTGAATATTTGCTAGAATTTTTATGTTTGTTTGAAGGAAACGACTTTTCAAAAGGAAGGCATTAACACGTATATTATGTCTCTACATAAAAAATAAAAAATAGAAAGGAAAAAATACATATAACACCCTGGAAAATAGTGAATATTCAGATCGCCCCCTTGAATGTCTAAATATCCATTTAATCTCCTCATTTTTATCATTTAATTCAATTAACCACCTGTCATTACCTAAACTAACCTGCAGCATGAGTTAAATTAACCCAACATCACCAAATAACCACTATACCCCTGGATCCAAGATACAATAAGTCAATAACTCGATAACCCTAACCCTTCTCTTTCATTTTTCATCCTGTAGCACCTCCTCCATCTTTACAATACAAATAGAAGAAGTAGACATTGCTCTTCAACGATGGCAATGAGCGCCGGACAACCGTCCATGTTGGGCTTGGCCATCTTATTATCTCATCCTTGATGGTGTACGTGTAAAACTCACGGGGCTAAATGTTTAACTAAAGTAAAATATAAAGGGTTATATGAGTATTAGATAAAATGATTGATAAATATGAATATTCGTTAAATTTCAATGGATTATATGCATTTAACCCAATAAAAAAACAGTTCACACGACAGCAGTCAAAATTTGATTTTTGCTAAAATTCATAGATTAGGGATATTTTAGTTAATCTTCAAAAGTTGAGGTTACTCATACAAATTGTCCCTCTTATTTTACGTCGAAGGGGACTGCGAAATGCACGCGCATATGCACGTGTTCATTGATGCAGGGAGGGAGGGGAGATTAAAAGCACGTGCGCAAATATTAGGGAACAAACACGTGGAGAAAGAGAGTGGGAATTGGGCCCACGTGGAATATTGTTGTACTTGCTGAATTCCGGCAGGAGGTTGGTCGTATTATATTGCCACTTGACTGGCTGTTAATTACGATTTAATGCCACTGAAATACTGAATCATTGACAAACTTTTCAACGGTCAGGATTCTCGGGATAGATGGACTTTTCTTTTCTTGTGGAAAAGGAACACGTGATCAATGGATGATTGATTGATTGGAATATAATATTGCAATGAGTGAGGTGAAAGGTCATGTGTGGATGGAATAATCTAATTCCATTTCAGTGATGACTTGGACTTGTGTTTCAATTCAAAACAGTCAGAGATGGAATTAGATGACGGTCCAAAGCTGTTTCTGACTTGTAAACTGTTTTCAGTTGAGAAGATGGTAGCATTAACCTGCACCACTCGGAATGGAGTTGAATTATCAATCATTTCTGTTGTGAGATGTCTTGTATTTTAATATAAAAGATCTATTTGTAAAAACCTATCAGTCCAACCCAGTTTGAAAAGAATAGGCTATGCTCTGATATCCGTGGGGGTTTGGGGCCAATGCCACCGACCAAAATTTTTAATAGGAGTAGTTTTGTAATTTTTTGTTTTATTGTACCTTAGTTATTTTAGTCTCTATCTTGTTAGGTCTGGTTTGACATTGAGATGAGGGGTTAGGATAAAGATATAATTGGGTTAAATCACATGTTATCTCATATGGAATAGAAAAAAAATGGATAAATCATGGATAATTGTTCGTATTTTGAGAGAAAAGGCTGGGATATTTTATTCTAGGTAAAATGTGGAATATACTTTATCCTAATTTTTTAATCTCATTTTATAAAACATGGACAATATTTATTACTGCCCTTTCCAAAAAAACCAAAACAAAAACTTCATAAAATCAAAACCAACAATATTAATGCTCCTTTAATAGAAAGGGTAGACTTGATATTTTTAAATTTTTTTTTAAAATTATCCCATATTTTACATCATGTGATCCAAATGCAAAGTTGAGGATAAGAACACAAAAAAATAAAGATAACAAAATGCATTACCAAATATAAATATGGATAAAAATAATCCTCATAAATTAGGCTAACTTATCATAAATATTTATCTATTTACCACCTTAGGGTTTAATGTGAGAGAAGATCGATTAAAGTTTTCTCTATGAGAGAGGAATGATGCAGAGGAGAGAAAGGTTGAGAGTTTATTGTACTCTAATTATTTTGTATAGTGAATTATTTTCTGCTCTCTTTTATGGACGTAAGCATATTTTGCTGAATCATGCACGTAAATCTTTGTGTTCTTTTGTATAATATTTTGTTCTCATTGTCCTGTAGGTGTTGAGATTTAACCCTCCCGGTCTCCCTGAATCAACAATTCCTTTATTCAAAATTGGAATCACATGTACCCGTAATGTGAATGCATTTAAAGAACGACTGTTAACACCAAATAGACATTTGTTCTAAATGTTGATTTTATTCTTAAATATAAGTGTGTAATGATATAAAAGAGAAGAGTCATTGATTGCAACTATTTTTTATTAATAATATAAGTCTGCATATTTATTTTATTTATAATATGTAATGGATGACAAAATGATATAAACCTCCATCTATCACTCATATGACCTAGAGACCAAAATCAAGAGATATTTCCAATAACTTTGTTGTCAGTACTATAATATCATTGTGATTGTATATAACAGTATACCACTGCCGAAGGAGGGCCATAATGCTGATCAATACAGCAAATACATAGTGTATATACATGAAAATATTGTGTCCATCTACTCTAGAAAACTCATGAAGCATATTAGTGTGAGACTAGATTTTATGTTTGATATTTTTTAATCTTTAAAGCTTGCATTATTTATTTTATGAATCATGCACGGGATGTTTGTATATTTGTATGTATACCTTCACATAATCCGTATTTCTCTGTATCCGCAGGTTTACATAATTAAGTGTTTCCATCATTGCAGATGTTTCATAACCTCATCTTCAAAACACATGTAATTAAAACTCATGTTTATTTGGAGGGGAAGAGAGAGACTTCACAAACGCGCATCTCACTCTGTAATGCATGTGGGGAACATACAATTCACATTTTGTATTCCATGAATATAATGATTGAATAGTCACCCACCTTATATATGTTGTCCTCTGACCACTTAAGTTTCTAAATATTGCTTTAGGAGGTTGAAAAAAAAAGTCAACACTTATGAAATGGATATGTTATGTTTCATATCAGTTTACATTTCATTATAAAAAGTGATGACCCAGTATTCAGGTCGGTGCAGGGTGTTGTACTCAACTCTTAAAAGAGCTTTCATATGCACTAATTTGGTGATCATATGCAGTACGAAAGCATATTTCATATAAACACATATGACATCAAATAAAAGATACACACGATTAAATTTTAACTTATTTTAATTATTAATAAAATGTATCATTGTTTATTTTAAATTTTTTGATATTGAAGGGATCTCCTGTGGCTGACCTTACGGTCAAGCTGGGAATGCTACCTTCGCTTGTTTGTTCTAGTCTCACAGAAAATTCTTTCGAATAATTTCCAATAACAAATAAGTGGGTAAGACAGTGTTAAGATTCGAACCCAATACTTACTCTTAATACAAATAAACTTTAAACCGTTGTGTTATGACTACTAGTGGAGACATCAGCCTCCATAAGTACGGTTCAGGACTCAACCCGCATAAGTACAAATCAGGACCAACCTCCTAATATCGATAATGACCCCATATTAAACACATGTAAATTGTTTTTTTTATGATATTGGGTCATCTAATGGAATGAACAAAAGATAATATATTGACTATGCTGATGACTCAAAGTGTAGCTCGATCGTCAATTAATATATATCATTTGGAGCTTGATTTTGATAACATGGTAGCCAACATTGATAAAGATTTTGGTTTGGTTTGATTTGATTATCTTTTATGGGGTTTATGGCAGACAAACTATTTAGGTATGTGATATGACAACATGAAAACTAAATTTTGGAAAGATTGAAACACGATCAATGACAAAAGCTATATATGAACCATAGATTTCACGTTGCAAATTAAAATAAAATACAAACATGTGAAACAAGGTTTTAAATGTTACAATGGAATCTCAAACACCATCCACAGTTGGAAATAAAAAGAATATATGTATGAGATCTTTTGGAGAAAATTAAACATACAAGTAAAGTTAAGAATCGCATATGTTAAACATGACAAAATTTATGTACATGCTTAATTGGATTTCAGAACGCAAAATGTTACATCCAGTCTTGATTTTAGCTCAACTTATACTCATATTTTTCTGTTTGAAGTTTTTATGGATTTATATGAGAATTTCGTCTTTATTGTATGATATGCAAATAAATGCATACGATATAGAAAGTAAAAGTGGGGCTAAAGAAGTAATTTTATATCAAAGATTTTAACATAGAGAAAAACTAATAAAAAGATCCAACATGCGTTGAAATCCTTCAACAAACTCACAATCCTCAAAAGATAAATAAAACTGAAAAAATATATTAATCAAAAGCTAAAAACCCTAGATTAAGTATCCATTTTATACAAATTAAAATGACTAAAAATAGTAAAAAACGAAAGTTTGTTGTAACTAAATCTAGGGGATCCTAGGAGATCCTCGGAATTGATAAAAATTAAATCTGAGTTGTTATGATAAAGATATTCAAAATCTAAAAAGTTATTAAAAAATAACAAAAATGCCATTTTAAGGGCCTAAAAGTAGGAAATATGGAAAAATACGAGCACATTGTGGCATAGCGACAACTTTGAAAATCTCCTCGATATCTAGCTCCAATAAAAAAATTTAGGCGATTCCGAGTTCGATATGCCTTTTATTTCCAGTAGCCGGTTTACTTGAAAATCTCAAAGTAGACCTTTTCGGGTTCATCGCTCCAGGAACACGTCGGCCACCTGTTCTGCATCAACTCTTTCATAATCCATTCATCGAGACCAAATAAGCCAAGCCAAACGTTAGGCTACTCGAGCTGATTAGGTCAAAATTAAGAATAAGTGAGCCTTAATTAAGGTTGGTTCATATATTCATGCTTGAATTACTAATCACTGTGTTTCTATTAGAAATGGTTGCCTCATCTGAAAGTTTTCTAGTCAAATAGTGTACTCTACTTAGGAATCCATTAATTAATTTCGTATGATTATATACTAAATTTGTGCATGATAACCATATGTTTTTAGTGCTGAACTCTATAGAGTAAGAAAATAATATATTAATCATTATATATTATAGTTTATTTTTATTGGTTGTACTTGAATTGCTTTAATAATCTAACTGATCTAAGAACTCTATTAAGTTAGCAATAATTAATTAATTAAGCTCGAGTCAATGTTTATTATACAAATTAAACTGCTTTAGAAAAGCCAAAACATTGATTAGATGTGAAATTTGGTGGACTCCGATTTGATAACAGAAGAATAAGACACACCTCTTTCACTTTTATTATTATTATTTTGGATTATCGAAAACCAACAAATCACGGTTTAAATGAGAACAAATGCAAGCGTTTCTTTCTTTGTAAAAGAAACAAGACAAAAACATCTATTAATCAATGTATATTATAGTTTAGGTAAACCTAGTTAATCTTACGGGTTGGATCGGATTGATTTATTTAATTTGCACATTATATTAAAAATTTGGATTGGATCGGATTGGTTTATTTAATTACGGGTTGAGTTCGAGTTAGTTCAATTCGAGTTGAAAATCGGATTGGATCGAGTTATGATTGACTAGTTTAAAATTCAGGTTGCAGCCCCTGTTAATAATCATGGGAGAAGGGGGGGGGGTGTTCCCAAGCCTCATAGAAGAAGTTATATACTTATTTGTTATATGTTAATTTGTATTATTACTGATATGTTATGTCAATTCCCTTATATATGAAACACACAAATGAAGTCTCTAGAATCCCACCATATATACATACTTCAGATGGACGGTACAAAGGAATTCGGTGTCTTCAACAACCTGGGCTGTATCTTATATTAAAAAAAAAATATTAACACATTTAATCTGTTTTGTAGTTCCGTTTATAATCTCATATACTACAATAGAGGAGTATATTATAGTAGAGCCTATACTATAATATGTTGTAGTATCATAGTGTATGGACTTAATTGTGTTATATGAAGGTCAATTGTTTTACATTTTTTTCAAAAAAAAAAAATATCATTCTACTACAGTATATTTTATTTCATATGTACCAGTATGTACTTCAATGGAGTGGGTGCATAAATTTAAAAATAAAAAGAAAAACATAATTTTTTTTTATGTGGGGTTGAGTATAATTTTTTTTTTTTTTTTTTGTTATGGTTTAAACATAATTGGTTGATAATATATTGAAGTTAATATTGAAATATAAAAATGTTGTGTTTGATTTTTTTGTTGCAATTCGCACAATCGCACATATTTTGATTTTTGTAAAGTATTTCCCCAACTAATAAAGTACATTCATTTATAAAAAGTGAAATGCATAGATAGATGAAAATAATAATAATAATAATAATAATAATATACTTATTTTTATAATAAAGTGTATACCGAGATAGAGAAGTATGTATTATGTTAATCAATTTGATATGCTGCATTAGTTATGACAATTACAAATGGGGTTACAAAATTGACCTAGTGTATAAATATCCATTGAAGATTTTAAGATTTTGGAGTCGTGGAATTGTATTTTTTTTTTTTAGAAAATTTTGAAAAAAGCTTTGTTAGGAATATTTTATTTTTAGTTTTAAAGAATTGTAAAATCACAATTTTGGATTAATTTTTTTTCATTATCCTACTATTTTTATTTTTTCCATATTAGCATGTTTTTATATATTTATACTTTTTATAAATACTTTTTTATTTTTTTACTTTTAGTCTTTTTGCCTCAGGCCACCCTTTGTTTTAAATCCTAGCTTTGCCCTTATTAATAATGGATGAAAAGTGTTGTGCTGGGCTGGAGAGTTTTTTTTTTTTTTTTCACAATGGTTAGTTAAGTGATAGCTGTAGACAAGATCACAGAAGAGTGCTTCAATGTCCATACATGTATTTAAAAGTCATATGTGATAGCGAATGAATTTTCATATAAATGCATATGACCATAGATTAAAAAAAAAAGGGATAAAATTAGGCTAAAAGCCTAAAACAGAGTTGGATGTAATATTTTTTCCTTTTTATGGTGTTTAGTATTGATCTTGATCTTGTGAACTTAATCAATTTGGTGACCTGTGAGATGGACCAATCTCGGGTGAACACATCATCGTATCACTTTTTAATAGGGTGTTATCACTTTTGCGATTGGTCTTTACTGAAATTGGTCACGATATTGATCATTTTTTTACGTTGATACACTCAGTCCATTTTGTAGCCCAGATAGCAGTCTTATACACTTCGATTTAGTGAATGGGGAGACATTTTCATTTAATTTTTTTAAAAAAAATATACTTTAATTCATATAACAATATGTATTTCAATTGATGAATGTATATTTTTCATAACAAAAAAGAAATCAATGAAAGAGGCACATAACTAGACTACGCCTGTCAACAGGTCGGGTCCAAACCCGGACCCGATTACACGTGTAATATACCCGACCCGATTTGGACCCGACCCGGCGGACCCGAACAAACAAACGGGTCGGGTCCGGGTCCACCACGCCCCGACCCGTTGGACCCGAGACCCGATTGTTTTATTAAAATATGCTCATATATTATAAGACCATTAGTATTAGTTAATACATAATTTTATTTCTTACTTAACTTATTTTTGTATCTACAAGTTCATAAATCATAATCATAACAAGCCTATAAATCGGTTTGTTTTGGACAATTAACTTATTAGCTTTTGAATTTGTATGATTAATTATTTTGTTGCATGATTTATGTTTATTATTTAGGTTAATATGTTAGTGTTTATTGTTTTGAATGTTGTTTAGGTTAATATTGTTTTGAATGTTGTTTAGGTTAGTTATGTTTATTATTTAGGTTAATATGTTTTTTTATGTTAGTGATTATTGTTTTGGATGTTGTTTAATAATTCATTTACTTATTTTGAATTGTATAAAATTATATTCAAACATAGTCTCATTAACAATAATGTTTTATTACAAAAAATTTCAAATAGAATGATAAGGCAAACAAATACATGAGCTTTTCTCTTTTTTTTTCTTTTTCTTTTTACCCAACCATCTGGGTCGGGTCGGACCCAGACCCGACCCGGGTCCTGTCACGGGTCGGGTCTGGGTCCACCCCGACCTGACCCAGACCCGACCAGTTGACAGGCCTAAACTAGACATATTTTTTTCCTTTTTTATGTTTGCTAGTAATTTCTTTAGTAGTACTTACAAGACATCATTCGTCTTATTGCAGGGCCAGCCCTAGGTATAGGCTCAGGAGGTAGCCGCCTAGGGTCCCCAAAATTCAAAAATCCACAGGAGCTCTAATTTTTGTTACGAGTCTCAATTTAGCTCACTATGAAATCAGATTATTTTTAACACATGTTAAGAGTCCCAAATGAAAAAAAATGCAAGCAATCTTAACCATCTAAATAAAATTTAATTCATCCAATTTTTGGGTTTTATATCTACATCTCTCTTTCTTTCTCTCAATAATTCCAAAATAAAAAAAATCAAAACTAAATGGTTTGCGACAATATCAATTGATCTCCACTTTAAGGTTATGCCCTTCTTGAATGTAGCTTTGCTTTATTTTTTTTATATTTTTTTATAATTATATTCACATATTCTTGTTAATTGAAGATAAAATTAAAAAGTTAAGCATAACAACCTCATTTTTTAAGATGACAAATTTATGTTTAAACAAGATGTTTTTTTTATATATTTTTAATAGGGCCTCATTTTAAAAGTTTATTTAAGCTCCCATCCAAATTTTTAAATCTCATGGCAACCCCTGTCTTGTTGCACACATCTACTGTCAACTTTCAACCCAACCTTAGAAACATGAATATTAAAGACAAATTTGAGGGGCTTTGTATTAATTTTGAAAATGTATATGTTACTCTTATTTCTAAACCTCTTCAATCTTGATTCAGTCTTTTTTTTCTTTCTTTTTTTCCTGAGTGGTTTTACCAAATTCAACTGTGGTGTTCCATTTTTACTTGTTTCCTTCATAATTAATGAGTAGATAACTATTGAAATTTTATTGAAATTGGTGTTTGAAAGGCTGGAATAAATGAGAATCTGTATGCAAGAATTAACTGATATAATGTGATATATAGATTTTAACCAACCCTTATAATTAATTAAATTATTCCAAGTTAGTCAACCCAAAAGAATATGTAAGCTCACTGTTAAATCAACTCTCATCGCCTCTAATGAATCAATTGTCACTATTTTTTCACATTTTATAAATCTTAATATAACCACACTTTATTTACATTTTATCCGAAGAACAAAATTTTTATTATTCTGTTTCCCAACGAGAATAATTCAAAATACAATTAAATAAAAAATCATTTTATCCATATTTATATCAGAATAGACATAAACCTCATAATAACTTAATTCTCAAACGGGTTTATGTTATATCAGATCGCAAGAGTACTACAGAAGCCAGTAAATGTTTTAACATCCAGAAAAATAATAATATTTCAATTACATAGATATTTTTAACATCTTTGCTTGTTTTTTTATGAAAAAAGTTTAACATCTTTGTTATCAATATAATAAATATCATTGTGATTATATCTAACAGTATCCCGCTGCCATAGGAGAGCCATAATTCTGATCAACACAGTATATACATAGTGTAGGTAACATTATCCTAGTGTATATGCATGAAAGTGTATGTCTACTCTAGAAAACTAGATTTTATGTTTGCATCTAAATATGATATTTTTAATTAGTCTTTAATTTAAACCATTATTTATTTATTAACCATGCATCGGATATATGTTTGTATATTTTTGTGTATACCTTCACATAATCATGTAGGTTTACATGATTAACCCCCGTTTGGATATAGAATAGTTCAAGGAATAAGTGAGAATAAAGCAAAATTAAATATGTGTTTTTTGTTATTTAGATGCAGGGAATACCCAGAGATAAACTATGTCAGAATAAACTGGTATATAGTGATATGTGAATTCCAACCAAACCCTGGAATTAAAATTATTCCAGGTTATTCCACCCAAAGAATATGTGGGTCCACTGTCAAATCAATTATCATCACCTCTAATAAATTACATGTCAAATCAACTATAATTAATTTTTCATCTTTTATAAATCATTATCCACACTTTATTTAATTTACATTTTATCCAAACAATTCTTTTGTTATTATTATGTTTCCAACTAGAATAATTCAAACACAACCAACACAAAATCATTTTGGGTTTTTTTATTTTTAAGTCCCCATAAACCATATGATTTAGTAAACGATCCCTCACTTCTTCATATTTCGATTTAAGTCTTCAGATTTAAAGGATATGTTCCTTTTAGTCCCTTCCAATGACTTAAAAAAAAATCAAATAATTTAAGGATAGGTCCCTCCGAGTGACTAATAAGAAACATACTCTTTAAATCTAGGAACTTAAATCAAAATATGAAGAGTGAGAAATCAATCACTAAATCATATAGTTTACAGGAATCTAAAAATATAAAACCCAATCATTTTATTCTTATTTATATTTACTTATACCAGAATAATTACATATCCAATAATAAATGTTTCCATCTTCAAGAGACATGTAATTAAAACTCATGTTTATTTGGAGGGGAATGGAGACATTTGACATACGCGCATCTCACTCTGTAATGCATGTGGGGGATGACATACATATAATTCACATTTTGTATTCCATAAATATATAATGATTGAATAGTCACCCACCTTAATTGCTGTCCTTTGACCACTTAAGGTGGTGTTTGGTCCAAGCTCCATTAAACACTTATTAGAGTAATTTCGGAAAATAAGCATTTTTATGTTATTCAACAATGGCATTTGGAATTTTTTGTAGTCCATATTATTCTTTGCAATCTCCAGAGATAAATAGAAGTTTATAATTATCAGAGTTCTCAACAGATTTAACACAAAATTATTTATTTTTCACATGTAGATATTCATAAAAATATTTTATTATTCTACATAGGACATTAGTGGTTGATGTATTTAATGAAAAAAATAATAATCTTTAATATCTCAAAGCATATTTTTAGATTTTCAACCAAACATCAAAATAACATTCAACACTTATAAAATGGACCGAAATATCCTTCTGATAAGTACATATGTTAAGTGATCAACCAAACACACTTATCTAAATAACTACATAATATTTTTCATTGAATCAAACACTTTTTTTTCTGAACTCTTAAAGATTATCAGCATAATTTTTTTCTGCACTTATTAATCAGTACTTATTAAAATCCGCATTCCGCCACGGCCAAACACCACCTTGAGTTTCTAAAATATTTCTGTTTTTTTTCCTCTACATACTTTCACTTTAGGTCTGTTAATGGATCACGGGTTGACTCAGTTCTCACCTGAATCTAATCGAATAAAATACATAAATATTTAATATGAAGGACTCAACAATTAAAATGGGTCGGGTCTGGGCCCACCTCGACCTGATCCTATGAACCACTTAGATTCGATTAACCCAACCCAAATCTAACCTAACACTCATGATTTAACCAAACATTTATAATTAAATATTACATAATCATTTAAAATTTTAAACATTTAAAATATTTTTACAACCTTTTGACTTCACGTAAAATCATAATAATTCAAACCGTATTCTAAATATTTCCTCATAAAACATTAAAAAATCAAAATGGTGAAGAATTATTTATAATGCATTAGACTCTATTATAAAGAAGAAAAAAAATAAAGCTATTGTAGGCCTTTAAAAAGTAATCAACCTCTCTTTGTCTGGTCTGGGCTTGTTAATGATTGATCAGACCTAACCTGAGACCCGATATGGACCCAACCCGAAAGACTCGATAATCAAACGGATAAGATCTGGATCCATCCCGACCTCGATTCAGACCCGACCCGTTGACGGACCTAATTCATTTGCTTTTCGGAGGTTGAAAAAGAAAGAAAAAGTTAAAAGACTTACGAAATTGATATGGTCGGTAAAGGGTGTTGTACATAACTCTTTGAAAGAGCTTTGATAAACCTAACACTAAACAAAATCAGCCTAAGTTCATATGCACTAATTTAGAAGTCATGCTGTAATATAAATCATAATAGCACTTAGGATCTTGATTAACATGTTTACAAATACTTAATTATATTTTTTTATCGTGCGAAATCATTATACACACACACACACACAAACCTTTCTCTATGGTAAGTAGCCTTCTTTAGGCACAAGAACTTGAAAAAGAATAAAAGGATTCTTTACTCTCCTATCTCTCTATAGAGTGGATTTACTCTTGCTTGTGCAAACACAAGATATTTTGAGACGTGAATAATGGGTTGGAAATCCACTCCCTTTTATAGAAGGAGAGAAGGAACCCTCTCACACTCAAACATAAATTGGATTCTTAAAACCCATTGAAGATTGAAGAATCCAATGAACCTACTAAATGTTTTGGGAATGTATCCAATAATGGGTGGGTGTTGGAAATACAAAGGACATTGAATATTTTCCTCATTCCAATAGTAATTCATGTACACAATTATTTCATACATTGTGTGCCACTTTGAAAATGATGTATATACATTGTCTTTCACTTAATGAAAATGTACATACATCGTATACCACTTAATGAGATACACACAATTACTCTTTATACATTGTGTATTTCTTGATTCATTATTCAATTGATAGTCATGGGAGTTGAACCACATAAAAACTTAATTAATTTATACTTAATTGGTTCACTCTTCCAATGTAACCTTTCATGAACCAAATAATGAAATGGAACATTAATCATTACATGTCCATATTCATTTTTTAATAGCTCACATTCTTACACATGCAACATAGAAGAAAATTTCATATATACACATATGACATCAAACAGAAAGTATGGGAAGATTTTCGAATGATTTTTAAGATTCGGTATATATATATTTTTTTGCTTTAAAAATGGGGTCCCCACATATTAACATGAAAAAAATTAGGATTTATGTGAGCCTCTACCTCGTAAGGTCAGGACTAACATGCAATATCATGACCCATATCATCATCATCATCATCATCATCATCGTCATCACACTGACCCACTTGAAAGTTTTCTTATGGACACCTGAGTTAGTCGATGGTGGAAATCGAATACGCATTAATATGGAGCAAATCCATAGTGCTAGCCAACTTACTTTGTGGGTTCATGACCCCATATTAAATACACGAATTTTTTTTTTATGATATTGGGTTATCTAATGAAATGAACAGCTGAGATTATAATTATTAGTGTATGTAAATTATTAATTTATTAGTACTGTAAGTTGTAAAATAAATCTAGAGTTGAATTTAATATAAAACAATCATAGTAAAGGTAATATATTGACTGTATGTTGATGACTCAGGTGGAGCTCGTCAATTAATATTAAAGGTAAATATCATTGGAGCTTGATTTTCTAAAAAAATTTTTACACTTAACAAAAATAAGTTCATTGAACTTAAAAATGAGTGATATACATTTTTTAACAAAACATATATTTTATTAGATAATTTTTATTATTTTTAAGAAAATAAAAATATATGTGATCTGAGTTTTAAACTGTAAAAATGGCCGTCTCTATCATTTTCATGAGACATTTTGGTATAATACTTAGGCTTGGCGTGGGTAGTCTTAGGGTGGGTAGTCTAGGCAAGAATTGGGCTGGGTCATTAAAAAGTGATGAGAAACATTAAACTATGTAGCCATGTCATATGAGCATATGACAACATGAAAACTAAATAAAGTCACAATTGACAAAATTAAAGCTATATATTAACCATAGATTTCACGTTGCAACATAAAATACAAAAGCGTGACCAACATGTGAAACAAGGCTTTAAATGTTACATTGGAATCTCAAAAACCCTCCACATTTGGAGGTAAAATTAACATTAGATCTTTTAGAGAAATCTAAATCCTAAGAAAATCAAGAATGACACATGTTAAACATACATGATAGAATATATGTTCATACTTCAAATAGATTTCATAAGGAAAAATGTTACATAGTCATGTCATTTTGTATGAAGTTATATGCATTTATATGATAATTCATTCTAATTTATTGTATGATCTGTAAATAAATGCATGAAAGTTAAAAATGTTACATAGTATTAGAAATGATTGCCTCATCCGTAAGGTTTCTAGATAGTGTACTTAATTAATTTATTATGATTAAACTAAATTTGTGCATGACAACCATAAGTTCTTAGTGCTGAACTCCATTGGGTGTAGTACAAAAATTTGTCTTATAAAGTAAGAAAAAAATATATTATAGTTTATTATATAGGTTGTGCTTGCTTAATAGTCTAAATTATATAAGCTATCTATCAAGTTAATAATAATTAATTAATCAAGCTCTTTGAGTCAAAAGCCAAAACAATAATTAGGTGTGAAAATTGTTGGACTTTGATTTGACAACAGAAGAATAAGACATATTCACTTTTATTTTTTATATTTCGAATTTTGGATTATCAAAAACGAATAAATCACGGATTAAATGAGACAAAAATCTTTGCAGACCAAACAAGTGAGATTTCACTGTGAAGTAGTGACACATAAAAACACATGTCTTAATTAATATGACACATAAAAAACATAAACAAATTTATTTTTCGAGGCCAATTTATCAATACCAATAAATTTATCAATAATGGATGGTGACCTGGGCTGGTGTGAAAAATATTTTTTTCATAAGGTTAGATAAGTGACGAACTGCAAACAAAATCACTAAACAGACTGAGTATTTCAACATCCATGCATTTATTTTAATGTCATACAATAATAAAAAATACCCATATAAATACATATGACCACACATGTAGAATATGATTGAAAATTAAGTTAAAAAAGTGTTAGATGTAACATTTTTTAAAATTTTTTAATAAATTTGATAACCCATGAGATGGATCAATTTCAAACAAATACACCATCATATCACTTTTTAGTAGGGTGTTATCACTTTCTTGATTGATCTATACTGAAGTGGATCACAATACTAATCATTTTTTTGCATTGATATGTTTAGACCGTTTTACAGCCTAATCATATTTTTTATAGCCCAATCTACAGTCTTGCACATTACGATACACTGCGCTATCACCAGGTTGTGTTAGGTGATAACTTTTTTTATTATTAGTTTTTAAAATATACTAATGTATGTTAATGTACATTTAAATTTTTATAATAATATATGTACTTCAACAATGAATATATATTAAAAAAAAAATTCATCATTGAACTAATTGTTTTGTTTACCAGTAATTTTGCTATACTAATTATTTGTTGCGCACATCTATTGTCAACTGTCAACCCAACATTAAAAAACGTGTTAAAGCATATAAAGAAAGAAAATAATACAAGCGACAAGTTATTAAAAATGTGAAATGTGGTATTGAAGCATTAAAAAAAGGGAAAAAAATTCAAATAACCCCCCAATAAACTGCTTGAAATCTATATAATCCCTTGTTTTTTCTTAAAGTTCATATAACCCCCTGAAAATGCCTATGTAAATCCAAATAACCCCCCGAGTGAAACTTCCATTGACATATAAAGAATATTCTGTGAATATTCCATTTGTTTTACTCTGATTGAAAACATAATATTCTAAAAAATCACTACAACGTATAAAAAATACGAAAAATCTTATGTAAACAATTATTTTATCCCTCTGAATAGATTATAAAATCTTATCCGGATGACTAGAATCATCTTTTAGAGAGGATTATCAGCATTTTTAACACATTGTATAAGGATTTGGTTTACTATGTTTTCAACTAGGGTTAATCAAACAAAAAATTCACAAATCTTCTTTATTTGTTAACAAAAATTTTACTCGGGAAGGGGGATGAAGACTATTTGGATTTATATAAATGCTTTTAGAGGGTTATATGGACGGTAGGAAAAATCAAAGGATTATATAGATTTCAAACGGTTTGTAAGGGGTTAGTTGCATTTTTCCCTTCAAAAATCCAAAACTACAGTCCATCCAACATGTGATTGATGCAATGAAAAGGACATTATCAAAATGAGTGGTATCCTTTTTTCCCCCACTTCAAACACATTAGAGTGGCATGGCAACTACTTCTGGATAAGGCTATGTTCGGATGTGAGATTAAAACACTAAGATTTTTTAAAATTTTGTGCTTTAAACCCTGCTTTTGTTCTTACAGATGGAAGTACAGATGTATCTACACATAAAGCAAGGGTTGGCTTTATTATTATACAGGAGACTTCTAAGCAAATCCTTGAAGCAAGATATGGATATTGGCCTTGGGCGGGCCCAGCCCTAGCCCATACAGTTAAACCCATGAAAAAAAAATTAAACTGACTGTTTGGCTGACCCTTGAATACTCATTAGTCATTACTCACACCAAGGCCCATTGCCCAGGCCTAACAGAATACATTATACATCCCCCAAGTAGGCAAGTACCCAAAACCCACCCTATCAATTCTTATCCCAACCAAAAAAATTTCAACTGTCCCGTTAAAATCTCTAAGGGTGCGTTTGGTTGTGCGATTGTGCTGTGATTGCGATTGCAAGAAACTGCGTTTACAATCGTGCAATCAAACAGTTTTATTGTAGCAGCTTCCTGCACACATATTTCAGACAAATAGTGTCCAAAAACTGCGATTTCAGAAAGATGAGAAAGTGAGCTTCCTGTGGAATCAGTTTTACAATCGCAGATTCCTGCAGAATCCGTTTTGCAATCGCGCAACCAAACGCACCCTAAAACTTCTCCCCCATCAAATCCCCAAAAAAACCTCCCACCCTATCAGCAATGTCTGTCGTTTCACATCTCCAAATCTCTCCAACGTCTTTCTCTCCCACACACGTATTCATCAAGCATTCAAGCCACCATTTTTTCAATTTTTTGTATATATATCTCTCTCAATCTCTCTGTTTATGTGATTATTTGTGTTCTCTCTCTCAAACTCAAAGAGATCTCTATGGATATTTCTCTTTCTCTATTTAAAATAAAATAATATTCAAGACCATTTTTTTTAATGTATATGGAGTTTCGCTTTAAAAGTTTGCCTAGAGCCCCGCAAAAAAAAGAAAAAATCAGGGCGACTCTGGTCATCCGCATCTACTCTTTTTTTGAAGAACAATATTATAAGATGTACAATTCAATCAAATATATATAATTTTGAGCCATGTATTCTAGCGATCTAGGAGGTACTGGATTCCAGACAATGGCAGATATGTACTTTGATTATATAATATAAGCCTATCAAGGCCTTTATACATTGAGAAAGATTGAAGCTCCTGCGGAGGTAGAAGAATAAATACATAATATAATGAAATAAAAGTGAATTAAGTTTTAAAAATTTGTTTATTTATAAAGAATAGATAGATATAAATTTACCAGATATATGAAATAAATTGATATTTGTAATCTAGGTCCCCTAAAAATTGTTATTCCACCTAATCTATTCTACTAATATAAGAAAGACTCACATATTAAATCACATATCATCACCTCTTATAAATCAACAAGCCGCATATTAGCATTTTATTCACAATTCATCCATTATCAACAAACAAAAAAAATCATTATTACATTTCTTAACAATAATAACTCAAAACATAATCAAATAGAAAATAACTTACTCATTAATATTGGAATAGATATCAAACAGGGGCTAAAGTACATGCCGGTGATGTTGCAGAAAGATGTTCCAATATTTTCACTTTAGGAGAGTGGATAACAACACTAACAATCTGTACCTCACAATGTATATCAAACCAGAAATAATAAACAGAACAACCACCATGTTAAAAAAAGGCAGCAGAAACTTTACATCAGGTGGAATGTGAAGTATCCATTATTTGTGAGATTTGTGAGTTCTTCCTCAGCCGAGCGAGACGCTTACGATGCCCACGACCCTGCTTATGTTGCTCCCACTCATGCGCCCCTCGAAGCACCCGATCTCCACAAGCCTATCAAATATTTATATTATATATGCGTTTCCAGTCAATATAACAAGGACAATAATATCAACTGATTGGAGTCACATGACACCTTATAAAGAATTTTAAATTAGATATAACAGATTTCAGTTTTACTACCCACGTTATGATAAGCTAACATATAATGTAACACCAATAAAAAAAACATGTAATGTAACAAAAAATTTCATTTCTCATGAAGCATAATTTGAAGTTCTGGATTTGATGGAGAAGGAAATTGAGGAAAGGCATCAGTATGGAAATAAGTGAAAAAATTGTGTATCATGTAAAAATATATATTACAGACAAGGTTATCAGGACAAAGTCTTGGGTTAATGGCCATTTTGTGCCCATTAAAAAAAAAACAATGTAAATACTTAGGACCATATTCAGTCTCTCATCTCCACACAGGAATGATTTGGGTGACATCCTTTTTTATCATCAAAGGCTACTTATGTAACAACCAATGCACAGAATTTATCACCTAAAGCCAACCAAAAAAATGTATGCATATATATTACTTAGAAGCCAACAACATGAATCGAGGGTAGACACCTGTACTTATCTCCGTTTCTCCCAGGATGTTTCAGATATCAATGCTGGAAAACAACGTTCCTAAACTATGAAAGTCCAAACTTTTAGCCTATCTTAACTGTAACTGTTATTACAGTTTCCTCTACTTGTGGTGTTCCTTTGGTGATCACTATTTAATTAACAAAACCAGAAAATATATATTCAGCAGAAAATGAGACAAGGACATCTAGGCTCCCAAAGATAAGGCATAACATATGACATACAAAATCAGAACCTTCAACAAAACTCGTATACTCACCTCGCAGACATATTGAGTCCACAGGTCTCTTGAAGCCATACTCTTACTCGCACCACCATTTGGAGACAGAGTGTCAAAACTTGTCTCCTTGCATAAGAATTCCCTGACTAGGTCAATGCAGGGATACACCACCGTTGTCTGCCATGTTTCTTCTGAATTGCCTACTAAGAAGAACATTTGATCAAATTCAATAACAAATTTGTCTAAAGAAGTCATTAAAAAAAGAAGAGATTTCTGAGCATACACTGAAAAGCTTCTGTTACATCAACATAATGCAGGTCCCATCCAAAAACTGTCTTTAACCGATTAAGCCTCCGTCTCTGAGAGTAATGACACAAACAGATCTTTAATGAAGAGCTCGTGCATATTGTAGTACAATGTAATCTCATGCATTCAAAAAACCAATAACCGAATTGTCATCAACATTTAAACTTACCTGTTTGCGGACAAGCCGTCGTGTATTGGCTTTGAGGTTGTCAATGGCTTCACTCAGAATATTATGGTGCTTGCCATCCATGGATTCTGAAATAGTCTCCAAGTTGGACTCCGGGTATTTAAATATGAAATCTCCCTTGTTTGCTAACATAGAATCACCTCCTTGTTTAATATGAAATTCCCTGAAAAATTCCTCAAATTCGCGAACACCAATAGCCTGTCGCAAGCCTCGAGTATAATCTGCACCAGGGCGGTAAATGTCGTAAACTTCATTCAGTAACCCAGCATCCATCATCCAGTTAACTCTTTGCTCAACATATCTATCCAGCACAGGAGTAGATGCATCCACCCATATATAGCAGCAGTCATATCTAAAATCATCTGCTCGACCCCAATTCTGCCCTGCCATAAGAAACAATGATCATTAGATGCAACCAAAAAAAAAAAAAGTTCTCAACTCCCTTGAAATAAGTAGCACCCATTCAGTTTTAAGTGAACAATTGCACAACAGACCTCTGATGCCTTTCCTTGAAAGAGCTCGCTGGGGAGAACACCCGACCTCGCATATAATCTAAGGTACTGATTTATCTACAAAAAGTGTAAACCATCATCAAATATTGCACAAAATGTAAGGAGATAAACTAAAACACAAAAAGAACATACTTTTCTATGGTCATTTGGATGAATCCTGTTTGCTGCAGCTGGATCAAGATCTTTAAGGCTGTCAAATAAAGAGCTAGAACCACAGATCCCTTGCTCTGCATTGTGTATCGGCACTAGGTCTTCTGTATAGCAATCACAAATGATATAAAACACAGTCCAATAAACATAAAGTTCTACCCAGTGGTGAAAGTTGAATAATTTACCGATGGGGTCAGTTGAACAGAAGTCATCTGTAGTCTCCATGAAATCATCCAAAAGGAATGGACTCACAAGAGCCTGACCCAATCCACAAAGAAGGAAAAAAAATCAATTTGATGATTTTAAAACCAGTGAACATTGAACATAAAACTTAACAGAAATATAAATTTGAAAACACAGCTATGATGCAGTATATTATACAACAATTAACATTCTGTAACCATATGCAAAACAACATCAAAGCAAAGCAATTTATGCTTCTCAAGCACTAAGGTCCCTTTTGGAACCAATTGTCAAACTAATTACGCTTTGAAAATTATTTTTAGATAAGCAATTCCAGACGCATGTTCTTGAATTTTAGCTTTTGAGTCCGAATATGATTTGTGTGTTACATCTTGTATGAAAATATGGTTGAAAGTAACTTTTTAAGAAAATGTTGATTTTGAAAATTGGTAATAAACAAGGCATAGGCTGCAAATTTGGAAATCCTATTCGGAATCTGCCATACTAAATTGAAAAGAGTGCCGTAAAGCCTCTCAAAGCTTCCACTCCTCTATATCGACAAAAAATACAAAATGGTTCCTATAAAATTTACCAAAAAGACCATCTTGAATTGCAAATTGAAATTCCTCCTTTGAATATTTTTCCCGGTGGTCCTATATACTTCGTATAAACAAATTATACATCTTGATCCCTCCACAAACTGGAATACAGTAAACTGGACTTTCTGTGATTCAACCCTTTTGCATTGCACATCAAGTTATCTGTCTAGCTTGCACATCAACCAGAGATTATAACAAAGAAGAAATTTCAAGTCATTATTCATCTCTAACAATAAAATGATGTTTCTCCCATTATTCAACAACAATTCTAGAATTCAAGAAATACCTGAATATAGTAATTCGTACCACCAACAATGATCGGCAAGCGATTTCGTGACAATATACCCTCTATGATCTACATTTTTCACAAACCGAAATCAACCCATCAAAAACAACAACAAAAATAAGAATTCAACAAAAAATACAAATCAAGTCCATACGGGGATCGCCAAATCGCGGAAATCCTTCGCCGTGAATTCCACGTTCGAATCTACGCTCCCCAGTAGATGATGCGGCACGCCTTCAACAGATCAAAAGAAACCCTAAAAAAGTCCGTTTTTTTTTTTACAGTTTCAGAGAGAGAGAGAGAGCTACCTCTTCGATCATGGAGGGGGACTTTGTTGGTGAGGACGTCGAGGCGGCGGTAGACCTGCATGGAGTCGGCGCTGACGATCTCCGCCGCCTCGAAATGGAGGGCGAGGTCGATCGACAGCCTCGATTTTCCAGCCCCGGTGGGGCCCATGACCACCACCACCTTCGGCTTCCCCTTCGCCGCTCCTCCTCCGCCTTGATTTCTAGGGTTAGGGTTTCCTTCCGGTAGTTCCATCTCTCACTCTCAACTGAGTTCGCCGTTCACGTCTCTGTAAAATTAAAAATTAGTCACTGATCCTATCTTATAAGAAAAATATCATTTCAGTCCCTACTGTCACTCCCAAGTCCCAACTAACCCAGTATAACCCTAATTACACATTAAAAATTATTAAAATGTCATCATGTAAAAAATAGCTTCTTAAAAACTTATGAAAATTAAAAAAACTTATTGTAAAATAAATGAATCCCATCAGATTCTTATCTTATTAGATAATATTTATTTTAATCTCTACCTTAACTTAACAGAAACTAACCAGATATGTGATTGACTATAACCATACATAATAAATTATTGTAATTCTCTTTTAAAATTTACCTTCTTTCTTGAGAAAAATCAATATAACTCTCTAAAAATTTATAAAAATCAGAAAAATTCTATGTAAAATCAATAAATTCTTTTAGACTTTTATTATATTAGATAAATTTTGTTTCAATTCTTACCATAACCATAACTAACTGAAGCCGCTAGCTTTTAATGTACACCGTTGAAAACAGCTTTTATGTACTTTACAAATGGTCTATATTCAGAATAAACCATTTTATGCACTATGTTGAGAATATATACTTTATTTTTTATTTTTATACCTAGCCATGAGTGTTTTTCAATTTTTTAACAGTCTTCGTAATGTTTGTGTATGTTTTACCTTTACAAATTTATTAAAATCCTTTATTATTCTAAATAATTATTTCTTCTCCTGGTTTTATCTTAACATTTAAATAGATAATATATTTTATATAAAATCAGATTTTCTAACAAATTAATTAAAATCAATTAGAAAATCTATATTACATATTCATCATATTGAGACTTTAAGGGGATTTAGTAATTGTACAAGGTATTTTTCCGATTTTCATAAATTTCAGGGAGTTATATCGATTTTTTCTTTTTTTTTTATCATTAGTGAGTATAGAATAATAGGAGAATTTAAAAAAAAGGAACACTACCATTTTTTGTCATCAAAATGTCTAAATCTAATTTTTTATGTTTTGTAGAGATTTATTTGAATGTCATTTACTAGAGCTTTGTTTAGTAAACGAAATATTTTTTCCCTATAAACTAAGGACAATTCGACTATAAGTGATTAAATCTATTAAACATACATATTTTATAAGAACATGTGGTAACTAATCGATTTTACATAGACCGATACCAATTTAGCTTTTCATTTAACCCCCTAAAGAATCCTCCTTTTCTATGTTTCTCCTTAATATCCACAAATCCTTCAATTGAGAGTCCACGAATCCTTACATATGCAATAGAGCTTCAGCTGAAAAAATGTTTTTATATGATGAAAAGCCAAAGCATTAACTAGCTGTGAAGTTTGGTGAACTCTGATTTGACATCAGAAGAATAAGACACATCATCACTTTTTTTTTAATTTATAAATTTGGGTATTTTGGATGCTCAAAAATAGGAAAGGTTACGGTTATACCCACCCCACGTATTCTCTTAAGCACCCCTTTTATTTTTCCACCGAGACATGTATTTATAATTTATAAGTTCATCCTCTTATATATACTCCACGTAAGTGCGCGCTCTCTTATGCGCACAGCCCCGCCCGAAGTCGTCGATATCCCTCTCTCTCTCTGTCCTCCTGATCTCCCTCCCTCTTTGTTACATCCAATCCGTCCGATGCAAAGGTCTCGGTCACAATCGCTAATGGCACGGAGCCGATCGCCAACTGTCTCCCGTCCTCTCATCCTGACCGTCAGATGCAAAGGTCTTGGTCCCGATCGCCAACGGCACGGAGCTGATGGGGGCGGTGATCGATCAACATCGACGTCCTCTGCAGATCCGGAGCCAACGTCACCTTCACATCCGTCGCATCCGCTCTCCAAGTGGACGCCGCATGGGGACTCAGATTCGTCGAAGACGCTTTCGTCTCTAACTGCGCCAGATTGGTTTTTCGTCTCGTCTCCCTCCACGTAAGTGTGCGCTATCTTAAGTCCATGTAACCCCTGAAAACACCTATATAAATTTAAAATAATCAATTGAGTTAAATTTTTATTGACAAATGAGGAATATTCAATTTGATTTACCTTGGCTAAAAACACAGTGTGTTAAAAATCCTCCATAATGTGTTAAAAATGTGAAAAGACTTTGAGAATAGATTATAAAACATTATCTGGAGAGGTAAAATCATTATTTACAGAAGATTTTTCGTATTTATAACATATTGTAGAGTTTTTTTTTTTTGTATACTATGATTTCAACTAGGACTAGGATAATCAAACAAAATATTCTTCATCTATCAAAGAAAATTTAACTCAAATGATTATTTAGATTTATATATGTGTTTTCATAAAGTTATATAGACTTTAAGAAAAGTAAGAGGGTTATGTGGATCTCGAGCTTTACAAGTGGGTCATATACTTATTTCCCCTTTTTTTGTGTGTTACAAAATGACGAAAAAAAACCCATGACTGTGGGTTTTCTTTTAAAATTACCTAAATGTCTAATTAGCCCTCCTGTCAGCCGCGAAGGCCGTCCGCAGCGGGATTTTATTTTATTTTATTTATTTATTTTTATATTGGAGGGACTCCGTGGCTGACCTTACGATCGAACTGAGAATGCTACCTCCGCTTGTTTGTCCCGATCCTACAGAAAATTCTTTCAAATAATCACCGCCAATAAACAGGTGGATAAGTTAGCATCAAAACTCAAATTCAAAACCTACCCTTAACAAGCAAAGCGGATCTCTCTCTCTCTCTCGGAATATTTTTTCTATTTCATAATCAGTCAAACTGAAGTTCACGGTGAGTTCATTCAAAATCAAGCTTTATCTTTATTTCCTTCCAAATCAATTACTTCTCCCCTTCCATTAATGTCTTATCCTTGTTTTATTGTTAAATTCAACTATCGTTATTTGCAACTAATATCTTGCTTTCATAAAAATTTGATATCATTTCAAGTTATTGGATCATTTGAACTCCCCGGACCCGTATCAATGTTTGGGTCGAATTTCTATTACAAGTTTGTGCACACCACATGTTTGTGAATTGTCTGGAGTGAAACCCAAATGTCAAAGTCTCATTAAACTGGGGAGCAAAATGTATTGGGTACGGATTGGGTGAGTTTAGAAATTGAATGAATGAATATAAATCCTATAAGGATCTCTTTTGCTGAAAGAAATATATTCCGACGAGCCAAATTCAAGTGCACGAGGATGCTCTCATGGCTTCAGTCAGATCAAATGCTTGAAATAATAGAAGTTCTTAGCTTCTTTAGCAATGGTGGTGTATGTCCCCTTGTTGAATTACGTGTCCTTGTTAAAGCATCTTTAATGTGGGGTCTTCATTTTAAAGATTGAAAGCTTTTGAAGACGCACAAACTCCAATAATGGATCTTCAATATTTTTTTGGTGGCTCTTCAAATCACTATTTAAAATTTTTTAATACCCATTTTACCCTTTCTGTCTTATGAAAGATAGGACTTAACTGCCATTTATGAAAAGATGTTTAATGTAGAAAGTGTACAATGTGGTATTTGAGATGACTACGTGACATTTGGAGACCCCAAAAATTGGGTCTCCAAATATAGAGCTCGTGGGGTATGTTGGGGCTGCAAAATAGAGATATAGAGCCTGCGCAGGCCTCCGCGAGGAGCTCCACCGCCTCACCGTGCGCCGCACGGGCGGTGTTTGAGTCGATACCGTGCAAGGACCGTGTGTCGTGGAACTCGGTGATCTCCGCTTACCGGAGGGACCGAAGGGGGCGGTTGCGATGTTAAAACGGATGGTGAAATCACATTCGTGGCGGTGTTGTCCGCGTGCGCGTGCAATGGAATGATTGGGGAGGGGCATCGCTTTGTTTGAAGAGATGGAGGAAATGTATCGGATAAGGCACGGACCGGAGCATTTGGGGTGCGTGGTGAACATGTTGGGGGAGGGTGGGAGGGACGGGTGCATGAGGCGTATGAGTTTGTTGTATGCGTGCGCAGTGCATGGAGAGGCTATTTGAGCTCGAGGCGGACAATGCGCACAATTTCGAGCTTTTGATGAGGATATATAGGGGCGCGGGGAGGGCGGAGGAGGCGGAGAAGGTGAAGGGATGGATGATGATTAGTGTAAATTGGTGATGGGAAGTGAATATCTGAAAACACTGTAGTGATTCACATGGTATGTAGTTTATACCTTTGTATATAAAGAATTTAAGAACTAGTATCTATAAAGAGAATTATTCTTTATTAGTAATCCAATTCTAGTACAATTTATAAGAGAAATAAAAAAAAAGTTGCATGTGTCATTTGGAAAGAGAGTGATAGTGAACACAAAATTAGAGAATGAGCATGCATTCGGGTGATGAGAAAGATTGTAATATATAATATATAACATGAAATATCTTTTTGAACATCATTCAAAAATCCATTGTCTGTCTAGTCCGGTTGTACTGTAGTATTTGACCATTTCTCAAAAATCTTCTATATAGTTCCACTTCATTTGACACGTAAAAATTTGAAAATGTCAACAATTAGGTTTTCTAAACAAAATTGTTTATAAAAGCAAAATTCTCTACTTTTATGCATGCTTTTACCCTCTGTTTGGATCAAAGAATAAACTATTTTGGGTTTATATATATTTCAAGAACAGATAACTTTATCAATGAAATAAGTGATTTTCTGTTTGGTTGTGTTTTTTTTTTTATTCTCATTGGAAAATGTATCAATAAAAGTTGAGTTGTTTAGTTGATGAAGAATAAAATGTGAATAAGGTGTAAAAAATTTATTTAACATGTGAGCCCTATTGATGTATAAAGAGGTAATGGATATGTGATTTGATGTGATGAGGTGTGATTTTTTTTTATGTGATGGTGGACCCACCTTCCATGGAAATAGATAAATTAGGTATAAGCTCATCCCCAGGGTTATTTAGAATTGCTATACTCTCTTATACTCATTTATACTGGCATAATAATACCAAGTTATACTGTGTAAACAAACAACCATTTTCCCATCCATTCCTATCCCACCTTATACCACCCTTAACCCCCATTCAAATGGAAAATTAGTGTCTTATTTTTCATGCAACACCTTTAACAAAGTATATATCCCATATGCAATCTTAACATTTTTTTTTGTTGATGTACATATAAATACATTTTATTATGAATGAAATCTATACCTAAATAAATAATTAAATATTTTTATTTATTTGAAAAATAAAAAATAATCGAGCTTACACCGCACCCGTGGTGTACTTTGTTATATATTACACTAGAAAATTATATGCTCTACCAAGGGAGTGTATCATCAACTGATCAGTCGTAGCATGGAGCTGTGGATTAATTAAGGGTATGTATTGTATATGCATTTTTTGAATTACAGGGCCTTCTCAAAGTTATCTTCCGGATAATCTCTAGCAATTTTTTTTGCATCCCTAGATTGCCACACCATGGATTATTGAATTTTGCATGGACCACCATATTCTGCCAGGACTGATGCACCAACACACACAGGCTGTTCAATATTGCAATGTATCAAGCATGAAATCAATTTCACATTTGGACCTAGCATTCAATGTTGCACATTTCGTGGTGTCCCGTTACCTCAAAATCCCACTCTACATACAATCGCTTTAGTGTATCGAAAGGAAGGGAAAAAAGAAGAAGAAGAAGAAAGAATGCAGACGCCTGTAACATGTAGAATGCATAATTGCTTGTAATACAATCTCGCTCACAGAACAACTTTATACAGTCAAGTACTTGAGAATGGATGAGCGCACACTCTCCATGAAGGCTGCTACTTCTTTCTGCAGGGGAAAGCAGATGAGTAATTGGTTATACATTGGTGTTTATCTAGTCATGACGATCATAGAAATAAATGGCTGGATGTGGATGTCCAGACCTGATCAGCATCCAGGGCACTTGCGATGTTTTCATCAAGAAGGGACAATAGAGACCTGTTGAGTTCATTGTGCTCGACCATCTCTAATAACTGCTCAAGACAACATCCATGTTAGGCGAGTGTGACAACCCTTTCCTTCAAAAAAATATTAGGTGAGCGTTCCGGCACCCAAAAATTCATTGTTGCTCTCAGTTTTTGGCGGTGACAAAATCTGATGCGACTGATGAAAGTATTGAAAGATTCAATCCGTTTACCAAGGACTTTGGAATCAATTTTAGTTCAAATATATCCGTTTGGAATCAATTATCTGAAAAACAGATTTTGCAAACGAGACCCAAGTGTAACACATGATTCTAGATGAAGAAAAATCTAGTGACCAAAAAGAAAAGTTTTCAGGTCTTGAGCATATGAATCATTAAACACTCCTCTTCCTGATCTTATATGAACACTAGTAGAGGTAAAGCTATCATTCTTACTGTGGCTCTTCTATCTTTTGACTGTAGTATTTTCATCAGACCTTGCTTTGCCATCACAAAGTCAGCTTGCATTTTGTCATACGCTTCTGCAACATAAAATATTGTATGGTTATTATCCAACTACAGGAGGAGAATAAATGTTGAAAAATGTTGCAATTGGCAGACGCAATTAACCAGTTCCTTCCAGCAGAACTTTTTGAAGTGCTTCCAGCTCAATCAATCTGTCCTCCACCTCCTAAAGAGGAATATCATATCAGCCGAGTAATGCAACTTTATTTAAATACATTTATGAGAAAGTTGAACTGGTTTTGGAAGGGTCACCTTAGTTTTAGAGACAGAAAAACGAAGTTGGCCCAGCTCGAATTGTAGATGATCAAAGAATGCTTTGTTTAATCTGAAAATGCGACATGTTATTACTTGTTTAAGTTTTTTCATCACCGTTGATCATAATGGAATGTCAAAGTACCTACAGCCTTATAGGAAGGAAGTTCAAAGTAACATCGGACTTGTTTTATATGAAGCATTAGGTCACAGGTTAAAAAAATTCATATAATATCTATAATCATGCAAAAATTGCTTTTTGTTTTCATTTTCTCCAAATCATGCACACCATAATTTTCTTCGGAATGTAACTTCTTTTTTTCACGAAAAGATGAATAATAAAAGAAAACACTGAAATTTTGAATAGAAGTCATCTTCTATCCTATTTAAGTTTGCTCGAACACTGAAGTACAATAAGCAATGCTAATATGATATTCCCATTAGTGGACAACCTTGTTCACACATATAAAACAGTCAAGAATATTGTTATCCTGGGATTATCTTTCCTATACAAAACTCCAGAGGTGTTGCCAAACCTAAAAATAGCCATGCGGTTTCCAAGACATTAACGAAATCTGGCTATTGCAATCTATACATGGCTATCAAAGCAGGCGCCCGACTGAGTTGACTCCCAACCTAGATACATTAGATTACATCCTTCCCAGGGGAAAAGAAAAATCACAAAGTTCTACCTACATCAATTCTGCATATATATGAAATCAAACTACCGATCTCTTGCACACAAAAAAGTGCACTCCTTTGAAACAACCCATCTCCAAGATTCATTGAGAGTGAGTAAGTTTACTCCTAGGAACCACAGAGGCTCAAATAATCGTGTAAGACTTCAAGTTTGTTCCTTCAATAACAATATCCAATCAACAATTATATGTATCAAACAACAAGCGAACATAATACAAAACACACTAAAGCCCTATTTTGGAATGATATTGGATTGTTTCTTCATTTGCTATAACCATGTTAGTCCAACCTCATTTGTTACACCGCCCTACAAAACACGCTCACAGCTGGTGTAAAGATATCACCAAAATCAATTTCAAATCTTTATTCATACTCATTCACCATAAATTGAGCTTTGCATTTCATTAGATTTTTATTTCCATCTCTTTATAGCTCAAATCCTCATTTATTTTTTAAAAAATTTACCCTTCTCATAAGTATCATCCGACACAAACCACCCTTTAGAGACGCCAATCACGTTCTCAAGCACTCCCAAATTAAATTTGTAACAAAAGGACCCAATGCAATGCGATTCCCAAAAAATGAGACCTAAAATTAGAAAACACATCAATAGATGTAATGCAAATTTGTTTTGGAAATAGTACCCACCGAGGCCTCAACCTAGAGATCTCGATCTCGAGCTCCTGCGCCTCCGTGTCGAGGAAATACTCCACCAACCCCTCGGCCGTCTCCGGCACGACACGAGCCTGATATAAACGAAAACAAAATAGTAAAAAAAAGAAAAAAAAAATTGGAACATCAATTCCACCGAATTGGAAGGGGAAGCTTGCCTCTCGCTGGGCGCGGCGGCGCTCTTGTTCTTCTTTGAGCTGGCGCTCGAAGGCTTCGCGAGCGCCGGCATCCTTCTCAAGGCGCTTCTTGAACTCCAGCCGGGCTATGTGCCCTCCCGCCGGCTGTCCCAGTATGCCCTCCGGATCCTTTACAGGTTTCGATTTTGAAATTGATTCAAATTTGTGTGTGAGAGATGGAGATAGAGAGAGGGGGGGATTACCCAACCAACGCAGGAAATCCTGGACCTCCGCTTTGAAGTGAAAGTGGAAGGGGAAGCTCTGCCGATGGATATGGCCGTTCCGATGGTTAAAGATGACATTTTCGGCAGGAATTAGGGGGGGGAGAGACTGTCTCGATGTTTGTGTGTGTTGGGGAGCTTCTTGTTGTGCGGGCGGGGTCTGAAGAATCTTTGTGAAATTCTATGGTAGAGACTATTGCGTGATTTGATGGTGAATTGGAATTAAAAATAGATGGGAAAAATCCAATCCACCAGTTACATATGGGGGTATCCTGATGTACATATGGTGTGTGCTGGGGAGCTTCTTGTTGTGCGGGCCGGTCTGCCACACTCATTTGATTATTGTTTTAAATAGAATTCTCATTAAACCCTTCCCAATCTTGGCTAATTTTCATTGTAATCCCACGGAGACTCCTTATTTCTCCCTCTAACTCCAATGAATAGTTTACACCAAGGGAAAAAAAAAACACTCCAATGAATGGTTGGTTCTTTGTAGGCTGAGTTCACAGAGTCTCATCCTTTGCTGAAGCTTTCATAGAAGTTTATTTATTCATGTTTCACAAGTATCCTATCCAAATCACATGTCGATGTGGCAACCAATAATTGGAACCGCGCCGATTGCTCTAATCCATTTGGATATATATGCATTTATCCAGTTGGAATATGCCCCAAAATATTTATCCAAACTTTAAATTTTAGATTGTAATATTTGTACCCCCTGTATTGTATGGCATGAGAAATAAATTCATAATAAAGAAGAATATCAGATAATAGTAAAAAAAAATTGTTTGTTTTGATAAAATAAACCCTGATAGTTATGTCTGGATAAGCTAGGATAAGACCTGATAACTATTCTAAGAAAATTTTAGAATTGTTTATCAGGTCTTATCTATGTCAATGGATAAAAATATCCTTCTGTGCCATTTTAAAAAATTTAGCTCACCTAACAGTCTCACACAGATTTAAAAAACTGCCACATTTATCAAATCAATCATACATTTCTCACACTATTCCAAGGGGTATAGTTGTCATTTAAAAAGTCATAAACTCTTATTCATCCCTTATTAACCATTTATCATCACTTTATCCAAGATGAACCAAACATTAAAAAAATCATTTTTACGTTTTCCAATGGGAATAACAAAAAATGCAATCAAACAAAAAATTACTTATTCAGTTTGAATTATTATCTATCCTAGTATAGTTATCATGAGCGAATAACCCAATGACACACGGGTTTAAAGTGTAATTGTAAATTTGTTATTCGTCCCAATGTGAATGGGGGATTGCCACGTGTATGGTAGATATCAACTCTTTCTTTTAATTTGAATGGCTTATATTGAGTCTGGGAAGTGTAACATATCAACGACTCTGATTTTCTTTTTTTTTATTGGATACAATGGATGGATGAACCAGATTTAATCAGGGTGATGGGTGGGTTGTATAAAATGATGTGAGAGAGTTTTTTTTTCAAACTGAAATTGAAGCCCCTTTATAATAGTTATCAACCTTCATATAAATTTATCCAAATATTGCTATCAAGATTTATTCAGGCAAAATAAATAATGAATAAGGATTATTCTCTAGTATCCACCCATATTCATTGTTTATTCCTCACCCCAAACGGGGGAGTCCAGGGATAAAAAGTCAATCAATTTTGATCATATTCATATTTATCAAAATTGGATTAAAAAGTAAGATAAATGTTCTTTCAGCCTTTAGATGGAACAAAAAAATAGTATTTTTATTTTAAAATCAGAACAACTATTCATAATTTATTTCAATTATTTTTATATCAAATGGGATTCGTTGTCCTTCCATTTACTTATCCCCGCAACTAATTTTCCTAAAACTTTGTTACATGCAGAAGTTTACGTGGAAACAAATGGACCTTTACTCTTCGTCCCACCACTTATGGCTTTCCCAAACTAGCCCCTAAAGAATCCACTTTTTTCTAAATTACTCCTTAATATTCATTTTAAATCATCCCTGAAAAACAATTGCAAATAAGGACGGGGCTGTTTAGTATACCGCATTCTTTAGGGGGTTATATGCAATAAAAGCTTCGGCTGAAAAGTATTTTATTGGATGTATATTAGAAAGAAAAATATAATTTATGTATTTTGATGTTTCATTCTGTTTATGTTGAAAAAATTTATATATATTTTTTAAGTACAACTCACTCTATAACAAAACTAACTAAATTTCTTTTAGGCCCCATTTGGTTGCGTATCGTGAGAAATAAATTCATAATAAAGAAGAATATCAGAGAATAGTAAAAAAAAGTTGTTTGTTTTGATAAAATAAACTCTGATAGTTATGTCTGGATAAGCTAGGATAAGACCTGATAACTATTCTAAAGAAATTTTGGAATTGCTTATTAGATCTTATCTGTGTCAATGGATGAAAATATCCTTCTGTGTCATTTTAAAAAATTTAGCTCACCTAACAGTCTCACACAGATTTAAAAAACTGCCACATTTATCAAATCAATCATACATTTCTCACACTATTCCAAGGGATATAGTTGTCATTTAAAAAGTCATAAACTCTTATTCATCCCTCATTAATCATTTATTATTACTTTATCTAAGATGAACCAAAGAACAAAAAAATCATTTTTACGTTTTCTAATGGAAATAACAAAAAATGTAACCAAATAAAAAATTATTTATTCAGTTTGAATTATTATCTATCCTAGTATAGTTATCATGGGCGAATAGGCGAATAACCCAATGTCACAATGTGAATTTGTTATTCGTCCCAATGTGAATGGGGGATTGCCACGTGTATGGTAGATATCAACTCTTTCTTTTAATTTGAATGGCTTATATTGAGTCTGGGAAGTGTAACATATCAACGACTCTGATTTTCTTTTTTTTTATTGGATACAATGGATGGATGAACCAGATTTAATCAGGGTGATGGGTGGGTTGTATAAAATGATGTGAGAGAGTTTTTTTTTCAAATTGAAATTGAAGCCCCTTTATAATAGTTATCGAACTTCATCCAAATTTATCCAAATATTGCTATCAAGATTTATTCAAGCAAAATAAATAATGAATAAGGATTATTCTCTAGTATCCACCTATATTCATTATTTATTCCTCACCCTAACGAGAGAGTCAAAGGATAAAAAGTCAATCAATTTTGACCATATTTATATTTATCAAAATTGAGTTAAAAAATAGGGATAAAATTTCTTTCAACCTTTAGATGGAACAAAAAAATAGTATTTTTATTTTAAAATCAGAACAACTATTCATAATTTATTTCAATTATTTTTATATCAAATGGGATTTGTTGTCCTTCCATTTACTTATCCCCGCAACTAATTTTCCTAAAACTTTGTTACATGCAGAAGTTTACGTGGAAACAAATGGACCTTTACTCTTCGTCCCACCACTTATGGCTTTCCCAAACTAGCCCCTAAAGAATCCACTTTTTTCTAAATTACTCCTTAATATTCATTTTAAATCCTCCCCTGAAAAACAATTGCAAATAAGGACGGGGCTGTTTAGTATACCGCATTCTTTAGGGGGTTATATGCAATAAAAGCTTCGGCTGAAAAGTATTTTATTGGATGTATATTAGAAAGAAAAATATAATTTATGTATTTTGATGTTTCATTCTGTTTATGTTGAAAAAATTTATATATATTTTTTAAGTACAACTCACTCTATAACAAAACTAACTAAATTTATTTTAATTTTTATTACATTATTTGCAATAATTTGATTAATGTAATCCAGATGAGCAAGATGAGACATGTAAGAGATCAAAATAGCATTTGGAAACATATTCTAACAGCAATAATGTTTAAAAATGGAATTTATCGACTATCAAATATTTCATTTTTACAGAAATATTTCATGCAAGTTCATTTCAAAACACCCCAGTAATACCAAGTTTTGGAAACGAAAAACAATTTTTAGTTATAAAAAAATTTCAAAACCCTCTTAAAAAAAATTTCAAAAATTGCTTCAAGAGAATATTTAAAAAAAAAAACTTGTTTCCAAAAGAGACATTGATCCCAATAAAAAAAACCTGTATTGGATATTTTTTCATAGCATGAAATTGATGAAACACCAAATACACAACAAATAACAAAATCTGTCCACAGAGACAATATAACGTTCAATAAAAATTTTACATAGCAATAAGAGTGACAAAAGAAAATCAGCAAACAATACTACTGCCTATGGAACTGACTATCAAGTCTCATCCTGTAGTCTCGCGTCATCGACGGCGCGTATTGATCTCCAGGAGCCAGAGCCTCCCTCGCCAGATCCATATAAGGTCCAGGGTATGTATATCTGTTGGGGGCCAGCCCAGACTGACCAAGATCGAACCGTGGGTCAAAAATTGAGAATCCACTGTTACTCGGTTCATAGCATATCATGCTCGACAATTCCTCAGATGGTGGTTCAGGCAACCGGAAAAGCCCAGCACAAGTAATAGGAACCTTGGCTGCCTCACTTGGCAAGGCCAATATGGCACCTTGGCTTGGTGAAGGCAGCCTTTCAAGCTTGTGCTTCAGCGATAACTTTGCGCGTTGGAGGGCTTCGAGAACTCCCTCGGCCTGCTTGGATGGTTGGGCCTGCCATTGGTGTTGGTATTGAATCTGTGACCACTCTTGCTTGGAAAATTTTTGCGCACCTAAAGCAAGGTTGTTTTCCGATGGCCTTTGCTTCTGCTTCTCCGGTGATTCCATGTGTAGATTTTCATGGTAACGGACCATAAATTGTTGAAACCCGTCTTTGGAATCTTTGTTGGGTACTTCATCAGAGTTTGCGTCATCACCATTGAAGAGGGATGATCCAGTTATTGGTGCTTCACTGATGTGAGTTTTCTCTGGTGCATGATCATGGGCTACTGATAGATCAGTAGGGCTATCTGAAGAAGAATTTTTTGTCGGTTGTTCACTTATGCAGATTTGCTTATCCTTGATGGTTGTTCCACTGTCATAACATGGACCTCCATGGACGAGCTCCGTGGTTTCCACCTTGGGCTCCTTCCTTTCTTCAGTTATATCAGACTGGCTTCCAGGTTCATATAGATCCTGTACAGACTACAAGAAATATGTTAGACATTAACATACTGTTTAACTGCTTTTCACAATTATCAAGCTATTATCAACAACAGTAGCAGCATAGCAACATAAAAATCTTTTTACAACAGCTTTGAGTGATTTCCAAATGTAAATCAGCAGATCTAAGCATTTTCTTGTACATTGTGCAGGCATTCAAATTGGTCAAAATATATAAATAAATAAATGCCTCCTACAAAAAAAGTGCACAGGCAAACTTCAAATATAAAATCATTTGAATAAATAAATAATTTTCTTTGTTTTTAATATCTTTTTCACAATTACTAATTGCTATCCTGATTACTCATTTTCTTCCACCAATCAGCAATACTAACGTAAAAACAGCAGGGTGACATGTGAGCACTGAATTTGGTTTTGCCACTGAATTTACTACAACTGAAATAAGAATATCATCCTGAGACACATGCATATAAAATTTGAATGCAAAAACTAATTCTTACTTAAAAAAAAAACTTCAAGAATGTCAAGCAAGCTATAGAACAATAATTATATATAAAAAAAACCAAGGCTGCAGCAATTATGAATTTAGTTTCCCTTCTTGACTAAACCTTCTCTTTTAGACAACATTTAAGACTGGTAACACTCTTAAAACAGAAAAGAATGCACGCACATTTGGGGGATCAAAAAAGCGAAGGTAGAAACATACTGGAGTAGAATTGTTTTTATCCCTGTAATTTTCTTCCCATTCTCGTTGAGCGTCTTCCTCAGCTTGGTATCGATCAATTAGCTCTGCCTGCTTCTCCAGAGCTATCTCTACATCTCTATCACTACCATTCACATATTGGTTAACAATTTCTTTGTTTTGATTTTCTATAGAGCACGTTCCGTTTACATGGACAGTCCCTTCCTCATTTCTAGATGTCCCCTTGGAGATATCAGCTCTTCGCTCGGAGTGATTGAACAAATCTTCCGACAGGACAGCATCTTCATTTTCAGGAGAATGAACAGACTCTTTCCCTCCTCCATCATTTCCTGATCTGGAGACAGTGAAACTACAATTATTTAAAAATTGAGAAAACGAGTGTGTACTCTAAAACAACTGGCTTATGTTAGAACAACTGACCCCATTTCCCTCCGTTTTATCCGGCGACATGACTTCCCCAAATTATGTTTCGGAGAAGACCCATTTGTCAATAAGAAGTTTTTATTCCTGTGATTTGCTGAGCTCATGCTCTTCTTCAAATCTTTCTTTTCCAAAGAATTAAAACTGATGTTGACACTTTTCCAGGATAGTCCCCTGCCCAGGTTGGGGGATGTTTCAACTTCTGAACTTGACATTCTATCCCCAGCTTCACTTCTCTCCAATCTTGAGGTGGAGTTCTCTTCTTTCGAGGAATTTTCACTATCTTTCAACACACAATGGACATCATCTTGATCAGAGCTCGAATCACATGCTTCAGATAGGTCACTGACACCATGATTTTCCAAGATGGCAAGAGCCTCAGCTGTGGCCGTTTCCGCTCTCCTCCTCTGAATGGTCACAGCTCTCAGTTGCTCCTCTAATTCTAATACCTATAAAACAAAAAAAATATATTATAAATATCCAATATAAAAAAAGAAAATACAAGAAAACCAAGACATTCACTAACCCGTTTGGCCAACTCATCAGCTCTCTGCCTGGCTTTGCTTGAAACGGATCTTTCAGACAGCAATCGAGCACGAAGATAGTCGATAGTTGTGGTCGAGTCAGCCATATTAGGAGCCTTTTTGAAAAGAAAATTCACACAAGCCCTTTCGGGTGAATAACTGAACTCAGAGACTAAATGTGGCTACCCTTTAAGTTTCCTGAAAACTTTCTCCTGGAACAGTTTAAAAGACAAAAATTACTGAGAGACCAAATCTAAAGAGTGAAAAGAAAAAGAAAAAATAATAATCTATTGAGCAAGAAAGCATCAATTTCATAAATAATAATGAACCGGACTTGGGTCACAAAAGAACCAATGTTTTGAAAAGCTCCTTTTCAGTGGCTTTCTTGAAAAACTCAGACTCCAAAAGTTTGTTTGGCACCAATCTTCAAAAATAGCTTTATCATAGAAGCTGTTCTCAGCCAACTTTTTCTAAAAAACAATCTTGTTGACTTGATACAAAAAAATCAAAATCCAAAACAAAACATTAAAGTTAGAAAAAGTTTAAACCAATGAAAACTGATCATGAAGAAGAATTATCAATTTGATAATTGGTTCCAAATGGAGCGTGAAAATCCATCCTACCGTTCGGGAATTTTTTTTATTAATAGGATTCTGCAAAAGCAAAATCCGTCCACTAATCGGTTTCAAACAGATCTTTAATGAGTCGTGTAACAAGCATTCGTGATAACAAACACAGATTTCAACACACTTTGATGATCATAAATTAAGTTTAAATTCCAGACCTTCATTTCTAATTTGGAAACCAAGTGCAATACTGAAGATACCCTAATTACAATTGAAAAACCAACACATATAGCCTAATTCACAAACTGTTCTCCAGAACTCACTAAGAGAAACCAAGTGAGATCCTGAATTCAGTCAAACAAAACAACTACCCCCAAAGAATCTACAGATCTCAATCACTCGGTTATGCTAAAACTCTCCACATGAAGGTTTTCAATGCCAAACAAACCCTATTTTAGACACAGCAACCCAAAACCTTACAGATCCCAAACCACTACCAATGCAAGTGAAGCTATGGACATCATTTTCCATCAAATGCTAAAAATCCGAGAAACCGATGTCCTCAATCACTCCGAGATCCATTTGTCAACTCCCACAGAACCAGCTAAGCAAACCCTTTTCAAAAAATCAAACCTTTCGAACATCTGAGAATCAAAAACTCCCCAGAAACCCCAATTAGACCACGATCAAAGCCGAAAAAACGAAACCCATTTCACGAAACAATGAAAAAATCGAATCTTTGATACTTTCAGCAACTCGAATACATTGAAAGACGGTACCCACATAAAAATTTCGACTCAAATCAATTCAAATGCAAACAAGTCTCGATCGAAACCACTCAAAATTAACCCAACAAAAACAAAAAGGTCCACGGAATCACTGACCTTCAACAGAGAATCTGAGGTTCAAATCATCCCCACTTTGAAAAATCTTGGAAGCGAAAGAATAAGAACAGAGAGCCGCGAATTTTCGGTTCGGTTGATAAATAGGCCTCGTATGGAACATTGTGATACAATCACGGTGAGAATAACTTATTTTCCTTCCCAACTATATGCCTCGATCATATATTTGGATGGTTCAGATTTTAAGGATATAGAGGTGAATAGTGGGTGTGATGTAAAACTGGAAGATAAGGGGTCACCAGACCCGTCGGACACTTTTTACCTCCGCAGTCCAGGCAAAAAATAATTACGGAAAAGTCCCCCGTCTTTGAAATGGGATTCCATATTAAAAATCCATATAACTTCTTGAAAACACTTAATAAATTCAAATAACTCTTTGAATAAAATTTTTTTTAATAAATGATGAATATTTTACACATATTTTTTTTAGTTAACTCAGACTGAAAACATGATATGTTAAAAAATCACTACAATTGATTAAAAATGCGAAAGATCTTATGAAAATGATGATTATACAATTAGTTATTTGAATTTTTTTAGGTTTTTTTAGCGAATTATATATATTTTAAAAAAAAATGAGAGGGTTATATGGATTTAGTCCGTTTACAAGGGGTTATATGGATTTTTTAAAAATGCATCCGTGTCAAGCACTTCTGTTTGTCTGAGTTGACTCGGTGAGTCAAATTAAAAAAAAATAAACAGTATTAGAAGACTTTGAAAGAAAAAAAATACACTCTCATTTTAAAACGTTTATTCGACTTTCGACATTCATAGTTCGCATTTAATAAAAGGTTGTTGGGGAAATATAAATAAATAAAAAACAAAGGTCAATTTAGTATCTTATAAATTTATTGTAAGTAACTTTCAAATTAACCACAAAATTCAACACACTAGATAATGAAATATTTTAAAAAAAATCTATCAATTATCTACTCAAAATTGTTTTAAGTTTTTGTTCGTTCATTCGTGTGTAACTTTTTCATTTCTAATCTTATCTTTAATTATATTTGAGCTTTTTATTTTATATCAAGGATGAGAATGAAAAAAACATATATTTTTAATTTTTTAAAAAATAACATGAGATATTTATCAGATCTATCTTTTTAATCTATTTATCCATGTAAATGTTATATTGAATGAATGATTGTGATCATATCACATCATCATATTTTTTTTGTTATATTTAAATTGAGATAATCTTTTCACTTTTCATTGTGCAATATTCGTTCTTGGGGAAAATCTATTTCATGATCATAAGTATGTATTGAAATGTTTTTTCCAACGATCTATTTATCACCCCAATCGGAGTGATAATTGAAAATTTTTGAATTTTTAAAGAATTTTTTATATAAGTTAATTCTTAATTTTTTTTGTATATATGCCCTTAAAAATCACATTTATGTAAAATATCTCTGATTATTTATTATTTTCAATAATATTATTTAAAATGGTTTAAATTGTACATTAATGCTATTTTTTTTTATCAATTCAAGTAATATTATTGGTTTAAGAGTTTTAAATAAGATATTTTTATAATATGGTGTTGGTTAAGGGGTATATATGCAAAAAACTCTTTTATAAAATATTTATATTTAATCATTATTAAAAAAATTATCATATCATTTATGTATATATAATATGGTATATTATATTACATATAAATGAATTGAAAAAAAATTGAGGATACTGATTGTAGACAGCTTTTATAAAAAGAAAAAAAAATTATTTACACGCATGTGGTGCGTGAGAGAGACTAGTATATAGTTATCTGAGTTAGTTTTTATTTGGCCGTATTTTCTTATATGGTAATGGTTATAAATTAGGATAAGTAGGATATATGTAAACTATATTGCAAGTCAAATGGGACATAAGGGAGTAAAATAGAGTTTATTGGTCCTCCACAAATAGAATTATTTTTTTCTTAATCTCAATTTGGTGATCTAGGTAATGTTTGGAAGTGGGTTTAGACAGTTTTTAGAGATTCTATTTGTCAAAAATCATATTTAATCCCAGTTTTTCTTCAAAAATTAATTTTTAATATAATTTTTAATACAAAAAATGATATACAGCTCGTTAGACAAGATATATAAATCATAACAAAATTTTCAAATTTTTTTTAATATGAATCCATACAAATTGTTTAAGTGTATATATATTTCATTTTTTTTTTTGTTGGGTTAATCCCATTGAACAGAGATCTCATCAGATATCAAGACATTAAATTATCAATTACTAATTAACAAACAGTGATCAGAGAAGATAATGCACTTTACATAACAAAAAAACATACATAATTTACTAACATCCGATGCATTAGGAGCTCGAGCAGAGCTCCCATAATCAACTCATTCACCCAAAAAAAAGAGACAATCCACCTCCACCCAACATAGTTCAAAGAATTCGATCAGCGCGACCTATTTAAAAGCTCATTAGAACTCACTGCAAAGCTCATCGATCAAAACTTCAAAGGTCGCACGCTCGATTTCCTCTACTGTCTCACCAACATTGCTCCCAAACCTCCTCCACTCGTCGCCCTCCCTTTTAAGATCCATCTCCACCATCATATCAATGGTGTTCATCACCACTTCTTTCCAAGACTCCAACCTCTTCAGCACCTTCGATGGCAACGTTTCTTCATTCATCGTCGCATCGTAGCTTCTCTCTTCATCGATGATGTCTGTGACCAACATCTTCATGTCATTTGGTATCCTGTATAGGCAACACGTGCCTGATCGATTCAGAACTTCTCTAACAAACTCATCAGACTGCGCTTCAACACATTCATCGCTGACACTTTCTTCTTCATCAATCTCATCCGCCATTCTTTTCTCTAGTTCAATGGGGTCTAGTTCAGCCAGTCTTTCAAATCTGCTTATCCTGTGTAATAGTTGCTGCTTTGCTCCTGTATTTTTCATGCAAAAGAGAAGCTTTTTCTAATTATCTGAGAATGACAAAACAACAGTTGTTCTCATATAATGCATGCATTTTGAAACCAATTGAACACAAAGCTTCAAATCAATAGAGTACACAGACCATGATATCTAGTGGGGGCTCTTGAGGTACTAAAAAAAGATTTTTTTTTATCAAGTGTTCCAGACTATGGGTCCATTTGTTTTGGTGTAAAACTTCTGTTTTTTAGTACTGATTTTAATGTTTCTTGTTACTATATTTTTACATTCTTCTAGTTGAATAAAAGAAGATGTAATTGTATAAAAAAAACAAGACATCTCAAAAAAAAAAACTTTGGAAACTAAAAACTAACATTATCATGTATCAAAAAAAAAACAGATAATGAAAATTAATTTCCATAAAGTAATTTGGGTTTTATTAGTGTTCATTCCTTGGAAAAAAATTAATCCATGTAAAATAAATTGGATCATATTTTAAACCACTTGGAACCAAACGGATCCTATATCAACTATCAAGTGGATTATAGAAAAAAAACAAAACCACAACAAAACAATATCCAAACCTCACATGCATCAAAAATTAAATAAAATTTGTTTGGTTTCTATCAAGTGTTAGATCCCAACAGAGAGACAATAAAAAGGGATAAAAAAAAAAGTACATACTCAGTACAGCTGCAAAGCTTTGCTGTTGTGGGTGGTGGTGGTCCTCCTCCTCCTCCTCCTCCTCCTTGAAGGGAGGGTCCAATACAGAGACAGGGCTGAACTGTTGCTTCTCTTCCTCCTCATCCTGGTACAGTACTCCCCTTCCTGGAGACAGCTGTCCCTGCTCAAATGAAACATAAATAAAAAAACAAAAAAACATGAACAAATTTATTCAATCTATGTTGTACAGGACAGTATATACTGACTAATTAACACGAGTTGGTTTTCATTTAAACAATATGTAGAACTGCAAAAGCTGCCATTAGTATAGTAGTACCTAAAAAAAGGCTTGCTTTATTGGAAAAATAAAAGAGGACTGCTTTATTTTGAAAGTTCTGCATTGTCCTTTCTTTGTTAAATCATAAACACTTTTGTCTTAAATTATTGGTTGTGTAGAATGGCATGATTTGAGAGCACTTCACGTGATGAACTTGTGAATTAGAGAGAGGATTTTTGCACATGGTTTTGAGTAGGACTAATTGGGTAATAAATGATTTGGATTTGGCTTTGTTAATGCTCATTTTTATTCATCAAGAAATAAGAACATACATATTTAAAGCCTTGGACTTGCATTAATACCTCAAAAACCAGCTTTTTTGGACAAACAAGAAAAGGTGGCTCCTTTAAAATGGCATGATTTTAGATTACTTCACATGTTGAACTTATGAATTTAACAGAAAATTTTAAGATGTTTTTGTTAATAGTAATCTGTTATTAATACTTTGAACTTGCATTAGCACAGCCCCAAAAAAAAATTTCTAAAAAAAAAAAGGGTGAACTCCTGTTTTAAAAGTTCTGCATTGCCCTGTCTGTGATAGGTAAATAAATAGATTAAAAAAAAACTTGAAGTCCTAAATCATTACTATCTACAACTGACATGATCTGAGAGATCCTCACATGATTATATATATATTATGCTTTAGACTTGGATTAGTGCCTCAAAAGACCAACTTTTTTGGAAAAACAAAAAAGGGAAACCCCTTGTTTTGAATATTCCACATTGTCTTTGTTAATAAAAAAATCTAACACTTTTTTTTTAACTGAAAAAAAAAAAAATCTAACACTGGAAGACCTGAACTTGGTATCTAAAAATGGGTATGACTTGAGAGTACTTCACATGATGAACTTATGAATTTGAGATATATATTTTTTTATAGTACTACTAATTTAGTAGTTAATGCTTTGGAGTTACATTATTACCTTTTTAAAAAAAAGTATTGGCAAATGATAAATTTATGAAAATATAAGAATTTATAATATAGTTGGCTAATATTAATTGGGCAATTAAAGCTATGGACTTGCCCAAAATACAAGGACATATGTTTTGTCTTCTCTTCCACATTAAAAAATAAATTAAGTTAAACAAACATGATTAGAAAACGAGGAAGAGATCTAGACAGAGGGAGACATAATCAGACCAACTTGATTAAAAAATTATCAAAAACCAAAGTTTTGGCAGATTATGACTTAAGATTCCCAAAATAACCCTACACAGTGATCACCATCACCAAAACTCGAGAAAGTTTTCATTAAAACCTTCCCAAAATCACGATTTCGAAATCCCCAATTTTAAAAAAATCCAATTTTTTTTTTTTAAAAAAAACCCAAAATGCCCTAAAAAAAAAAACTTTTTTTAGATGAACAAACAGACCTCGATTTTCCGGCGACCCGGCGACTCCGGCGGCGATTCGAACTCCAGCAACAGAGTCTCTACCCCGCTCGACCTCTCCGGCCTCGCATCGGAAATCGTGCCGCCATCCCCAAATCCTTCTCTCCTCCACCCCTCCTTGAAAACCCATCCAGGGAGGCCCTCCCTCCTCCGATTCCTCCTCGAGAACCTCTTTATGATCGACCCGAAGAGGCCGATCCTCCCCTGCTTCACGTTCCGGGACTTCAGAGCCGCAACGAAGAGGAAGGAAGCCGTCCCCTTGTCGAAAGGCGTCTCCTTTCGAGTGGTTCTGGGGGGGTTCGGAGGAAAACTAGGGTTTTTCGAGGTGGGTGTCTTCCGTTTGAGCTGGAACCGACGCTCGTCGATGTAGCTCTTCAGGACGAACGGCTCTTGTTCCTCCTCCAAGAGCTCGTGAAGGTGTTTCGGAGACATCGAAGACCAGAGTCAAATAGGGGCTCTGATTGATTGGGATTCAAGACTCCATTGAAGAACTGAAGAGAAGGTTTTGTTGTTTTTGAAAGTATGTCTTCGTTTTGAGTCTGATATATAAAGGAGGGAGAAGAAGCGGTGGAGTTTCAACCTTTAAATGCACCCTCTTTTTAAGACCCACCACATCAACGGTTGACACCGCATCATTTGGGTTTTTGGTTTTAGGTCCCTCACATTCTTCTTATTTAGAACAAAGTCCTCAAGCCATTAACCCTAAAAAAATAGTAGTAAACAGAGTTGTAATGGTAGATTAAAAATTAAAACAGGTCAACTGACTCATTGAATCGCTTCATCAAATATAAAAATTCAATTATTATTTATCCCAACTGATTTTAGAGTGATGTTATTTAATGACATCTTGAAGACTAAATACTCCACAACAGAGGGTGTGTAGTGTACATCTCCTGAAAACTCCACATAGCATTAGAGAAAAAAAAAAAAAAAAACAGTTGGTTAATTGTGATATTGATGTAGTATGTTAAGAATCACTTTAAAATGTTATTTTTATAAAGCAAAAAAATGGATATGAATATTCAATACTTTTTTTTAATGAGAAAGGTGTGACATTTAAACCCCAACCCCCCCCCCCCTTTGGGTAACGGATTAAACTAAGATAAATGTGGTATTACTTGTTTTGCATAGTATAATTTGGTATTATTAAGTCTGTTTAAACGAGTATAAGATAGTATAATAATTTTAAGTAACCCCTAGGATAAACTATACTCAGTTTATCTATTTCCATGGGCTCACATATCAAATCAACTTTTTACACATTATCAAATCAAATCATCTATCAACACCTCTTATACATCAAAGAGCTCACATGTCAAATCAACTTTTTTACACTTTATTTATATTTTATTCTTTATCAATTAAACAACTCAACCTTTATTCTTACGTTTTTTAATGAGAATAATAAAAAAACACAACCAAACAGAAAATATCTTATTCCTGTAGAATTGTTATTTATACTGGTATAGTTATCTATCCAGAATAACTCAATTTCTCAATCCAAACGGGGGGTTATAGATTACGGTGAAAATGTCACCACATAACGTTTTCTTTACAACTCAAAACAGTGTGGACTCCTCTTTAAAACTCAAAACAGTGTTACGTGTTCGTGATGCCAGTTTATGATAACTGATTATTTTTTGTCCTAAAGATAATTAATTTAATTTTTTGTATTATTATTATTATTATTAAGGGAAAAATCCATACAGGAGCGGAGCCAGAAAATAATTTAGGTTTTAATTCAGTCATTATAGGGAACAAATTAACTGTCCATATCCCTCACACCCTTATTTTTCTCCACCAAATCTGTTTCACACATCAATCCTAACATCCCAACACCTTTTTCTCGGTTTTGGATCCTCTACTTGTTTTTCTGTACTTGTTTTGTGTTTTGATCAATCAGACGGTCATAAATTCATCAAATAAAATGGATCCATTTATTCATTCATGATTTGATATATTTATAATCGTTTGATTTTAATTGTAATGATGTGGCAATCCCACAAAAAAAAGTGTTTGTTATTTTATTGAAGAGATGATCCGTTTTTAAATTGTTTAAACATTTCATGGAATGTAAAACATTTATGTAAATATAACTGTTATGTTTTATTTATGTAAATGTAACAAATAGTTGTGAGAGATGTAAACATTTAGAAAATGAATTTGCATTTCTTGAGATGTTTCTTATTTATGTAATTTGAAAAGATGTTTGTGAAATGCTAGAATGTTTATTTAATAACATTCTTAAAAAAAATGCATATCATACGAATGTAATTTGAAAAAAAAAAGAAAAAAGAGTAGCCGTTTGATGGATTTTGATTAAAAAAAATAATTTAGGTAAATTTTAATGTAATTTAGGTAAGTTTTAGGTGTAACTGAAATAGAAAATTTAGTAACAAAGCAACCAATGTGAACCTCTGAAGGGAAATTGCCATTACCAAGTAACTCTTAACGCGGTCGTTTTTGGTTTCAGATGATCTCGACCGTCCGTTCGAGAAAGATCACATCGATCCAGCGGCGGAAAACGTGGTTCACGTGCATCCCATCTAAAAAATCACACACAGCCACGACAAATTCGAAAATCTCGCGATACGAGATGATGACGCGATGAACAGAGACACGGCACTGACGCGTGACCCGACGAAACCGCGATTGTCGGGTCATTTGACCCGACGAGATGATCTTTTGACGTCGACACGATCCGATACGGATTGCATCCTGACCGTCCGTTCTCACTGATTACACAGTCCGTCTGATCTGATGCAACAGTACACCTCAACAGCTTCAACTTTAATTCAAAAAGCTGGGGCCCGTTTTTTGCAATAGAACTGGATATGAGGTCGTATCTATAAAATAATACGTATAATACACAGGGGATTAAAGGGTTAAAGACATATACGTTTTCCTCAACTTGGGTAATCACATTTAAGCCCGTGTCAAAGTTGGGGCAAGGAAAATGATACGTCCAACACCCGTTGCAACCTTATTTACTGTTCACACCATTTTTTTTTAAGGGAAAAATCCATATAACCCCCTCTAAACTGATTGAAATCCACATAATCCCCTGACTTTTCTTAAAATCCATATAACCCCCAGAAAATACATAGTAAATCCAAATAACCCCTTAAAAAAATTTACATTTACAGATGATGAATATTTTGTAAATATTATGTTTGATTAACTCTGGTAGAAAACACAGTATTCCAAAAAAACCTACAATGCGTTAAAAATGCGAAAAATCTTCTATAAATGACGATTTTACCCTTCCGAATAGAGTTTTGTAATATATCCAAAGAGGATAAAATCATCATTTTCATATGATTTTTTACATTTTAACCCATTATAGTAGTTTTTCAGTATATCATATTTTTAGTCAAGGTTAACTAAACAAAATATGTGTAAAATATTCATCATCTATTAACAAAAAATTTATTCAGGGGATTATTTGGATTCATTAAGTGTTTTCAGAGGGTTATATGGATTTTAAGAAAAATAAAGGGATTATATGGATTTTAGTCAGATTTCAGGGGGTTGTATGGATTTTTCCCTTTTTTTAATTATACATTTTTTCATCGAAATACATACTGTTATATGAAATGAATATATGCTGAGATACGATAATGTATTTTTTCTTTTTAAAAATATATACTACACTATCATAGTTTATAAGACTATAAAACGAGTTATAAAACGTATTGAGTGTTTCGACACTTGTTGGGGTAAACATACAAGTTTATGGAAACTAAATAAATCCTTGCCGTCAACAAATATTAACTGAACTCAATCTATACTAATTAACCCTAGTCCAAACCATGGAATGAGTACACTACCCCTAACTTATCGACCCCCACCACCCGCCACCGGAGCGATTTCAAGTGGATTGTATAAAAAAAATGAGGGTTTTTGAGGTATTGTATGAAAAATGAGTGAAGAAGATTAATGTTTGTTTTTTTGAGGAAAGGTAGTCCTTTATAACTTTTATCAATCAAATGTTACAAAGACCTGAAAACCCCAAATAGAGCGGAGAAGAAGAAGAGAAAACATGCAAGAAAAACAAAACACACCAGTTGGATCACAAGAAGAAGATTAATATATTTAGTATATTAATATATCTTACATTGACTAATACATTTATTGATTATAAGAACTACAATGATTACATGAATACATAAAGTTAGAATATTCAATTCGGATAGAAATTTAATCAAATGATGATATGCGAGTGTTTTTGAATTTCCATGGACTTGAATATCAGCCCCAATTTTGACATGGGCTTACATGGTATTATTCATGTTTGTGGGTACCTATATGTCTTTAACCCAATACACAAAGGACTACAGGCATTTAACCCCTTACCAACTACCTAAAGTCCATAGAACTCCTTGTGTTTTTTTTTTAATCCATATAACACACCCTTCTGTATTTTAAAATCCAATCATTGACAGGGGGGGTATTTTGATTTTTTCCGGTTTACAGGGACTTATTTCTATATATTTCAAATTACCTAGGTTAAAATAACACAATATACTCGGAATATTCTAATTCTGCTCAAGATTTTTTTTTTTTATATATACTCAGGGTTGATTTGGATTTTGATATGGTTTTTAGGTTTTTTTGGATTTTACAAAATTGCAAGGGGTTATATGGATATCGGGTTGATTGTAGCCTTGTAGGGGGTAATATGAATATTTCCCCATACAGAAAAGGACAGGAGGGACCACCTCGGCAAGAAATCTTGGTTTTTGTTGGGTTTACTCATTTTGTTTTTCACGATTAAGGACAAATGAATTGTCACCAGATAAAAGTATTGCTGATTTTTGTTTTTTTTTCCAATCCCTGTTTTGAATGAATATTTTTTTTTTTTGTCAGTCCTTCCTATACCTTTAATTCTTTTGTAACAGAAAAGTTTGGTCAGGGCATTTAATGTTTTTTTTAGGTGGTCCAGCATGTCTTGGACAGTAATTTAACCATCTTCATTGATTTGCACCTTTTTTTTTTTATCAGTGAAAGATAATTTTTTTTTTTTTTACATTTTCAGTTGGCAAATCATATTTTGCTAGTGATACCCAAAATTTCAATAACATGATTTAAAATTGAAGTTTTTTTTTATTAATTATAGCAAATAAAAATGGGTTAGTTAATAAAATTCACTTGTCATTATTAATAGTGTAGTTGGCAGATGAAATGTTAATGATATTAAAAATATTAGATAGCTTTTTTATGTCTTTTTTATAGAGTGATAATTAATTTTTAATAAAATCTAGAACGAACTCTCCCAGCTTTAATTAAAAACCTTCTAATTGTTCATTTAAATAATATATATCTTATTTTTATGTAAGTACATACAACAATAAATTCGAAAGAGTTTTTGAAGCTAGAGCTAAAGAAAACTTCTAATGTAATCCGTGTTTTGATTTATGAGTTGAGTGTAACATTTTTCATTAAAAAAATTTCATTTCCAAGTCAACTTAAAATACAATCATATTTGTATTTTGATTTCTTTTAAAAAATAGTATATTTCAAAATATATGTTTACATAAAGGAGAAAGTATATATATACTATTAAATTGTATCGATTAATATATATAAATTAAAATTAAAAAATGTTGACAAAATATATACCTCTTTAAAATATATGTTTACATAAAGGAGAAAGTATATATATACTATTAAATTGTATCGATTAATATATATAAATTAAAATTAAAAAATGTTGACAAAATATATACCTCTTTAATGTGAGTGTAGACGGTTGGCGAGTTATATATAGACTGTAAACATGAACTTTTTTATATCATTATGAAGAATGGAAACTTAATATTCCTTGATCTAATATCCACATCACTTTGTGAAAATCATATACATCTCAGATTGTTAAAACCTAACCTGTATTTCTCTGTCAGAAAACACAGATACCACCAAAAAAACAAAAAAGATTTGATCTCAATGTGTAATATAAAACAAGTGAACAACCTCCATCTCTTTTCCTTTCAATCTCCTCGAACCTTCTCAGAAGGACCTCATATTCATTTTTTTTTTAAAAAAAACTGCCATTGTTGTTTGTGCATGCATTCATCTTAAACAAATAATAATGATCCTCACTGTCAATATATATGTAGATCTCATGCACATGTCTATTATTAATTCTCTGTTTCTTCTCAGGTGGTTGTCTTATATATATGTCTCTGCTTCGTCGAAGCAGTCATGCACGCATGAATTCCTCGTATTAATTTTATGGTACTTCATGTATTTTTGTCTCTTGAATTCCATATTAAATTAATTACAAAACATGTTTTCTGTTAGCTCTATTATGCATTGGATGCTCATAATTAACCAGTACTGCATTGAGACAGTTTTATATTCATAAAATGTATGCATGTTGTCTGTGCTTACAACACATATCCAGGTGCATGTGTGGAGGAGACAAAATTCGACGAACTGGGTCCGGGTCCGGGTTGTGAGATCTGTCTACTCCGATCCGCTCTCTTTTGGTTGGTTTCGCTTGATTGTTGGTGATCCGAAACCTCAAACATCACAAACACGGAGAGGAGGTGACATGCAAAAGGCCCTCCGATATGCAAGTCAATCAATCGATTGTATTCTAGGGTATTTTTGGAAGAAAGAGATTTCTCATATACCTCAATAGGGAGAACTGGTTCCATATTTATTGAGTTATTTTGGATACTCTATGATCAATGATGGATCTCTCTCCGATTTGACGAATGGGGAGAAGTCCTTCGATCTGGGGAATTTGATTCATTTGATTAGATTTGGAGAATCAGAATTGATTAGGGTTGCAACTCGGGCGAGTTGGGTTCTGGTTGCCAAACACAACCCAAATTCTAAACTACTCAACCCTAACCCGATCCAACCCGATTTTCAACCCGAATTGGACCAATCCGAACCCAACCAGTAATTAAATAAACCAATCCGACCCAACCCGACCCAACCTGAATTGGACCAACCCGACTCAACCCGAATTTCTAACATGATGTGCAAATTAAATAAATCAATCCAACTCAACCCGTAAGATTAGCTAGGTTTACCTAAAATTTAGATTATCCAAATTATAAGCTACAAAATGAACGGCCATAATTTTTTTTTTAACTATTAATTTACGGGTTCGGGTTGGGTCGGGTTGTGAGTGAGGCGAACCCGAACCCGATTCAGTCAACCTAACCCATATAAAAATCTGATTCAACCCGTCGGGTTCAGGTTCAACCCGACCCAAGTTGCAGCCTTAGCATTAATAACCCCACATTAAATATATTGTTGGAATTTGATCCAAAATCTGACTTAAAATATTCTGGTCGTCGAATATGAGTGAGGCAACAGGCCTAACTGAGGGATCTTGGGCTATTTAGATCACATCTCTCGTTAATCGGGTCATAGGCTGTGGAGATGTGAAGCCCATAAAATGGCTCATTAAATGTGTTAAAGAGTATTTTTTCCCCTGGTTTGATGTGAATTATCACAAACACATTTAAGACTATTGAATACCATGCATGCACTAAAAATGTTAATGGTTTCCCTTTGACATCTTCTTTATACACAATCATTCACGCAATCTTAAATGAGCATACTCATATTTGATTAAGGAAAATACAAAAATATACATTCAATTAATTTAAATAATTTTTTAATTTTTTTTAAATTAAAAATATATACTTCATTCTCCATAATAAAAGTGATTGTAATAAAAGACTGTTTCTTGTACTTCATTCTGCATAATAAAAGTGATTGTAATAACATATTGTTTCTTTATTTCCTATCATTAATGATGAACACCAAATAAATGACATAACAATTAACAAAATTAAAGCGCACCAAATAACCCTACTTTAACATGGAACCTGATCTCCTCACATTTACAAACTTACAAAATCAAACCCCCCCTAACAAAGTGTTATCTACCTTCCCCTTCCCACAAACCTTCCTCATCTTTTGCACCACCACCTCAACCTCCCCATCCTCCCCTCTCAACATCAACCTCTTCCCCATCTCTCTAGCTCTCCTCCTCAGCCCCTCCCCTCCCTCCCCCACCACCACCTCCCTTATCACCTTCCCCACCCTCTCCCTCTCAAACCTCCCCTCCCCACCACCACCTCTCTCCACCTCCACCCCAACACCAACTTCCACCACCAACTTGGCATTCAACGGTTGATCGAGGTGCAACGGAATGCCGATGATTGGCACCCCGTACCTCATCGCCTCCACCACCGATCCCCACCCGCAATGTGTCACAAAACCGCCTATGCTAGGATGGCTCAATATGACCCCTTGTGGTGCCCAACCCTCCACAACCAACCCCTTCTCCTCCCCAACCCTCTCCAAGAACCCGTCCGGCACCGCCTCCTCGACGGAAGTTTTCGCCCCTTCGTGGAACCTAAGAACCCATATAAAGCCCACATTGCTTATCTCAAGCCCATATGAGATCTCCTCCATCTCCTCCTTAGACATGAAGTACTCACTCCCAAAAGAAACAAACACAATTGACCCCCTCTCCCTCTTGTCAAGCCATTCCATGAACCTACCACACCCATGATGGGCCTTGTCCATGGGCTCAGAGATAATGGGCCCCGTTGGGACGATATCCTTTCCAGATAACTCTGAAAGGTACCGAATGTACTTCGCCTCGATCTCCTCGGCCGTCTTGATCAAAATGAAGGGCGAAGATCGATCGATGCACTCGTGGAACCTATAGGAGTCTGAAAGCCCGTGGGCCTTGGACTCCAGCATCTTCCTGTGTCTCTGAACCTGCCAATCGGAAAATCGAGGAAATTGGAGCCCCTGGCCCATGGGCTTTTTAATGAGGTGGAGTAAATAGGAGATCGGGAGCGCACCGGTGGACAGGAATAAGAGGGCCGGGATCCCTAAATGGGCAGCGACTATGGGGGCCCATGGTTGGAGGAAGTCATAGATCAAAAGATCAGGTTTGAGGAGGCTGAGGAGGTCAGTGAAGGCTGATTGGGAGAGGTCAAAGGCCTCTTTTAGGGTTGGCATAAGGTGGGGTGGGAGGTTCATGGTGGTGTGGAAGAGTGGGGGGAGGTCAGGGAGGGTTGGGAGGTGGAGCTCAATGAGTTGGATGGATGGGTGGAGGTTCTTGTTTTGGTTTCTGATGGAGGTTAGGTTAACAGGAGTTGAGAGGAAGTGGATGATGAAGTGATCACCCACCTTTGTGAGTCTCTTGGAAAGCTCAAGAAAGGGTGATACGTGACCATGGGCCAACCATGGTAGCATCACCACATGGATCCTTGTTGTGTCTCTTCTATGATCCTCTTCCATGGAGGCTTTGAGAAGGTTATTGTTGGGATGGTGTTTCTGTCTGTGTGCATGTCATGTGTTAGGGCATGAGGATTTAAAGGGTAGGAAAAGAAGAACAGATGTCATTGATGACATCATGATCAATATGGAGTGCAGCAAGGTTAGCCTTGAGAGATCTTGTCTTATGTGATGATTGTGATGTGGTGGTGTTTTGATTGTTACTTGTTACATTAGGCACATGGATCCTTGTTGTGTCTATTCTATAATCCTCTTCCAGAGGCTTTGAGAAGGTTATTGTTGGGATGGTGTTTCTGTCTGTGTGCATGTCATGTGTTAGGGCATGAGGATTTAAAGGGTAGGAAAAGAAGAACAAATGTCATTGATGACATCATGATCAATATGGAGTGTAGCAAGGTTAGCCTTGAGAGATCTTGTCTTATGTGATGATTGTGATGTGGTAGTGTTTTGGTTGTTACTTGTTACATTAGGCTGGTGGGGTTGTAATGTTGGATTGGTTAATTAATTATCTGTTATATGTGTTATTATCTTCTGGTTGCTTCCATGGAAGTTTTTCAATTGGCTTTGGCTTCTCTTCGTTAATTGAATCTCAGTAGCACTAATATACTCAGCCTATTTTACGGTCATGTTTACAATCATCATGTCTTTAATACAATGTATGAAATTACCTAACACAGTATATACTTTAATATTTCAGTATATATTTCATTACGAAAAACATAAGAGATCATGCATTTAATTTATATAAACATGTACATCATTATATATATATATATATATATTATATATATATATATATATATAAACACACGTGCTGACTGCAACTGGGGTTGCAAACAAAACTGAATGCATCATTTCTCTTAAACAAAACAAGAGCATTGTTACACTCAGTCAATAATTTTACAGTGTCATATATCTCATTAACCAGCTGCATTCACTGTAATGAAATATATACCTCGATTGTTAGAATTTTTTTTACACGTTTTATAATAAGCTCACAGATAATATGCAATTTACTGTTTTTATAAAAATATATATTTCATTAAATGAGATATATTATTTTTTTTAAAAAAAAATCTATTGTATTTTAGACTGGAAACAGGTTTAGAGTACTATTTTCATTCAAGGAAAGTGTGACTACTCATGACATTGAAGGTATATTGAACTCTTAATTAAGGCATGGGTATTAGGATATTTAAAAAATGATGAAAAAGTATGATGATTCGGATATAAATCACATACAGTGAAAAGATAAACTTTGAACTTTGGCCTATGAAAATGTAGTATAACTAAAGCCCCAGATACAATGTGTACATGTGCAAAATGTGACATGTCTAGGCCCTATGCAGATCAAACCTTTTATTATACCATAATACATAGCAAAGCTTGTGAAGTTCAATTTTTTTTTATGGTCTTATATAAATACATTAATTTAAATACACAGGTGGGGAAAAATTGTCTTTGGTGGTCTACAAACTGATAAGCTTAGGCCTTGGTTAGAGCGGTGTGAGAAGTGATAAATCCATTTGAATTTGCGATTGAGTTCTATTTTTTATAAAATAAAAAAGTCATACATTTTCAAGCAGTATAAAAAAAACATTAATTACAAAAGTTATTTTAACTTTTAATACAAAACATACATTTTTAAAAAACAAAAAAGTGAATTTCCTTGTATTCGAGTATAATTTTAAGCTATTTTAAACAAAATCTTAATTTGTAAATGGGTTTTGTCGACATAAATAGTCATCGAACCATGTTGTCTCTGTGCATTTGAAATATTTGTTTAAGCTAAGCAAATAGAGTCCATGCGAACATTTTCAAGTAAAATTTTTATGAAAAATATGTGTCTGAAACATGAATTAATCAATGATTAAGAATTGAAATTATTAAGGATGCATAACATGGCATGACGTCTGCCCCAACTTAATGCATAAAAAAAAAAAAAAAAAATCCTTTTTAGTAAAAACATCACATCACCCATGTGAATGCATGGGTTACCATGCACATCTGATACTTGTTTTTTATATTTTTTTTCCCCTTCTCCCTCACCTTCTTTTCTCTTTTAATCAAATTCAAATATTATCTGTTTTAATTTTTTTTTATTAGAATAGATACGCATCACAGGTTTTTTTTTTTAAAAAAAATCACATCACAACTCTTAATTTATTCGTTGGGCAAATGGTGTAAATTATACCTAAAAAACATCACATCTTATAATAATGTTATTTTATATAATTCGTGGGAACGAGTCGTGTAAAGTAATAGATGTATTTTCATTGCATAGATCATATTCTTGAAAAACATATGGCATAATAAATGGACCTCATTGAATGAATCAGTTCATAAAAATATTTATAAGATATGCACTGTACATCAATGTGAAGCCATTGACTTACCACCCATGTAAAACATATGAGGAGGTATCTGTACACCCTGTATAAATTAAACATTATTTTAAATAAATAAACATGTTAATTGTAAATTTAATTCAACATTAATATATATAAATTTAATTCAACAAATTTAAATGTATATATTAATGACATTCATGGAATAAAAAAAAAGATAGAGTAAAAAACATCAAAAGAGGTAGAGCCCACTTAATAAATCTAAATTATTCAAAATGAAGTTTGGGACGTGACAACATATGATGTTGAGCAAAAAAATAAAAATAAAAAATGAGACCCACTATATAAATCTTAACTATTAAAAATTAAAACTAGACACAAGACAGTCTTTAAAAAAAAGTATTACAGATCCTAACACATAAATTCTTAGCAGAGGATCTGAAACTGAGCCGTTTCTTATTATGGGTGTAATAATGTGTTCTGGTCGTGATAGCAAATACTAACACCTGTTCTTCATCTTTCACTCCTTTTAAAGCCTCATGACCTAGCAACAATGATTCTTGTGTGTTTCCATGAGAATGAAAGAAGAGAGAGAAAAGATTCATGTGATCATGCTCCGAAGTAGTGGATCAACAAGGAGGAGGTGATCCGGCAAGAAGAGGTTGTGTTCCACAAAATGGGATGTGCATGAAAAAAAAAAAAAAAAAGTATGTAAATTGGAGTGTTATGCAAACATATTCAGGACAAATAGAGATATTACCATTTTGGTAATAATTAATCTAGGCCATTGTGCTATTATGGCCCGTGGCCCACTGGGGGAGGTTAGTCCCAAAAGATCCATAGATTGGGTGAGCGTAAGAGTTTGATATTTAGTCCTACATCATCTAATGGGAGGAGATAGTATGTGCTTATATGTGAGCACAACTCTTACACATCAAGACGCGTTTTAAACCTGTGAGCCTATTTAGGAACAATTTTCTTGTTGTGTAAGCTTGAGGCATTACAGCTCAACCTAAATATCCAGCCAAAAATATTCTCCACCGTATTATTCTCAAAGGGTTAATTTGGCGATGGGTTATAGTTTTGAGGATAAATTGTCATAATTTTAAACGATAAAAATTCTATTTATTTTGTCTTTATTCATGTTTGTCAATATTTAGATAAAAAGTGGAGATAAATATTATTTCATCCTTTAGATAGAGCAAAAAATTTTCATTTTTATTTCAAAATCAAGACAGCTGCTCGCACTTTATCCCAATTATTTTTTATATCAAACAGAATAAGTTGTCTTCTCCTCCTACTTATCCCTACAATTACCCTTTATCCCATCACTTATCCCTACAATTATCAATTATCCCACCACTTATCTCCTTGTCAAACCAGTCGAAAGAGAACAGTTATATCCCCCTTCAGTTGATCACCCCACCCCGTTAAAAAACTTTTTTTTTTGAAGGGGAGAGAGACAGAGCGCTCTGGTTCGGATGGGGTTGCAAGGCATAATAAAAATAAAATCATGTATGTAAGCCTGTCAATCGGACGGATACGGATCAGATATGCTAATATCCATATCTTAACTTTCGTATTCGGATGCAGATATTAATTTTTAGATTCGGATCCCTTCGAATGCGGATCAGATACGGATATTTTTATGGATAATTGACATTTTTAAATATTGACATTAATTTAGATAATCAAGTGATATTTTAAAGAGATGTCAAAATTAAAATTGAGATTTTTTAGGTTTATTCTCTTTTTCATATATTATACATTAAAAATTTAATAGTATTATAAAATATTATCATTGTGTTTAATCATACAAGATAACAATATAGGTAATATATAATTCAAATATACATATTTTTTTTAATATATGTCGGATACATATATTTTTCGAATCGGATAGACTGATATCCATATCCACACTTCGAATCTTCGAATATCGGATATTTCTGATTTTTCGGATATAGATTCAGATCGGATTCAGATTTTTTTTCAGATAATTGACAGGCTTACATGTATGTATATATTTAGAGGTGGGGTTGCAATATGAATAAAATTGTGTGGGTGGGGATACAAACGGGGTGGGGAAACAGTTAAACGGGAGGAATTAACAGCCCCCTTATTCCCGAAATACCCTCCCCGGGAAGTCGAATTTCACAAATAATACCCCGACAAACAAACCCACCAGTCGAGTTGAAACTTGAAACACGAGAGAGAGAGAGAGAGAGAGAGAGAGATGAATTGGGTTCGAGCAGATCCTTCAGATTTCTCTGGGACTCTTCCCCAACCCAGAAGGCACCACCTCTCTCTCTCTCTCTCCCCCTTCAAATCCATCCATACATGCAAAAAAAAAAATCGTTTCTTTATGTAGTTTTTTTGTTCAATTCGTGTGATTTATGTGATTTTCAGTGGTCATACGGCGGTGAACGTGGGGAAATCCATGGTGGTCGTCTTCGGAGGCCTCGTCGATCGGAGATTCCTCAACGACGTCACCGTCTATGATGCGGGTATTGCTTCCTTCTCATCTTCCACTTCTATGACGCAATGTTTATTTGGATTATGTTCGATTTGAAGTGGTTCTGCTTTCTGAGTTTCTCGAGTTTCTCAGATACATGGCATCTGTTAATGGTTTGTTGATGTGGGTTCTTTCTTTTGCTGCAATTTAGTCATGTTTGTTGACTTGGGGTAATTGAAGTGTAGTTTTAGATAATTGAAATTGTGATCATTTAGGTTGTTAAGTTAGTGTAGTTTATATTGATAGCAAAAATTTGTAGTTTGTAATGAGAGTTTGAAGAAACCACTGTATGGATTCTTGAAACCCCACATTTAGGGTGTGACATAGGGTTATTTGCCCTGGTAGCTATAACAGGATATATAGCAATCCATGTTGAACAAACGATTTTTGTTTGATTGTATTTTCTGTTTATTCTCATTGGGAAATGGAAAAGTGACTTTTTGTTGTTTGTTTCACCTTGGATAAAGTGATGATAAGTGGTAGATAAAAGATGGACAAGAGTTTATGACTTTTTAAATGACAATTATATCCCTGCATAAATTGTTTGTGTTTGGGAATAAGTGTGATATATGTGACATTTTTTGGAATGTGTGTGAGTGTTAGGTGAGATAAATTTTTTAAAATGATAGAGAAGTGTATTTTTATTCATCGGCATAGATAAACCCTGATAAGCAATTCGAGCATTTTCTTAGAATAGTTATATGGCTTTATCTTAACTTATCCAGACATTACTATCAAGGTTTATTCTAGAAAAACAAACAGCTATTTTTTTTGCTATTCTCCTGTATTCTTCCATATTCCTTGTTTATGTTCCACCCCAAACGGGGTTTAGACAACTGGGTCATGGTAAATATTAAATTAGTGCATCTATACATGCTTCCAAACATCCCTATCTGTTTGAAATTTGCCACACTTGTCAACCTGTAGAAACTACTAAACAGGAAAACAAAATTGGTTTTCATATTTCTTTTCCCACCTTTTAAGTTGGTGCCCAGTTCATCACATTAAAAATGCCTATTGAGAGATTGATCTCTTATTTACTATTAAGAACTTGAGGATTTTATCAACCAGACTTTACCTTTTTGGACTCATTCCAAGCATTCATCCAATAAATTATTTTTTATAGTGACGAGGAACACCAATATTAGTTGAGAAAACCCCGTAAATAGAATTACCCACAAACCCTGTGTATCAGATAAGGCGGAAGGATTCGAACTGCAGACCTATAGGGAGCAAACCCATAGCTCTGACCAAATAACTAGTCCCAGATGCACATAATGTTTTGTTTTAATAATAGGATCATTTTGCACTACTAAAAGAACTATTTTTCACAACAAAACTGAGTTCAAAACATGGATTGACCAGAGGGAAGATTGGAGACACTAAACAAACTATCATGTATAGAATAAAATAAGTCGTACATTTAAAAATTTAATTTATACAGAAGTGTGGTTCTTCAGAGTTTTTAGAATCGTTGCATCATCTGATGCCACCCATCTTAAGCAGAAACTGCATGCACATGTTCATGGTTCATAGTAGGCATATTTACACTCTTTTTTCCTCTTGTTGCATGTTTACAGATAATAAGCTATGGTTCACTCCAGAGTGCACTGGCAGTGGTTCTGATGGTCAGGTGGGCCCAAGTCCCCGTGCATTCCATGTTGTGGCTGCTATTGATTGCCATATGTTTGTCTTTGGTGGGCGTTTCGGTAATAAAAGGTTTGCACAATATTTTCATATTTTTAAATGTTAAATTGGTCTTCTTCCTTTTTGGTGCACTTGGTTATTTCACGTTATTGACAGAATCTGACTTTCCAGGTTGGGTGACTTTTGGATGCTTGATACTGGTATGTACAAGAATCAATTTACTTGGGCTATATTGTACCTTGCAAAGGCATTTTACTTTCCATCTGTGTGGTTCTCTTGTTTGGGCAGTCAATAAATGTTTTGATTTTCTCAACTTTTTGCATAGAGGCACAACTATTCATTGTTTCCATTGGTTGTGATTTCCATGTTGCATGTATCAGGTGCTTGAATCTTGTATTGAGGTTTTTTTTCCAACCCCAATTCCAGTCTCATATGTATCGATAGAAAATCACCATAGCATATACTCACATTAACGAAGTATATGCTTCGATAGAAATTTTTCACATTTTCTATAAATGCATCTATGCAATTCATTGGAGTATATGCTTCATTTTTTATAAAAGCATGTACCTCATTAGATGATGTATACTATTTTTAAAAAATTCAAAACATGTGTAGACTGGAATTGGGGCTGGAAAAGGAATTGTACGTAACATTATCCTAATTAAAAGCATCATGTTCTCTAAAGTCTTCACATTGTAAAGTAAACTCTATCCACTCATTTCATTATTTATTCATGACACACCTTTTGTAGTTATGTATGATGAGTGTATCTTTTCTTATTCATTAGCCATCCTATGTACATTAATCCATACTAAAAGGTCTTGATGGACATATATCCATTTTCGGCAGCAGATCAAAGTTTTATGGGTTTATTTATTTTATACTAATTTCAAATTTTTGCATTCTATATACTGTCTGTTTCACAAGCGGAGGATGAAATGTGCAACATAATAAACCATTTTTATCTCTGTAGTGACTGACTTTTGCAGTTTTTGGCTATGTCATGCTATTTACAAATGATCTCTTTGATAGGATCACATATCAGCATGTCCTCCATTACAAAATCTGTTAAATTATAAATCATGGTATTCTATTGTAAAACTCCAAACATATCAGTTGTAATTTTCCTCTTATTATGGAACATATTTTTTTTTTCCAGATATTTGGCAATGGTCAGAGTTAACCAGCTATGGAGATCTACCTTCACCACGGGACTTTGCTGCTGCATCAGCCATAGGAAACAGAAAAATTGTTATGTGCGTTGTTCTTTCATAAATCCTCCTTTGATCCCACATGTTTTTTTTTTAACTTTTTAATCTTATATAATTGAACACAGGTATGGTGGTTGGGATGGGAAAAAGTGGCTGTCAGATGTGTACATCTTAGATACAAGTAACTTGCTTCCAGTTCCATATGATGTAATCTTGGTTCTAGAAGTCTGGGAGTTGCCTATAATAACTTTTTCTTCATATGCATCTTTATGCAGTTTCACTCGAGTGGACAGAATTGTCAATTTCTGGGTCGCTGCCATCGCCAAGATGTGGCCATTCTTCTATTATGGTGGAAAAACGTTTACTTGTCTTTGGTGGCAGAGGTAGACTATTATTAGAGCATCTCTAAAAGACTCTTTACACCACATTTTTCTCTATATAAGGTGTCAAAAACCTTAAAATCCACCTCCAAAAGCCTCCCCACACCCCTCCCTCACTAAATTTTTCCCTAACACACTCCCTATGGGTGGAGAGTCAAATTCATTCCTTACATCTAAAAAAGACTATATTGCCCCCTTCTCCTTCTTTCATTTTTTGTTTCTTTATGTGGGCATATTGGGTATTTCCCTACATGAAATTATTTTTTATTCATTAATAATAATTAATTTTTATTCATTATAAATAATTTTTATTTATTTTTCATGTTTTCGAATTTTTTAATTTACTTTTAATTAATTTTTATTCATTATTAATAATTTTGATTTAAATAAATTTTTTTCCAAGTCAATATTTGATAAGTTTTAGAATATGCTTTTATTCATTTGATATTTAGATATCTTGTAATTTATAGATATGAAATGAGGTAAATTAGTCATTTGAAATGAAGATAGAGTAAGAATGAGGAGGCTTTTGGAGTGATAAAAAAAAAACTCCCTACATGTCATAGGGAGTCTTTTTTTCCCCACAATGTAAGGAAACATTGGGGAAGCTTTTGGAGATGCTCTTAGTCTATTACTTTTGTCCTATCTGCTCTTTTCTTAAGTTATCTATGTAGGGATCTGCACATTTTTTGGTGAATCATTTTGAATTCCTTGCAATCCTTCCCTCCACTTTTGATTGTAATCTGCACTATTCCTGTAACCATGTCTAGCAATTCATAGATGGCATTTTCTTTACATCTCTAATTTCACAACAACTTTTTCTTCTACGTCATTCCCCTTTTTTTTTCCAGATCTATGCTAGGCTTCGTTTGTTTCAAATTTAGTTTTAGCTAAAATCTTGAGTTCATGCCTTTCAATAGGTGGCTTTTTACTAAACATGATATGGTTTTTGTTTCAATAATCGTCTCAGGATTTCTCATTATTTATTCTAGGATAATAGTTATAGTTTATTCCTTGTCATCTAGATATTGCCTTGAAATGGTGAATGGAAAACAAATTTACTACCAGTAAGTCTTAACTCTTGACGTTCAAACCTAAAAGTCAATATTTGCAAATAATTAATTATGTGTAGTTTTTCATGATAAGGAAGTTTCTTATGAATTTATTTGTCTGTATGAAATCTTTAAATTTTGAATCTCTGTTTGCTACTGTTTTACATTTTTGTGGTACTTATATCTCAATTCTTGTAGGAGGTGGTGGACCTATCATGGGTGATCTCTGGGCTTTGAAAGGCTTGATTGAAGAAGGTGAGAACAAAAATATTGCTGTTGAAAGAATTGTATAAGGTGTAAGGTGACACCTTATTAATCTTAAAGTTCAGAAATTCAGATAAAGTAATATAATGATTGTTACCCACAAAAAGAAAACATAATGGTTGCTCTTGCTTCTGAAAATTGTGTTCATCATCCTCAGAATCTTCTCTGTGTTTAGCTAGAAGAACAAAGATAAGAAAGATGATGGCAAATTCTGTATCCAGGGACTTCCAAAGGAGTGGAAAATGTAACAATATAGATGGCGATGCATAGGAACATACTTTATACTGTCTGGTGAAAGATAATCAAATGACTGATTGACATTGGAGTTGGGAGAGATAGATTGGTTTTTATTTAATTTGGATGAATGTGGTTCTAATGGAAGTTGTATTTCACTATGTGAAGATTGTTGGTGTCTATTTAAGTATAACTAAAAAAATCTATGCTAGAGAGGAAATGCAATGTGATCTTCGAAGTTGAATATTTACTAATGTTGATTTGTGTCTTTGAAGCAATAACAGTTTGTCCATAGTGTGGCAATGGTAAATTGCTGCTCTAACTGCACCCATCACTTCTGTCAACTAATTGTTTTTCATTTTGTCTTGTTTGTGGAAGGAAGAGAATGAAACTCCGGGGTGGACTCAGTTGAAGCTTCCTGGCCAGCCTCCTTCTCCACGCTGTGGCCATTCTATAACTTCTGGGGGACATATTGTAAATCCTCTAATCTAGTCGAGTCGAATCTAGTAGAGTCGAGTCTAATATCATCTAGAAGTTGGCATCTTATTATTGTTGTTTTCAGACATGCTTATATCTTTATCCTCTGTTGCATTTCTATCTGTTACAGTTCTATTAAATTTTTAGTTATTTTCAAGTTTGAGGAAAGGTTATATTCTGATAAGCACTCACGCTTACAGCTTCTGGTATTTGGTGGGCATGGAACTGGTGGCTGGCTGAGTCGATATGATATTTACCACAATGACTGCATTGTCTTGGACAGATGTAAGTATGCTGAAAGGATGGTATAAATTAATATATGATTTCACAAAAAAAATGTTTGGGATATATTATATTGCCTTGAGCTGCTGATAGCGGGTGCCTGAGTGGTTCTCACCCGATAGTTTTCCTGCGAGATGCATGTTGTATTTTATATTAATTGTATTTCTTCTTGGATTAAATAAAACTTAAAAGTAATACATATAGCATGAATAGTTAATGTATCACCCACTTTTTTTTTCCTGGGGAAGGAGTATGATCATTAAACAGTCAGTAATCAAATTAAGTGTTAAAGAATGTTAAACTTGTTCTAATAATCATTGTCAAGTTCTTGGTTCCATAGTCATCCTTGATTCCCTGACATGAAACAATTTTTTTTTATCAAATAGGACAGTTTCCACTATACGTAAAAAACTTTGTACAATGATCTCTATTACTTGTAGCAGGGCCTGACATTGAATATGAAGAAATGGAATCATGCAAAGAAATGATTAATCTGTTATTAGGTTCTTATATTCATCCTTGTTACCCAGTTTGAGTGATTGTAAAACATTGGTAAGCCTGTTCTTCTGAAAAAGTTTCATTGCAGAACAAGAAGATCTACCTAACTTCCCTGCAGTTCTAAACATCTTGTATATGCCATTCATTATGAAGCACATGTTAGTCTATGCTCCTTTCAATCTCCTGCATGTTCCTTCTATACTGCAGTGATCTTGCTTGTTTTATGTTCAGTGTCTGTGCAGTGGAAGCGCTTGACAACTATTAATGAACCTCCCCCTGCACGAGCATATCATTCCATGACTTGTATTGGTTTGCGGTATCTTTTATTTGGTGGCTTTGATGGTAAATCCACATACGGCGACATGTGGTGGTTGGTTCAAGAAGGTATTATTTCGTTATAAATGAAACCATCTTTTCTACTATTACTATCTGCATTTTTGTTATTGTTTATCAGAACTCTTGCAAACTATTAAACCAGGTTGTGCTTTATGATTTGTTTTCTACTGCATACTGTCCAAGACCATGGTTTAATTATTCCTCGATTATACCTATCATCATTGGATGCGTCATCAAGTTTTTTCTTCTGCCGTAGTTATTTTGAATAATTAAAGCAATTGACAGAGAGACTTTATAATGTCCTCCACTACACTTTTTCCTTACCATATCCTCAACTCCCACTAGGTGTCTGTGAAATATTATAAGAGATCAACAAGTTTCTTGTGGTGGTGTTCCCTTGATGTTTCCAATTTGAGAAAAGATTCTTAGTAGAGACATTTGACCTTAAGAATCTAACTCTAAAGACGCATACGGAATCTTGTAATAATGCACTGTTTTACAGATGTAATTGCAAAACTATTCAGCACCATCCCATGTTCTCTTAGATGCCTAACTCTGAATAGCAAGTGTGGTGCTCTAATCGGCTATTTTATCTGTTATTTTGTTGCAGATGATCCTATTGCAAAACGATTATCTGCTCCCAGCAGTCTTTCTGAAAGCAAGCCTGTTCCCTCTTCAAATGATTCACCCCCGTTGGAACCTAAGGTAATGCAATTGGTTTTAGCATCTATAGTTTTGACTTTATGAAATACTCTTTTCTATGTCTTATCTCAAAAGATTCATTCCAGGCTGTTGTATTTTATGCATGCTAAAGAAAAAAATTTGTTACTCTAATATCTATCGGAAATTCAATCATTTGAGGTACATCATAATTCCATTACTACATTTATCATTATTATTCAACAGGGAAGCCAGAAGGAAGAAAATCCAATTGCAGAGCTACAGAAAAGACTACAAATTTTAGTCTCACCTGTTCCTAAGCTTGGTTTCATCGATGAATCAGTTGATGCCGAACTTATTGATTTATCATCAAGGCTGCTAGGGGAGAAGGCATCTAGTAATGACCCATCTGAGTGCATTCAGGTAAGTCTTGGGGTTGATTCTGAATGACTTCTTCATTGGGTAATTTTGCTTTCAGTAGAAGTTCTTGTTAAAGAGCAATGGTGATGCAGGCCCTCCGTGACCACTGGAGAAAATCTACAGCAAATTCAATAAATCTCAAGGAGTTGGCTCCATTGCTTCGAGACTATCAGCGACTTGTAATCCGTCAGCACATGTGAGCTTTTAGTTGATTTACCTTAGTTTTCATGTTTATTTTTACAACAGAGCTTTTTATCTGTTTTATTTTATTTTCTTTCTTTTTTTGCAGTTCTTATCTTATTCTAATGCAAGTGTGATTGTTTAGCATGTTTAATGCCAAAGATGTAAATGGCCTGAAATCTGTTATGATTGGCTTGATATGGCAATATTTAATTAGAAATCAATTTGTTGGAAGTGTATAATGAGAGTAAAACCCAATGGTTGTGTGGGTCATGATAAATCAGCTCAGTATTTACTATTTAAACAATATTACTAATTTGTTCATACCAATCTCCAAAATCACATTTTATAAGTGATGAAATATTTTTAGTTGTTCTAAGGGAATCATGGTTTATTCAGAAAAAGAAAAGGAGTGATGCATTAAACGAACTAGTGTGGGGCAGTCAAAGCCAAAAAAATCTGCTTCCTTTATATCTAAGTTAGAGCAACTATAATAGCATCAGTGTGGTGCAATGTTTGGTTTCTACACTAATCCAAGAAAGAGCCAGCCGTGTCTCTAAGGAAGAGAGATGAATTGGATGAGTGGTTTAGGATGTCAGATTGAAGGCTCTGGTTTAGGGGGAGAAAAAAACCTTCAACAAGGTAGAAATCTGTGAAGTAACCTTCTGTTTAACAATCTCTAAGTGTACTACACTTCTCACTTGCACATTTCGCTTGCATTAATCACATTTTGTTCATCTTTCCAACTAATAGACTATTTCAGGGAAGAAATTTAATTGTGTGTTTATGGTGATATCTGACACATAATTATTCCGTGGTTTATTTGTTGCAGAGAAACCATGGCATCAGAATCTCCATCTACACTTGCTAATTCACCCACGAAACAGATTTATCGCTTTTATCATGTAAAGAATGCCTCTCAGGTAAGGATCTTAATTGTTTTGAGGGCTTCTATTTCTTTTTATTTCCATTTTGTATGATCCAGTTAAATAAGATGTGCATTTTTTTATGGAGGCGAACATTAAGGACAAGGACTTCAACATTCTTTTGAAGTGCGCTGTTGATTAATAGATTGGAACTAAAAAATGTAGTAGCTTGATGTTCTTCAAGTTAGGATAGTTTTAGATGTGATGATGTTATTGATTACATCCATGTGGTTATTTTCATTATTCAGTAAATAAGTAATTTGATGATGATTTAATTGGGTTAACGAATACCTTTGAAGAATCCAACATGTTTAATTATGTTTAATGGATGAAATGTGGGTCATCATTTAGAATGTCCACCAGTAAGATCACTGTAGCACTGTCTCATCCTCTGCTGTTATTTATGGTTTTAAGTTTTTGCGTAATTGTTATGTATGGTAGATAATCATCCGTTTATTTCTTCTCTTCTGTTGTAATCCACTTCTCTTCGGCTGATGCTTGCAGTTGCGTGTGGATGATATTCCAAAGCTGCTGAGTGAGTACAAGCAACTGCTTTCAGGTTAAAAGATGGCAGCAGTATGTCAAGACTGATCATGCACGACTTGGTGATCTTCACGAGGTCTGTTGTGAATTTTCTTTTATTTTAAAGACAAGTGGTCAGACATACTACAATAATTTAATTTTATTAATGATAATTCAGTTCCATCAACTGTTTGGTGATTTCAACCCGAGAATGTAATATTCTTAAAATGTCAGAATTTAAACATAGACAGTCAATTCCTTCCATATGGTGCTGTAGGGAACCATGTCTATAGGATACTTGTGTTTGATGAAACTCATTTGGACTTCATACAGGCATATTTATCCGATCCAATGAAAGAATTGCCTCTCTGACTTTATGCAGTTAATTCAAATTTAATATTCTTACTCGTGCATTTGATGGATTTGTTACGCTATGTAAAATGTGGATAGGTCATTGCCTTTTGCTTGTCTAAGCACATGTATACATTCCATCTGTCATATATCAAAAGCAATAGGCAACAAAATTGAATAACAGGCAAAGAAATTCCAGAATTGATGAGATGGTTCTTGGTTACAAATCTGGGAAACATTTAACCGAAATTAGCATACACAAAGCCAAGACAACGACATACAAACTGGAAACTTCATAATCAATCATTTGAAGACACCCCAAGCCATCATGAAACAAAAGTAAATAAAAATCAAGCCACACATCCTAAAAGAATTTGTTTCTTGGGAAAGCACACATCTCAGAAGAATTAGCACACCGTCTTAGTGAAGTGAATCTATTGTTTTGCTCAGCTCTTCCAGTCGCTTCATCCTCAGTCTCTCGCTCTCAGCCACCAACTGCTTGGCATCATAAAAAAAAAAAAGAAATGAGGGGGAGTTAATAAATATGGTTCTATGTTTTTTATCCACGAGAAACTCACCTCCATTAATTTTGTCAAGAGTTGAGCTTTCTCCTTGTTTTTCTCATTGAAGGCATCCAGTGCTTCTCGATATTCTTTTTCCTGTGATTTCATAAAAATGCAAGTTGTACTGGTCATTGCAGGATAAATAACAATTAACATGATAGCAGTGTAGCAATCCAACAATTTATGACCAAGACTTGGATTCTCCTTTATTCTTTCAATAACAAAAAATGCCAAGCTATATAGTAAGTAAATATAATTCACTTCTTTCAAGTTTATAGCTATACTATCTTTATGTAATTTAACTGCTATTGAGACTGTCTTGAGCCCAAATCACTTGTGGTCAATTCTCAGGTTTTCTTTCTTTCTTTCTTCTTCATTTTCCCTTCTATTGCCCTGTCTTGGGCCTTCAGGCCTTCTGTAACTGTTTATCAAGTTATAAAAGAACTACCTTATCCAAAAAAAAAAAAAAAAACTGCTATTGAGACAGACACCTTTTTGTGACAGCTCTGTCCAAGGGGCTTTAATTCTCGGTTTACTGTATCGATCTTCTTGCGTAAAGCTGATACTTCCTTTCTTGTAGGGTCTGCCAGTCCTTCAAGCTCCTACAGCAGTTTAGAGTTTGAATGTGATAATTAATATCTAAATCATAGAATGAAATAAATTGGAATGGCATTATATATTTGGGCAAACTAGACAATTTTCATAATTTTGAACATTTTTAATCTTGAATGGAAACGAATTTGGATGACATGTGGCTTGTAACCATATCTAGGAAGGTATCATTAATTGACATATTAGAACAAGTATTTTGTAAATAAGGTTATTAGCTAGTTTCGTTTATTCTGTGACTCTGAAGCTAATATGATAGATCAATAATGCAAAAACTTTCAAATTAATGCATCCATTTAAACATCCTAATTGCTTGTTATATCCGCAAAACTGGCCTGGTGTATTGATGATAGAATCTTTGTTTTATCTTGAATTGACATGCTGATCTTTTGTGATTTCATTTTCTGATTACACTTGCTTACAGATCATCTGAAGGAAATGCTCATTTGAATTGGTCTTAATGCAGGAGGTGGTTGATCTGATCAGGTTATGCTCAGACCAAACTTCTAGAAAACTAGAAAGATAGATTGTTTCTCCATTCCCCATTACTAATGCCCCCGTCGATGATATAAATAAACCTGACCCTCAGTTTGTACTTTAATCTATGTGGATGAGATGAATATTTATGTTTTCAGTCCTTGTTCAGATAATGCACAATTTAGCCGCATAAATACTTACCTCTCGAATTTCTGCCAAACGCTTGGTTTCTTCTTCTACGCGACCCAACTGAGTGAAGACCTTCTCACGGACCTCCAACTTCTTCCTTTCGATCTGCTCCTCCTTTGCCTGGAAGGCAGAGAGTGCTGTCTTTGACATATCCCCCTCTTCCCTCTCTTCTTCTGTTGGATTCTCTTTGTGGCTGTGGCCCAAGTTTTTTACTCGTTGGATATGTTGGAGTTGCTGTTGCTCCAATGTCTGCTTTTGCACCTGCATCTTTGACCCCCAAGATCTTCTCTATAAGACTCTCACTCTATTGCCTTCTCTCATCTTGCACATTTTATAACCAAGGGAACCTTGAATATTCTTGTGCAAAGTGGAAATGACAAAAACAGCTGGTTAGTTATGCATTGATATATTCCATGACAATTCATGTTTATACATGTTTATGTGGCTGTATTTTGTGATTGTACGCATGCACATGCACATAGATATACACAATGTTTACATAATTGCTTACTTATTGTTAATTTTTCATGTTTTGCAATCTTGATAGGCTTTAAAATTGGCCTATTATTTTTGGTGGGGTGGTATTTTCTGAAGTTGGTATATTGGCTATTCATGGGTTGGTACATTAATTTTACGTTATTTTTTAAACTCTAGATAAGGTGTGACAGAATAGTGGAGACAAAAGGGCATGTTCTGTTGAATCACCCTTGTCAGGGAGGGTGCTTAATTTTGAAGGCTTGATTGAAAGGTGGGGGTGTTGTGAGGGAAATTGATGGAGTATCTCCAAAGGGCTCACCTACACAGAGGGGAAAGTGAGCCTTAGGGGCCAAGAAAAAGCATCTGAAAAGCTTTAAAAAAGAAGAAATTCAATGCATGATGGAATTGCATCATCATAAAATTCTCTTGCTTTGTGTGATAACTGCCTTTCTTGGATTGACAAAGGCAAGACATTGTGAGTGGCTGCTTGTGTTTGTATGTGAAAGAAGGGTTGAAAGGGATCATGTGATCCATTGCCATAAGTTTTAAAGGTGTGTTGTGTATCATTAGAAGTGATGGTGAAGCTGCGATGAACATACGGAACCATATTTTGACAGGTTGGCAGATGTATCCCTTCTTCACTGAGAGGTCATAAGTTTCGGTGTGATATCAAAAGAGAAGATTTAACCGAGAAAAAAAAAAGGGTCTGATGAACAGTGTGTTCTTTGGAATTGATACTTGATGGTGTGAATAAAGTGCAGCAGCTGTGCATAATGGAATCAGACATCATAACATTCAGAGGATGGCATGTGCTTTGTGCCTTTTGTCCATGATGCTTGCACAGTTTTTTTTTTTGGGTTCAATCTGGGGAAGGAAAATGTTAAACTTTACAGTCTTGTTTGCAGTTCGCACATGTTTTGATATTTTTTTAAGTATATAATTGGCTAATGAAGTAAATTCTTCTATGAAAATGAAGTAAATACTCATATAATGCATGCATTTTTAAAGTTTTCACAAAGTATATATTGACATAGTAATGTATATATTATATTAAGCAATTTCATATATTACATTAGTACATAGGAGACTGTAAATGAAGTTGTAAAACAGACTTGGGTATATTTATCCATATTTCTTTTTCAGTTTCAATTGTGTATCTAAACAGTTCAACACTTCTCATTCTTGTTTCTGAGTCTTACGGGTAATTCCTCAATAACAAAATATATGTTTCATTAAATTAATATATATTTTTGTTATTTTTCATTTAAGTGGGAGCAGTGCTAAGGAAAGCGCTAGACAAAAGGTAAAGTAAGAGAAAAAAAACAAAAACAAAAGCACTGAGACCACCAGAAGCAAGATTAGAAGAATTTATTAGATATACTTTATTAATTGAAGAAAGATGCTTCTCAATGGGAATGGCAAATTACAAATCACCCCTTGTATAACAAATCTACTTATAAAGTTGCGTTTTGGTTGTACAATTGTAAAACTGATTTTAGATAAAAGCTGATATTAAAATTGATTTTGAGGAAAACTCTCTCCGCAACAAAAAAAACTTAGGTTTTGGGGTATTTTTTCACAGAAATCTATCTGTAGTTTTTTGCTCTAGTTTTTTTTTTGTTTAAAAATGGGTTTGAGAAAAACAGTTTCTTACAAACTTAAAAGTTGTTCAAACTCGTTTTCAAACTATGTTCTATGATTATAATACATTGAACTCTTTAGTGCACTAATGGTACTCAATGGAAATCTCTCTTTTAAATTCTATTTAAGTTTTTTAAAATTGAGACTTGTGAATGGGTCTCTAACTATGGAGACTTACTTTTTTATATATATATATATATATATATATAGGGAAGTGATTTCCTACGGTCTGTGTGGACATGCGGTTTGATTTCCCAACCGTTCGATTGGAGTTCAGTGATCAAACGGTGACTGATTTTCAAAACACCAAATTAGTTACCCAGTCCTCCGGTACCCAAAGAAAAGTCAAAATCTGAAGACTTCAGCGTCCTCTCTCTCTCTCTTATCTCCTTCTCCCCTTCTTTTCTCTTTCGATTTTTTTTAACCAGAGCTGATCCTCTCCACCTCCTCTTCTTTTCTCCATTTCATTTTTTTTTTGTAATCTGAAGGAGATGGTTCTCCTATTGAAGCATCCATCTCTCTCTGTCTCCCCATCCTCTCCTCCTCTCATTTTTTTTTACATCTGAGATCACCCAAATGTGATAAGCAAGTGCATCAGCTTCTTGTTGAAGATGCCGTCTTCTTTCTCAACAAAGAGTAGGTCTTTGAAATCTGAATTTAGTGGTCGTAAGCTTGTGATCGGAGGAGTCTATCCGAGAGGGTGACCCATCATGCCCAATCATCACCGTCGGCCTTTGTTCGTACATGTTTGACTTGAATTTGTGACTTTTTTTTTGTTGGGATTATAAAGAGGTGAGATTTATTTGATTGGGTGTTGTTTTTGGATGTTTGGTTTCTTGGCTTGATTCCGAAGTGTTGGTGAGACTTTTAAGTTATGAAGTAGAGAATTTCTAAAATTGAAGCATTACAAAAATGCGAGGAAGAACTCTTAGGCCATATTACAACACTGAAATCATCATCCTTTCTTGAACTTCTTCTTTTATCATATTCATGTTGTTTATGATATTTGTAGGTTCAATGTTAAGTAGAGTTTAAAAAAAGAGTTTCAATGGGTGTAACCTTTATCACTTTTTGGATATGTAACATCTGGATATATACTTAAGAGATGTTCGTCCTATTTAATTTAACCACAAAGAAATGCATATGTATTGGTAAAATTCAAACAAAGATTCAATTTAATCATAAAGGAATACATTTTGTATTAAATCAAAATAGATGCTTAAAGGAAGGTTACCGTGACATACCCATATAAAGATTCTAAATATTACAACAAACAACTTGCACAAACAACTGAACACCCCAAACCCTAAATTAAAAAAAAAAAAAATCAAGACCCTAAATAATGCAAATAATCCAACTAAGTGGAGGGATTTATAACAGAAAGGAGAAGGTGCTGGTAGATGGTGCCATTGCCGGTGCTGGAGGGGGTGCCGTGGGTGGTGCCAGAGGAGATACCGTGGAGGTGAGGAAGGATACAGGTTTTTCAGATCTGAAAAAAAAAAACACTAAAGGACAACAAACATATATTACCAACTCACATTAAATGAAATAGAGAAAAGAAGGGGAGATGGAGAACATCAGGTCAGGAGAAAAAAAATGAAAGAGAAAAGAAAGGGAGATGGAGAGGATCAAATCTGGTTCAAAAAAAAAAAAATCGAAATAGAGAAGAAGTGAAAGAGGAGGAAGGAGAAGAAAGAGGACGCTGACGTCTTTGGATTTTGACTTTTCTTTGGGTACCGGAGGACTGGGTAACTAATTTGGTGTTTTGAAAATCAGCCACCGTTTGATCACTGAACTCCAATCGAACGGTTGAAAAATCAAACCGCATGTCCGCACAGACAGTAGGAAATCACTTCCCTATATATATATATATATATATATATATATATATATATATATATATATATAATCTTGTTATTTTTAAATATCAAATCGGTAGCCTTGAAAATTATGTCCATACATGTAAAATGAGATTAATATTGAATGTGTTTTAACATATATATGAGAATAATAAATTTTAAGGTATAATCAAATAATATTTGTATATATTTCTTAATATTGATTTGATCCACTTAATTTTTTTGTAACTATCTATCAAGTATTACTTAAATTGAAAAATTAATCGAGATTCGAGAATGTTTGTTTTGAAAGATAACTATGAAGAGAATGAAAAACAAAAGCAATATCTATAAATATTATGTTACTAACTAAGAAGAGAATGAGATTTGATTTTAGTTTTAACAGTCAGAATCTAATCTAGAATACCATGACTAAATGCATTTAAAACTGAGTTTGGACAACTTTTGAGATTTTATATTTATATGACATGAACAATATTTAAATTAAACTCATTTTCAAATGTCCCACCGATTTTAGCATTTGAAGAAAATGAAAATCAATTTTTATTTATGAAACACAACTTTAAAAAATCTAAAAAAATATGTTTTTGAAAAAGTTATTTTCAAAATATTTTTCAAATTCGTTTAGTTAAACTTAATATTGAATACCAAATCATGACAAATTCTTCTGGAACCTAATTTCACGATTAATAAATTCTTCTGGAACCTAATTTCACGATTAATAAATTACACTCGATCCCTTTAAAATCGACATCCACCCATTGTTGAGCTTCTAATATTCTGAGTAATTCCGAGACTTCCGACCCAAGATTCCAACAAGGTAAAGATCTTCACATGACTTCTATTCCAAGAGCGTCTCCTCACGAATGTGTATCGCGCCAAATTGAGGTCGGCTAAATCGATGACTTGTGCGTTGTGTAGAGAGGGGTCTGAGATAGTTCCGCACCTCCTTTTCCATTATAGAGTGTCACAAGTGCTCACACCGACATTGAGCGACTTTGGGCAGCTGACATGAGTTTGTGGAGCCCAAGGAATTCTAAGCTCTACAATTTGATTCTCCAATTGATGATTTCCATGGTGATGTGGTCGATTTGGAAAGCGAGAAACGAAACGATCTTCAAAGGCTCTCAAGTGTACGTGGGAGGCAGTGAGCCCAATCAGGGATTGGGGTTGCGGCATAGCTGGTGTTAGAAGAGTTGTAATATTCATTTATTGTTTCGTAATCACTGAACAACGTGGATTGTTAGATATCTCATTTATGGATCTTCTAATCCAACCCTATTTATGGTGCGTTTGGTTACGCGATTGTAAAATTGATTATGCAGGAATCTGGGTTTTAAAACTGATTCTGCAAGAAGCTCACTTTCTCAGCTTTTTAAAATCAGAGCTTTTGGATACTATTTGCCTTAAATCTGTGTGCAGGAAGCTGCTACAATCAAAACGCAGCTTCCTGCAATCGCAAACGCTGCGTAATTGCACAACTAAACACACTCTTAGTTAGCGCTTATCTTTTTTTTCTCTCTCTTCCAAAAAAAAAAAATCTCAGAAATTCCTACCCGTTGGATGGAGATCAGACGATCAATTCAGTCAATCGGTCTTCTATTAAAAATAAAGTCCATTCGCTGTTCCTTTCTCGGATTAATAACCGTTCGATCTAAAAATAAAGTCCAATCGCTTCTTCTCACTCGATCCCTATCAAAAATTAGGTTTTCATTTTCGAATCCGAGATTCTCGAAAAAATAATAATAATAATAAAATGGAGTCTTCCTTCGAAAAGGTCTCTTCGATTTCAGATCCTTCGATCCGTGTTTCCTTCTTTTCATTCATCTCTTCTTCGTCTCTGTAATTCTCAATAAATCCTTGTTTGTTTTCCCTAGTTTTTTGGGGTGTTTAGAATTTCTAGGGTTACCGTTTTGATTGAGCTCTACAGATCGTCTGTAATCACACTAGGGTTTTGCGGCGCCAAATTCATATCAACAAATTAGGGGAAAAAAGCCCTAGCTTTTCATTTTTGAGAATCCTTGCTTGATCGAATCATGAAGACTCGAAGACATTCGCCTCCAAAGACGAATCGGGATCACCGTCGATCTGATCGGCGGGACGGCAATGATTACGTCCTCCGCGGCCGGGACCCGCCGTTCCAGAGCCTCACCCCGCCCGATCGGGACCGGCCCCGTCAGAGGCCCCAGAGCCCGTGCAGGGACTACGGTCGGCGACCGGATCACCACAACCACAACGAACGCTCTCTCTACAATGGAGGATTCGCTCGCCGAGGCTCTCCTCCGCCTCAACCTATGATGAATGATGTCGGTGTTGTTAAGTCTGGACTGGATTCCGAAAAAGGCGCGGGCTTTCCGGCGAACAGGTCTTCCCCGGGCCTCAACATGTCATCGAATCTGCTCAAGAAACCCATATATTTGGATGACGGATCTGTCCGGACATTCTTTTCGCTGCCTGTGGATGGCGGGTACCCTTCGGAACCGGCCCCGCTGAATCCGAGCACTGGCGGCTTCACGACTGGCGTTGCGGGAGAGACATACAATGGGTTGGATAAACGGAAGTTATATGCGAGGGAGGCGCCTTATTCTACCACCTTCGGTGGGAGCACCTCGTCCTGTGGTGGTGGTGGTGTGAAAGATGACTTCTCGAGCTCTTATCGGCACGGCTATCACTTGCCCTCTGGTGGGTTCAACAAATACAAGGATGAGTTGGAGCGCGATGGGTACAGTCAAAGACCTCTCTTTGGCCACCACCCTGACTCAAAGCCTTATCAGCGGAGAGATCTGCTAAGCCCTTCCCGGGATGGGACACGTTATTCAGAGCTCTATCGGACTGAGGGGGGAAGTCTTGACTATCGATCTGACAAGTTGTACAAGAAGATGTCTTGGGATTCTGGTATTAACTATGATGAACCGTTGGAGTTGGCTTTCGCGGATCCTGTCAGGGATAGAATCAATTGTGACGTTGAGGTGTCCCGTAAGAGTTTGAGAGAAAGTGACTTGTGGGACCGGCGGCCTCTGCATGATGAGGTTGCTTTGAACTATCGTGAAGTGAAGGGGGTTTCTTCTATCAATGATGAGTTTGTTGATTCTTTGAGGAGGCAGTATGAGCTTGGAAGCGGTTCCCTGTCTCGGGATCAGGGAAGCTTACATTTGGGGAGGGAGTATGATTTTGGAAGGGATGTGGCTCCTTTGAGTTATAGAGATGGGTTGAGGAATTCACTGATGTCGGAACGCGAAGTGGACATGTACAGGCTTGATGCAAGCCCCCGAGTTAGGCAAAATATGGATGATGGGTTTGGCATGGGGGAGAGGATGCTGAAGAGAGAGTATGTTGGTGATGCTGAGGAGGATGGGTGCAGTATTAGAAACATGCATCCAGTTGAGGATGGGCGCACTGTTAGAAGCGTGCATCCAGTTGAGGATGGACGCAGTGTTAGAAATGTGCATCCAGTTGAGGATGGGCGCAGTGTTCGAAGCGTGCATCCAGTTGGTCAGAATTTCTCTAGAAGGATCCGGATAATTGAGGAGGAAGATGATGAATGGACAATGGGGAATGATGAAAGCGAATGGATTGATGATAACCGCATGGATTTGGTACAATTTCCTTCCAAGCGGTTGCGCTATGAACGGACTCTGCATAGATCAAAGCCCCATGTCTCTGAAAGAATCTCATCCAGGGGTGCCTCAGGTTATGTGGAAGTGGGCATGCATGAAAACCGTCTTCGTTTTGGCAGGGATTTTAGCATGAGAAGGCGGCTAAGGCCTGGCCCTGTAAATTATCCCAATTCCTTTAATTTTGTGAGGAGGCGAGATTTCTATAAACCACACAAATATTGGAAAACGAATTTTGAAGGTCATCATGGTGGGGTGCATGAAGAAGCTCCTCTTGAAGGTGATGCACCTCCTGCAAAGGTAGACCTGCCGGAGGATTCTGAAGAGTTTAAGCAGCAGGTTGAGAAGGCCTTCCTTCGATTTACTAAGCTATTGAATGAGACTCCACATCAACGAAGGAGATACCAGGAGCAAGGGAAAGCTGACAAGCTTCTCTGCAGCGTATGTGGCAGGTCTGTCCTCTTCTATATTATGTTTGCCAAAGTGGAGAACTTATGTTGGCTTTATATGAAATGGGAGGTAACTTACATGTCATTTCATCGCTTGGCTTCAAGTATTATGAATGTTTTCATGACTCATACCAGGAACTATGCTAGAGGTCCTTCAATTCAATTCTAGAAGGACTTTAGTTCTTTTATCTGTTGGTTTAGTGACAAGTAAGTTGTTGCAGAGATGCTTTCTGGTTCTGGATTTCATTAAAGTATTGGAATCGACTTTCTAGAACTGATTCTCTATGAGGTTCTATAAGTGGTGTAAGTCTAGCAGAACTCCTCAAAATCTGTCTTCGCTGGAATTCGAGATTGCAAGGGAAAATATGGAAATGCTGGGTTGATGGATACTGTCTTTTCCTTGGAATGATTATGAGTTCTTTTGGGAACATTGACCGGACATCTGCTCAAATTTTGACTTTGACAAGTACATTCAAGATAATAAGCATGATATATATGATCTTGCTGGATTTTACACTTACAGAAGCTCTATTGTGGTAGAAATTGCATGCTCACCTGCAGGTGGATTAATCCCTTACTTGCTGGATGCATTTGATAGATTTTATTGGTCTTAAATTGCAGGATTTTAGCTTGGTATTTCTTTGCAGTTAGCACCTTCTTGATAATCAGAGAAGTAATCAGTGACTGCAACCACAAATGCATGGCACAACTCGGAAGTGGAGGGATCATAATGAGCCATTTGCTTGGTTCTCATGAGATTTCGTATGGAAATTACTCAAAGATCGTTGACCTTTATCAGGATGAGGGATCTGCCTCATCTATACGTAATTTTCAAGATAGTAGATTAAGATGAGGATTGTAGTTATAACTACATGGTAGGAGATACATTTCTTTTTATTTAACAACCTCTTTTAGTAGTGGATAACCAGATGATCATGGAAGATGATTTTTCTAGTGCTCTGAAATTATTATTTCAACTGTTGATCAAGATGGCATTTTAGATATTTGTAATTGTAAGCCTTTGTCTGTTCAAAGAAAGACACTGCGTAGTCTCTTCTAGAAGTTCTAGTCGTATTAGAGTGGGTGGAATTCATAATTGAGAATCACATCTGCTCTTAGTTTTCAAGATAATAGATTCAGATTCAGATTCAGATGAGAATTGTAGGTGTCACTATGTGAAAGGGGACGTGCTCTTTGATTTAACAGCCTCCTTTTTGTAGTGGATGACCAAGTGATTGGAGAGGATTTTTCTAGTGTGCTGAAATTATTATTTCTGCTGTTGATCATGGTGGCATTTTACATATTTATTATTGTAAACTTTTTTCTGTTCAAAAAAGGACACTGCATGGACTCTTCTAGAATCTAGAAGTTATAGTCATGTTAGAGTGGGTGAAATTGACAATCAGACTTTCATATCATTCGAATTCTCTTTGAGTCTTATTGTAAAAAAGGTTATTGATAGAGTAGTTTAGGCAGATGCCAGGTTGTGAATGTCATGCCCTATGTTTTATTCAATTTGTACATGTGGTATAGATGTATAGTGTTCAATACGATACCTCTAGAATTTTTTTTGGGGGTGGGCTGGGTGGGTGGGGGCGCATAAATTGCCTACTTTTAGATTGGCAGAATCTGCTCAAGAGTAATTGAGGGGGCCCTTCGGCTCTTTTTTCCATGCTTCTGGTGGTGATGCTGCAGATTCATTGTGTATTGTGGAGCGATGAGGTGGTAATAGATTTTTCCATAATCTGTTGATATATATATGGATTCAAGTATTCATTTCAGATTTTGGACAGGAAGTGTAGAATTCATCTCTGTTAAGTGTGACCTGTTGATTCATCCTCATGATAATCTTGTGGTGAAGTAAAGATAAAGAACACATAATATAGCATAATGTCTAGCTTTTATTGTTGGCTTCCAAGTTCTATTGTAGGATCAGTTAATAATATGTGCTTCATGGTAAACCTCGTTCGAGATCGTGCTTCATAAATTTGATTTGTCGATGATTTCCCATTTGTTTTTGTTTTTTTGTGTGTTTTTAGTTCAGCATCTTAGGCCAAAAGATATTATCAGTATTACTACTGTTTACTATTTGTCATTTGCCATTAAGCCTTGGTTTAGGAGAGGCTTTTTTTTCTTTTTTTTTTCTTCTTTTTTTTAGGATAATACGCATGTTGGCATTATTAACCTTTTTTTTTTTATGATTCATTATGAGCTAACTGTTATTCTTTTATTTAGATGAACCATGTACCATTCTTATCTAGCGTGAATTTTGTTGGATTAATCATGAGGGAAACAAAGTTGTACATAACTTCTTGGACTTGGAAGCCATATTTTTACTACGGGATGCAGGGGGTCAACTACCCCACTTGTTTGGATGTCCATTACACAAATGCAATGATCAAAGCCAGTTATCTTGCATTTGTAATATATCCTATCCATGTATGCAGACTTGCTCAAGATCATTTTAGTTGTGTAAATTATTATATTTGAAATCATAGTCCACCAAGGTCTCATTCTATTTTAGTGTTTCCATGATACTGATGCATCTGTCATGTATGTTGGACATGACAATTTTCCATGAAGGGTTTCCTCATTACATGCATGATACAGTTTCTATGATTCCTCTAAAGTGAGATACAGAACATATAAGGTCTGTATGTATACTAGCTACAATAAACAGTGATGTCATTTTTTAAAAGTGACAAGATCAATATGCCGGAATGGGTAAATGTGCTGGAATGGGTAGTCATTTGTCAATTAATATCATATGAATATCTATAAATTCTATTGTTAGCCTGGGCTTTATATAAAGATGCATTTTCTACTGAACAAACTTTTGTTGTTATTCTTTTAGGGAGTTTATGCATGCTGTTGAAGAGCTTTTTATTTTAGGGTTGATATTGTATGCCTCTGCTTAAATAGTGCTGATTGCGTTTTTAACAGTTGTTCACTGAACTTACAAAATGAAACAATTGTTCACTCTGTGTATTGTTTCAGTCTGTCAAAGGAATTCACAGATACGCACAGCTTAGTGACACACGCATTCCATTCTCTCAAGGTTGGTTTAAGAGCAGACCACTTGGGCCTTCACAAAGCTCTCTGTCTTTTGATGGACTGGAACTGGCTGATTGCACCTGACACTGGAAAACTCTATGAAAGACCCAATTCTGAAACCAGGGCTCTGAAGGAGGACCTTATTCTATGGCCACCATTTGTTGTCATCCACAACAGTTCCATTGCAAAGAAAACTGCTAAAGAACCTAAGGTTGTAACAATTGAAGGCATGGAGGAGATGCTCACAGGTATCACATTGATGTTATCTGCCCTTTTGATTGCAATTTGTTGGGTTGTTAGAGCCCTATTAATTGATCTGTTTGATTTGGCCTAAAATAGAAAACATTTTGGAATTATTTTCCAGTTTGCTTGAAAATTGAAAGTATTAGAGTGGGAAAATTTACATGTCCATGACAATTGTGTGAGAGTGTAGAGCAATAGCATGGTGCAGATGTCACCAACTCACCCGCATATTTGTCTACTTATTCTAATTTTTGGGGGAGATGAGTTGGGTTTAATGAAGAGGGTGTGCACAACCTTTTTGAAAAGACCTGCGTGGTTTTTGTGAGGATGCAGAGTAGTGTGAGAATTTTTGCTGGACCTTCAAATTAGGAATTGATTGGATTTCCATACACTATGCAGAACTATTTTATGAGAGACATCTTCTTTGAGAGAGGGAGGGGGGATTTTTGGCTGTAGAGGTGCTCATCATAACTTTGCATTGTGTAAATGCTGGTACTCTTGATGTCTTAAAACTAAGCTAAAACGATGCTGCCAACTTTACTTTTTCCATGATTTTATCTTTTTTTCTTTCTTGTCCTAATTAGCACAACCATGATCTTTCGGTTGCAGCGATGGGCTTTGCAGGAAAGGCCAGGGTTTGCCGTGGAAAACCTGCGAATCATAGCATCCTAGTTGTGAAATTCAATCCCACCTTTTCTGGCTTGCGAGACGCGGGGAAGCTTCATAATCATTATGCTGAGAACAAGCGTGGGAGGAATGAATTCGAGCAGCTCAACGAAAGCAGCAACGGTGACGGATCAGAAAAATCTGACAAGGTGGAGGAGCTTTTATACGGCTACTTAGCGACGGCAGGAGACCTCGATAAACTCGACCAGGAGACGAAGAAGAGGTGCATGATCAAGAGCAAGAAGGAGATTGAAGCGATTGCTGATGCGCCTCTCAAAACGGATTAATGTTCATCTTGTCAACCAAAAGCTCAAAAGTGAAAGATGTCTATATTTCCTTGGTCTGGATGGGTAAGGTATGTTCTATATGATTTTCTGTCCTTTATTTTGTGAGTTCTACTAACATCAACACGAGTGTTGGAGATGTAAATGACATGTCTATTTATGTAGTTTCAACTTGTTTTTGTACTGATATCTAATGTTATATCTTTTGTTACCCCTAAATTTAAATAAATTTCCTACATTGTGTTAGTAATATTATGGTGATTGCAAATGGTGCTGTATAATAAATAGACTGTATCAACAGGCTTTCAAACAAATGCTTTCAAACACAATGTTTGTTGGAAGGTCTGAAGGAACTGTTTTTGTGGCACCGAGTGCATATGTAACAAACACTTTTTTCGTGGCTTTTAAGAACCGTACGATCGATACTTTATAGAACATGCCGTGTGACTCGGAAGCAAAAGCAATATGAAAATGGCCCCCTGAAATAATTTTATTTTGTCAAAATATCCCTAGTAAAATATTATTTTCAACAATACATGCATAAATACTCTTTTGAAGGGTATTATTGTAAATTATAAAATATTTCTACTGTGTATAAATATCTTTCACAAAAGGGTATGGGTGCACCGTTTAAACTAATTTGAGGGGTAATGTTGATGATGGATTTTTAAGAGTGGGTTTGATAGTATTGGATTTTTTGAAAGGTATATATGCAAAAATATATAAAAAAAGGGTGGTTTTATATTTAATTATGTAAATTATGTAATTTAGTGATTAATTTTTTCTTTTTTCATATTTCTTTTTAAGTCCTCAACTTCATATACTCATTTTGTTATTAGTCTATGAAATTTTAAAGATTTTTTCAAAATTGAATTTTGATTTAAATGATTTTTTAGGTTGAAAATTGTGAAATATCGAATTAAATATTTTGAGTGTTTTTAGAATTTTAAATTTAAAAATTTAAATGCCATTAAAAAGTCTTCTTATAATTTATTTATTTATTTTTACATTTAAATTACTATTTATTAGTTCTAATTTATTTATATTTGAAATCTCATTCACAATGGACTAATAAGGAAATAGCCATGGAAGTTAAGGACTTTAAAATTTTTATAAAAAATGAAAGAATTGATTATTAAATAGCATAATTTATAAGAATTTAAAAATAAAAATTCAACCCAAAAAATAAAAAATAAAGGGTGTGCGCGCATGGTGGTGAGTTTGTGAGTCACATCACATCACATCATCTACATAATAATAAGAAGATAAAGAAAGGGAGATGAATGAAATGAAATGAAATGGATTTTGGTGGGTGGGGTTTGGTCGGTGTCCCCTGTTTGGGAGAAAAATCCATCCTTTCATCATCCAATTCCAGCTGTAACCCTCCCTCCTAACATTCACTTCTCTTCACTTTTTTCTGTCACAAATTAAAGTTCATACTGTTTGCTTTTTATAGATTTGATTTTATTTAAAAAATTTACCTTATGCTAAAAAATATCTATTTAGTGTTATACACCGCTTAAAAAGATAATTACATATATATCTCTAAAAAATTTAATCATTGTTATGTTTGTCCTTCCATTTATTACTGTTAATTTATTTGACTTAATCACATACACATATCTAAGAGCATATTAGTCAATACATGTCATATTTAACACCCGTAATAAAATATTCTATATATATATATATTTTTTAGAATTTTTAATTTTAAGTCCCCACAAACCATCATATTTAGTGATCGATCCATCCCTTCTTCGTATTTAGGTTTTAGTCCCCAGATTTAAATGATAGTTCATTTTTAGTCCCTAAAAGGACCTATCCATAAATTATTTAATTTACTTTTTAATCCCTGTAAGGGACCTATCCATGAATAAATCGGGAGACTAAAACCTAAATACGAAGAAGGGAGGGATCGATCACTAAATATGATGGTTTGTAGGGACTTAAAACTAAAAATATTTTTTTTTTACATAACTTAACTTGGAGATACACGTGTAATTATCTTTTTAAGCGGGATATAACATCAAATAGATATTTTTCTTACCTTTTTTTTTTTTTAATGTTTTTACATGATCATAATAATCCAAAAAAAAAAAAAAAGGGAAAAAGCATAGAAGTGTGACAGCCATATGAGTGTCAGATGGGAATCCACTTGTTAGATTCCACCCACCTTTCTTTTCGTACCTAACACTTCTGTCACATATATTTTTCACATGTTTCGGCTCGGCTCGGCTATTTCGTCGAGCCGACCCAATCACAACTTCAAATCGGGCTGAAAAACTGGGCCCACGATGGCCCACTGGTTTCACATCAGCCCACAAAGGGCCCGTCATCGTCGTCCACGAAGTCTTCTTCGATCCGTTGATCCGGTGGACTTTTGGATAATTACGACCGTTTGATTTGGTGATTTTTTTTTTTTTTTTTAAGGGTGTGTTTGTGCATGATGGAAAGTGATGCAAAGTGAGGAAAAGTAAAAAAATTCTTTTTGATCATTCAAGAAGCTAGCATTTGTCCTAAACAAAGGGAAAAAAGATTTTTCATTTACTTTTCCTCTCATATTTTGTCTTATTAGAAAAAATGGGAAAACTTTTCATTTCCTCATACATGAAAATTTGAAATAAAGTGATGAAAGTTTTTTTCACCGTACGCACAAACACCATGAAAATTGGTTAAAGGAAAAATCTTTTACTTTCCACCACTTTTTCTTTTACCCAAATTCCCTCACTTTTTTTTATTTTCCCTTCAAATTTGTGCACAAACACACCCTTAGTGTCATCACTTTTGTGATTGATCCATATTTCTAGTTCTTTTAAAATAAAATGTAGATATTACTATCGCGATTTCATTTTTTACTTCGTAGTACAACTCTAAACTAGGAGAGGGATTATAGAAAGGTAATATAATTCTAATCCGGAAAATGTTAGTTACATTCATTAATCAAAATTCAGACCTCATATGTTTTTAATTTTTAAAAAATAATAAACATCATCTAATGAGGTATATGCTTTGATAAAAAATGCGTATCGTTTCATTTCGAGTTGAATGAACTTATTTTTAATAGATGTAAGAAAATATTTAATGAGGTATATATAACATTTAACGATGTATATGTTTTACTGAATTTTTAACGTGGTATATAGGACTGTGTTTTGGACTAAGAAAAAAACCGATTGTAACTGCACTCTTCTGATCCACAGCTTCTTAGGTCATGAAATTGTAATGTAATAATTGTCACCAAATTTAGTCTCATTTTTCATCTTAAATGCATATATCTTTTGAACAATAATACATGCATTTTACTATTGAATGCATATAGTTTCAGAATGAAAAATAAGACTAAAAAATTAAATTGAATGTAATGTTATTTTGTAATATTTTAATTGCATTATTATTGATGGATAAAGAGGAACCACTGATGGAATTTTGCTATAGAACAATGGGAGTTAAAATGTGTGTGAAAAGCACTGAAAATCATTTTTCATGATAACTTTCTATGATGTATATTGTTGTTAGATTACTAAAAAGTTGTTTTTATAATTAAAAATTATTCCTTACATGTTTCAAAATCTTAATTGTTAGAGCGTTTGAAAACGATTTGGGTTATTTTTTTCTTTGAGAATCTTCTTGTATTTTAGAAAATATTTTACTTCTTGTTTTTTGTATTTCTCTATATTCTCACTCCCTTCTTGTTATATAGTTTACCTTTTTTTTCAAAAAAAAAAAAAAAAAAAAAAATTCCAACTTAAAAGAAACAGTGTGACACAGTATATTTATATTAAATTTGCATGTATATATAAAAAGAATACTAACTTTAAACAATGGTTCACGTGTCTCCCACGTGGAACTGTCATTTATTATTGTATTAGTTGCCCCACACAACAGTATTTAAAGTTTATAACATTGGAAATTATTTAGTACTGTTGTGAGATATGGTGGATAACCACCACTTCTCTAACCTATAACCTCCCCCACTTTTCAACTCCATAACCCTCCCCACTCTTCTATTCCATAACACTCCCATTAGTGCCTCACTATCTCCCCCTCACCTCTATAGACTTGTAACTCTCCACCTTTGGGATTCCTCTATGTATCCTATAAATAGAGGGGTTCTCTCTTGTATTCAACCAAAAAAAGTGAATAAAAATCTCTCTCTACTTCTCTTCTCTATATGCTTGTATGGTTTGTTTATATACTCTTATATATCATATTCTATTTAGTTTACAACACGTTATCAGCACGAGAAGCTCTTTGTTAAAGAGAAAGGTTTGTATCGATGGGTTCTTAATGATCTATATCAAAAAAATATACTCTCCTTTGATGTTATGTATTTTTATGTAAATCATCTACTACATACATATGATTAATTTTTTTTTTTTCAATATGCATGGAACCGTATGAAAATTATCAAAATTTTCCATACATATGTTATGATATGATTAATTTATGAAAACTAGTATGCAATTTTCTCATGCAACAGTATGCGGCATCTATCATTTGATTATTTATTTTTCATGTAACTGTTTCATGTTTGTCATCTTTTTTTTAAATATTATACATCTATGTGTAGAACCAGAAGTTCTCACAAATATCAATTAATTTGATATTTATATTTGATTTGAAATTCATTTTAATGTTACAATGTCATGTGTCCCTATAGGATCATACAAAAATTGTAATTACATGGATCCCTGAAGGACCATGTAGAAGTTATGAATAATGTGTTCCAATTAAGACCATGCAAATTTTATTCTATCCCTGAAGGACTACAAAAAATTATTACATGGATCCTTGAAGAATCATGTAAAAGATATGATTAAAAATGTCCCTGAAGGACTATGATTATATTGTAAGGATCATACAAATTTTATTTTATTTTATCCCTGAAGGACTGTACAAAAATTATGATTATATGAATCTTTGAAGGATCATGTAAAATTTTATTTTGTTCTATCCCTGAAGGACTACAAAAATTATTACATGGATCCTTGAAGAATCATGTAAAAGATATGATTAAAAATGTCCCTGAAGGACTATGATTATATTGTAAGGATCATACAAATTTTATTTTATTTTATCCCTGAAGGATTGTACAAAAATTATGATTATATGAATCTTTGAAGGATCATGTAAAATTTTATTTTGTTCTATCCCTAAAGGACTATACAAAAATCATGATTATTCATGTCTCTGTAGGACCAAACAAAAGTTATATGATATATTTTTTAGGTCTTTGAAGGACCAAATAATAATATAAAAAAGAGATCCATGTATCCCAGCAGGAACATGTAAAATTTTATTTTGTTCTATCCCTGAAGGACTATACAAAAATCATGATTGTTCGTGTCCCTGTAGGACCAAACAAAAGTTATATGATATATTTTTTGGGTCCTTGAAGGACCAAATAATAATAAAAAAAAAAGGATCCATGTATCCCAGCAGGAACATGTAAATTATGATTAGATTTCACCATCATCATCATAATGAAGAGGATTTAAAGATTAATACCTCATTGACAAAGGTCCACCGGCCATTATGCCTCAAATATGCTCCAGTTGTAGCAATATTGAGAGCATTAATTTTATATATTCTCGTTGCCGAACAATGATTTTTTTTAAAATATCATGTAACTCAACTCAATGGCATAGCATCATTACCCGAAGTAAATGCATTTTATTTTATGTTCGCCATGGAAGTTGTGGTCATGAATGATGAGATCATGATTTATATAGTTGAAAAAGCACAACAATCATAGAGTTTGTAAAATATCTCAAATCACTAGAAGTGATTTGGTATTAAACAAAAGTATAATTGAAGGGAAAAGGGTTGCAGAACAAACCCCTAACACAAGAAAAATGATTGTTATGTATTTGGTGCTTTAAAAATATGGTCACGTACCTGATGTACGATCAGACTTTTATAATTTTTATAATTATAATTTTTCTTTGTTATCTAAAATCCATTTTTCTTACTTTCATATTTATCTTATTTTTTTAGTTTAACATTAATTAATGCAAATGATAATATTTTTTTGGTACCAAGGCTCCAGAAGGGCAGATATCATGTTATCAAGAGATACAAAATTTTGTATCAACGATGCATTGTATTCATGTAGATCCAGAAGAAGTCTACTGAAGATACCTATCTTAACATATGCTATTTTAAAATTATGGAGTATCTATGCATTAATAATGTCTCATGCCAGAAGCATACATTAGAAAAGCTTTATGCTCTCTCCTAAGGGTTATTATAAATATCCATATTTACTCATATAAACTTGAAGTTTTATGATCTGTTCCTGAAGAACAACGAGAATTATCGTGGAATACATCCATTCAGCTCCCCAGAAGTGGAGATCAAATGTAAAATGATGCTCTGATAATGCTCAGAAGAAGTTATACATAATGTTCCAGAAGAGATTATGAACAATAGATCCACTTTCTCTAAAACTCTAGAAGAGTATAATGTCCATGAAGAGAAACGAGTTCCAGAAGTGACTACACAAACTCTTGAAGAGGAAAAGGTACCTAATAATATTAAGATCTCTATATTTTTATATGCATATAAGAGAAATGTGGAATCGCAAATAAATGATCATCGATGATTGACAGGGGATGTTTTTACCGCTCGATTTGCGGATTGTCATTTTGATGAGACAATATTCCCGTCATTAGGGGGAGAAAATCCGTCGCCAGAAGAACGACGTGAACTTATATGGAAAACTCCATCTTTGTCTCATCTTGATCCTCGCACTAATCAATGTGAAACTGAAGTGCAAAGAATCACTCATCTTCAAAGAATTGCGCATCAATTACCAGATGCATTCAATGATGCAGCAAAAGTGATGAAATCACATATTCCAGCTGCTAATACTCCAGCTCGAATTAATGTTCCAATAGGAAAAACTGTTAATATGCCGGCTAATGAATCGACAAAAACGCGCCTGAAGCGTGGAAGACCTATAGGCTCAAAAGATTCAGCTCCCCGAAGGAGAAAAACAATGAAGAATAATTCTCTAGAAGAGTATGAAACACTTGAAAGATCCACAATAATAACTCCTACAGAGGAAGAAGTCCCTGAAGTGACACAAGTCCCTGAAGAGACTGACGTCCCTGAAGTGACGCCCGTGCATGAAGAACAAGTACATGAAAATGAAGAAATTTCCATAAATTATGCAAATTCACAAATATTGTGGGATCGAAAACAAGTGCTTGTTGATGATATATTCTCATTTGCAGTAGCTACAGAAATCATTTCAGATAATGATTTAGAACCACGTTCAGTGGATGAATGCAGACGAAAAAATTGTTGGCCACAATGGAAAGCTGCTATTCAAACAGAATTGGATTCACTTGCAAAACACCAAGTATTTGGACCAGTAGTCCTAACCCCTGAAGGTGTTAAACCAGTAGGATGTAAATGGGTGTTTGCGAGAAAACGAAATGAAAGAAACGAGATTGTTAGATACAAAGCTCGTCTTGTGGCACAGGGTTTCCTGCAGAGACCTGGGATAGATTTTGAAGAGACATATTCTCCTGTGATGGACACAATCACATTTCGGTATTTAATTAGTCTTGTAGTCTCAGAAGGACTTGACATGCAGCTAATGGATGTGGTTACTGCATATTTATATGGAAAATTAGATACCGACATTTATATGAAAGTTCCTGAAGGACTAAAATTGCCTGAAGCAAAACCACGAAACATGTACTCAATCAAGCTAAGACGATCCTTGTATGGGTTAAAGCAATCTGGACGAATGTGGTATAACCGTCTTAGTGAGTACTTAATAAAAGAAGGATATGTCAATGATCCAATATGCCCCTGTGTATTTATTAAGAAAACGGAACTCGGATTTACCATTATTGCAGTATATGTTGATGATATTAATTTGATTGGGACTCCTGAAGAGCTCGAAAAAGCTTCCGAATATCTGAAAAAGGAGGTTGAAATGAAAGATCTTGGAAAAACAAGATACTGCCTCGGCTTACAAATTGAGCAAAGTTCAAATGGGATACTTGTTCATCAAACAACATATGTTGAAAAAATCCTGAAGCGTTTTAATATGGACAAATGTCATCCATTAAGTACTCCAATGGTAGTAAGGTTACTTGACCCAAAGAAGGACCCTTTTCGTCCAAAAGAAGATACTGAAAATCTTCTTGGTCCTGAAGTACCATATCTTAGTGCAATTGGTGCCTTATTATATTTGGCCCAATGCACTAGACCTGACATTGCATTTTCAGTTAATTTATTGGCCAGATTTAGCTCTGCACCAACTCGAAGGCATTGGAATGGTGTGAAGCACATTTTTCGTTATCTTCGTGGAACGTCAGACATGGGTCTATTCTATGCAAAGAATTCCAATAATGGTGCACAACTAAAGGGTTATGCAGATTCAGGATATCTTTCAGATCCTCACAAGGCTCGCTCACAAACAGGTTATGTATTCACTTGTGGTGGCACAGCAATCTCTTGGCGATCTACGAAACAGACTTTGGTCGCCACGTCTTCTAACCACTCTGAGATTCTTGCACTCCACGAAGCAAGCCGGGAATGCGTGTGGATAAGGTCTTTGGTTCATCATATTCGTACTGCATGCGGACTATCTCTCATTACAGATGTTCCAACAACTATATATGAAGACAATGCAGCATGCATTGCTCAAATCAAAGGGGGATATATCAAGGGTGATAGAACAAAGCATATTTCTCCAAAATTCTTTTACACTCATGAGCTCCAGCAGAGACATGAAATTGATGTTCAACAAATTCAGTCAAAGGACAATCTTGCAGATTTGTTTACTAAAGCTTTGTCGACATCAACATTCAAGAAGCTGGTGTATGAAATCGGGATTCGACGAGTTTGCGACCAAAATTCTTGAAATCTTGTACTTATGAGGGGGAGTAATTTTTTATGACATTTTGCGAACTGTACTCTTTTTCCTTCGCCTAGGTTTTGTCCCATTGGGTTTTCCTGGCAAGGTTTTAATGAGGCAGTGTCAAACGCATACACTATTATACGATTAAGTTACATTGTACTCTTTTTCCTTCGCTTTGGTTTTTTCCCATTGGGTTTTCCAAGCAAGGTTTTAATGAGGCAATTTTCTTAGCGTGGTGGTCATCCAAGGGGGAGTGTTGTGAGATATGGTGGATAACCACCACTTCTCTAACCTATAACCTCCCCCACTTTTCAACTCCATAACCTCCCCCACTCTTCTATTCCATAACACTCCCATTAGTGCCCCACTATCTCCCCCTCACCTCTATAGACTTGTAACTCTCCACCTTTGGGATTCCTCTATGTATCCTATAAATAGAGGGGTTCTCTCTTGTATACAACCAAAAAAAGTGAATAAGAATCTCTCTCTACTTCTCTTCTCTATATGCTTGTATGGTTTGTTTATATACTCTTATATATCATATTCTATTTAGTTTACAACAAGTACCATTTTTTTTAGGTGCTGTTACATTATCCTTTTTTTATTATTATTTGCTTAACTTGAAAAAATGGATTGATGGGGGCATCTAAAACAATATTTAAGAATCAATGAGACCTATATGACTCCATTCCTTTAAAAAACCTGAATGAACCAAAGAGAGACTTCATAACCATTCTGATCTATAAAGTAAAAATTAAGATTAATACTGAACAACCCAATGACAAATTAGTAGAGGCATGGAGAGTTGGGATTGAATCCTCTGTAGTTAATTACAGGGAGAAGCATATAGTACTGAATGAGAATATGACATGTAATAAGAGTCTTTTTGTTGAAGGTTTAACGATACATTCGACTTACATGACGTATTTTTATTGATTACTATAGGACTGTTTTTTGTAACAGATCACAGAGGATCTAATCCTGATTAGATAATCTTATATTTGAATTTCATTCGGTTAAGAAAAGAATGCTAAACAAGAAAAAACACATCCAACCAATTTTTTCGTAGAAATTATTTTATTGACACTTAAAAACATAAAAAGTAAAAAATTTAAATTTCAAAATATTTTATAAAAATTAATTATATAAAATTTGATTTTTTAAAAATAAAACAGGTTTAAAAATCAATTATAATATCAAAATAGGCAACCAATAAAACAAACTAACATAAAAAAATCACTATCGAATAGTCAAATACATCAGAGAAACAAATAAAATTATGTCATGTCAGTTAGCTGACCAAGGTGACATCTCTTCAAAGGTCTGCACTTCCCAAAGCCAAAACACAAGCAACTACTCTCTCTCTCTCACTTGCCATTGAAAAATCTATATAACCCTTGCAAAAACTATATAACCCTGATTTTTTTTTTAAATTCATGTACTTTTTTTTTTTTAATAAAAAGTAGATGTTTATTATTTGATTTTATTATTGAATTTTGAATTACAAACTCTGAACGAGAAAAAATTAAAAGACAAAAATAAAAATAAAATAAAGATCAAGTACGAGAACTAAGGAACCTCGAGACATCTCCCTCCCGATTAGAAAAGGCTTCTAACATGGGATGAGAGCATCCTCAATGCCCCACGCTCACCCCGAGATGTACATCACCCTGTCTTAGAAAATAACCTCATTGCGCGTGCGCCATATTGTTGACAAATAAAGAATATTTTGTTTGTTTAATTCTGACAGATTTTTTTATCTTTTTAACACATTACAAGAGAATTTTGATATACAATATTTTTAATTAAGATTAATCAAATGAAATATTAATATAATATTTTTTATTTGTTAATAAAAATTTAAGTTAATAGATTATTTTAACTTACATATGTGCTTTCAAGGCTATATAAACTTAAGAAAAATAAAGGGGGATCACATTGATTTCAAACAGTTTTGCAGGGGTTATTTGAATATTTCCCTTTCTTTAATGCCTGCCTCACTGTCCCCCATTGTCCTTTTCCCCCTTCCCCAAACTGATCAGAAACTCATCCACTCTCTTCTAGTAAAACATATAAAATAAACTTTAAAAAACCAAAAAAACAACACAACAACAAAAGAAGAGAAACATGAAAAACTGTACAGACAATTAAAGAAAGAAAGAAAGAAAAAAAAAAAACACTTCTCAGCAGACACACCCAACACACAACTTCTCTTCTCCCAACAAACTCTCTCCATCATCAGTCACCATCACTTTTCCTCTTCCAAGGCCTCCAACAAAAAAAAAAAAAAAAACTGTTGGAATCACTCACACAACACAACCATAACTAGAAAAACCAAAAAAAAAATCACAATATTAGCAGACATGGATTATCAACTGCAACTGCAACAACAATGGAGGAAGAACAATGAGGACCCAGACCTACCACCTTGTTCTAAAGCCCCAAGACTCCAACTTGAGCAGCACCCACACATGTCTGCTCTTGCTTTATTTGAAACTGAGTCTAAAAACAACAAACCCACCTCCACCACTACCACTACCACCACTGCTGGTTTGTCAGATCCAATACATGGATCCAGATTTACTAGTAATCTTTCTCTGTTTCTTTCATTTTTTTTGTTGACCCACTTAGATTCTTTTAAAGATTGTTTTGTTTGTTTTTGGTGAAGGGAGTGGAGGGTGCTTTAGTTTGGGTCAGTGGGAGGAGCTAGAGGTACAGGCATTGATCTTCAAGTACATGATTTCTGGGGCTTCTGTTCCACTTGAGCTCATTGAGTGCATTAAGAAGAGTCTTCTTAGTGGGCACTCCTACTATCACCACCACCATTATTATCCACACCTCCAACCAGCCTGTGAGTTTCTCTCTCTTTGTGTTGGTTGGTTGGTGATATATTGATTGGTAGTTTTGTTCTTGTTGTAGCTTGGATGATATGTATTATGGTATGTTTTAGCTTCCTTTTAACATTGCTTTATTTATTTTGTGATTTCATTTACTTTGGAATATAGATCCAGAATATAAATCTCTCTGTGTGTTGGTTTGTTGGTACAATAGAAAAATGTTAGACACAACCTCTTTTACAGTTCTGCAATCTTTGATTGTTTTGATTTTTTTCTAAAATAATACCTCATCTAGTGATGTGTTTGCTTTAAAAAAATATATATATATATACAAGCCAATGGATTGCATGGATCCATTTTTAGAAAATGTTAAAAACACCTAATGAGGTATATGCTTTGATGAACAAACATCAAGGTATGTGGGACTAGGTGGTGTAACAATGCTCTTGGGACATATTGATTGGTATTTTTTAAGATTCCTTTAAAAATAGATTACTTGATAAAATTCATCATCACTATGACTGTAGATGTAGGAAATTTGGTGGATACACTTGTTTCTTGTATGATAGCTGAATTATTTTACTCCTTTCTTTTCAGTTCTTCAAATATAGGCCTAGAAATTGGGAACATTTTAAAAAGAGCACTTATTGATTTGTATTAGTTGTGTTATGAACCTCTGCATTTTGTAATGTATAGCTAATTTGATCCCTTTTCATTCACCCTAGATCTCAGCTACTTAAGTTTTCTAAATTTGGGGTACCAATTTCAATCTCCACTCAAACTATTGTTAACAACTTCATCAGAAAATGTTCTCAATCTTTTTTCAGATAGTGAACAAAATATTATTCCATTCTGTTCAAGATCTGCTTTTCCTTGGTCTATGCAATCATGGTCATAGAGTACTCCAAACTTTCACAAATATTCTAAAATGTTCGACGATTGAATACCTTCCGTATCCATAATAGTGCATTTAGTGCATTCAGATCTTGATATCTGTTTAATTCGTATGGTTTACGACGTTCTCCATGAGTTTTAAAATAGTGAACTCAATTAATGTCAAAGTTTTTACTCCTATCCTCATATCAATGATAAAAAAAAAAAAAAAATGTACGGAGCAACCTAGTTATCATTCACGAATGTACATTTATCGTACTGAACGAAATCCCTATCGAATATCCACCGTATGCGAATTTTGCAACTATGTATGCAATGTTCATTTAAAGGCCACACATGTAATGTTTTTCCTCTCAAATGTGTTTCAATTGTTCAAAACAGTGTTTCAGACAGGCTACTGGGGAAGGTGCACGGTGGATCCTGAGCCTGGGAGGTGCAGGAGGACTGATGGTAAGAAATGGAGGTGTTCGAGGGAAGTCGTCTCAGGACAGAAGTACTGCGAACGCCACGTGCATCGTGGACGGAACCGTTCAAGAAAGCCCGTGGAAACGTCTGCTCCACCACCGCCACCACCACCGCCAACCAAAGCTACCCAGTTCAATATTTCTGGTCAATCACCTACCCTGAGTGTCCTCCCTCTCAATCACAGGTAACCAATACTAAAAAAAACTCACTCGAGAGTTCGTCATTACACACAGTCATGCAGTCTTTTTTGTAGTCCTCACTTCTCTAACCTAGTATATAGGCTAAATATATATTACGCTAGAATAATGCAAAAAAGGTATGCATTTACTTATTTCGAGTTTATACTTCATTTTGTTGAGTAAGGTAAGTAAAGACAAATATATACCTATGAAAAACAATTTAAAACATGTTGGGGGTTGCAAAGGGATTGTATGAATTGATACACTCAGTAGTTCCTGCAGTCATTCCTGAAGTCCTAACTTTTAGCATGTAATATATACATTATTATGGTAATGTAAAAAAAAGGCATGCATTCAATTCATTCAAGCATGTATTTCATTTTTTCACAAAAGTATGTATTTCATTAACAAGTATATACTTATAAAAAAATTCAAAACATGTTGAGACTACAATAATAACGGGAAGAATGATTGAGTGTAACATTTTCTTTTTAGTATTGCTATTCTAATGGGTTGTTTTATATCCATGTTTTAGACAGCCAGATGGAATCTCCAATGAGGAATTCAAAGACAACGCATCAGACGGCCGGATACTCAGGCCGTTCTTCGATGACTGGCCAAGATCGCACCACGAACAGCCCATCGACACCACCAACCCAACCACCTGCCTATCGATTTCAATACCCGACAACCCACCGTCGGATTTCTCATTGAAACTCTCAATGGGCGGCGACAATACTCATCAGCATTGCTATGGAACAAGCAGGGCTGTGAATGAGAGGCGTCCCCCGCCCGAGCTGACTAACTGGATGAGTTGGGGAAGCCATGGTGAGGCTACTTCATTGGGTGGTCCGCTCGCAGAGGCGCTACGGTCCCCTGCTTCAGCTACACCATCTCCGAAGAGCGTTTTGCGTGTGCCGGGTGGTTCTGGATTGGAGAGGAGCAGCATCAGTGCCTGAGTTTTTCTTTTATAGGTTTCCAGGTTGGTTTTGAAAGAACTATGTAGTCTGCTTGTATTTTGACTTGAAAACCCTTTTTTTTTTTTTGTCATCCTTTGTGTTGTGTTGTAATTCAGTTGTATCCACTGTGCTCTCATCTTTCTCATTGTCATTTGGGTGGGGGGGTGTGGATTTTGGTTGTCAGAATTACTGTACTTATTTTGTTTTCAAATGCTATGAACCACTTATGTTTTATTAGTAGGTGTCATTAACATGTCTGATGGTTTGTTTGATTTTCTCTGGAACAGTTTTGCTGTACAAAAGGTTGTGCAAGTTCACATGTTTCCCAACACTTTTTGAACTGCTGCACTATACATTTATTTTTCTGAGTGGAGGGTCAGAGTGTCAGATGTATCATGTTCAACATACATCCAAATTCGAATGAAATATCTGATTCTTCATATCTATAATATTTCACTATATTTTGAAATAAATTTTATAATAAATTATTATTATATATATAATATTTCACTATATTTTGAAATAAATTTTATAATAAATTATTATTATATATATAATTTTTTAATCTAAATTTAGATATCATGATAACCTATTGGAATTTTCAGCTTCAGAAAACGCATTTTTTCATTGTAATATTTTCATGACAGGGTCAACTGAACACCTTCATACAACAGGTGCTGATACACAAGTGATTGCTCAGAATTTATTGCTTACTTACCAAAAAAACAAAAAACACAAGTGCTGATACACCCAAAACAATCTAGTTTATACACTCCGATAGTACAGTATATCAGAGTGTGTATGTGTGTGTATTTTTTTTTCAAAGAAATAAAAAATGCATTAATATTTCTCAGTGTATACTTCACTTTTAAAAGTATCTACTTCAATAAACAAGTGTACATTTTTTCTTATAAAAAAAGGAAACTGATGAAGGCTGCATAGAAGATTAAGATTGCACATATTATTTGCCTAATATAACCTAGCGTTTCATATAAAGGCGAAATTCAATACAACACATCAAATATGAAGGCAAATACCAGGTATCAGCAGAAACAAACTATCCGGAGACTAAGAACATATAATAATAATAAATTAATAATAATATATAAATGCATTAGATAGCATCTAATAGACAAAAGTGATTAACAAATTAAATTGTTTAAAATATAGTGAAGGAAACTATACAGTGTTGGGACAACGAAAAACGAACCAACTTCAGATCAACTGATGAAGATCTCCATGGATGCAACCCACAACAAACTGTTCCATGCTGTTTTGGTAGCGAATTTGTTTGCCTCATAAACTACGTGTTCTTTGTGTTCCCATGACGCTGAATTTGTACCATCAACGTGGAAGACGGGCTTGACAATTATTTTGATCTACTTTAGTCAGCAAGTGCATATACAACGGCTGTTCTGCTTGGCGCGTACACTAGAAATGATCTTGGTCGACCGTCATAATGTCCATCCTGCGAATTAAGAACAATAGTTATTCAGTGATTTCAGGTTGTGAGTGAAATATGTGGTATACTGTTCATTTAAAATTCTCTTACTGCAGTGAAATATTCTGCTGAGGGATCAAGTCTGCCGAAGCCACCAAATTGCTTGTCGTCAGAATCCAAAACCATCTGCAGAGTAGAAAAAGGTCTTTCTTAATGTTCATGCATGTGTATCATGTGCATCATGATAAATTTGAGATAGTATTATAGCACCAACTATTTCCTAGCATATAAAGGGTGTCAAAGCATTTCTTTTGAACTTCATAGCACTATAATTTGAACATGTCCTTGATGTGTCAACTGTTGCATTTGACACAGTTGTTGCTCAATTCATATTTGCTGCTGCTGATTTGGTTAATTAGAGGATAACAAATGCAAAACTAATAATGGGGTCAAGAATATGGGTGGGGGCTTTGGTAGGCATATGAATGCAATTAGGTAGAAAGGGACGATAGGCTTCAGTTGGAATCGGTGGCCACAAAGAGATTATTTCTACTTTGATTCAAAAATACAAAATGAAAAGGAGACAAATTTAGACTATGTCTAGAACTGGCTCGATGAAGCAAAGGTGTGCCTCAAAATTATTCCGTGACCATTGAGTCACATGTAAGACGTTGCAATGTTGCATGGATCAGAGCATTACCACCACTGAGGCATTGGTGGACAGCACTAGAAAAAAATGTAAATTAGGAAGCTCAAGAGAAGGCTCAAAAAACGATGGTTTGAAAAAAAGCATGAAGAGGATCCGGGTGATGATGGACAGGAAAACATCTAATACATGGACAGACAAACATCTAATACATGGAAAGGATTATTAAGAATATAGAACTCACTACTCGAATAATCAAGGAAATAAATTCATAATAATGAACAAATGACAAATATGGCAGTAAACCATTGAGACAAAAGGCGACAAGACATCTGTGTGCATGCAGATTTTTGCACAAGGTGCTGTATAGTTGTAATGTATACCATGGGTTTGAGGTTAAAAGCAGTGAATCTTCCACTTTTTTTACAAAAAAAATCCCATAATGAAAAACAAGACTAATGCAGCCATGGACGACCCGGCTGGGATGGGCCAGATATTTTGTTATTGGTGATGAAAAGCCGCATCTCAGATTGTTGTCTGCATAGACTAGATTTGAACTCTAATTATAAATTCTGCCATATTTTGGTGAGGATGATTACCTTATATTTTCCGGGCTTTAGGCATCCGACTCGGTAATCAAAATAACTGTTTGTCCAATGGAAATTGAAAACAAAGACCAAGTTTCCTCTCTCAAAGATGACCATCCTATCACCTTCATCTTTTCGTGATATATATTGGTGCTCAGAGGTCATGAACTGCAATATCACATTAAACAATATGCTTTGAGTTATACGATTGAGGATAAATGAACCCGTGCAGTTCCTGGAAAGAGATTTAAAGACTAAATAAAACATCAATTTATGGAAAATGTGGAAGGACAAGAAATATGCTTCTACATCGCAAAGAGCTCGCTGATGAATCACTGAATAGGAATCCTCAATTGATATATATTTAATAAGGCAGCACAGTACAAGTAACTCCTCGGCCACCTGTGCCAGAATGTCATTGAGCAATTCCAGTCCCAGCATATATTTCCAAAACACACAGTTAAGATGCGTGCAATGAGATTTTGTGATAGAACTCACATCCAGGAAGCCATGAAAAATTTATAAGTTACAGGTGCTTGTTAAATAAATAAATAGACATACAAAAACTGGAAATTTGTCAAGTTTCTTAAGTTCCAGATTTGAAGTAAACAATCAGTCACAAATTCAGAGTTCATTAATCAAGACTGAAGCTTAATAAATACATAGAATTTACAATAGAAGCCAAAATTTGTTGATAAATGCATGATTAAATAAAATTAGATTCTGTAACAAGTAAGGCCAAATTCAGGGGAAACTTCAATTTATATGGCCAAATTAATAAATAAGCAATCCATACACATTATCCTCATTCCAATATGACCCCGTATTATCATAGAATAGCTATTCACCCATGGGGGAGGGCAGGGATAAAAAAACCTTAATTAATTTCATATTATTAAATTCTATTCCAAAACCAAAATGGGGCATAATACGAAGCATTACGTACCCCATATTCTTCCTCAAGGTGTTGCATTGCACGATCAAACTTTTGCATTCCATTGTATCTTAAATAATCTGCATCTCCCTGCATTTAGCCAACCACTAAATCATGAGTGACTGATATGACAATATCAGACCATTCAACAAAGTTCATGAGAATTTTCTTTTCTAGCAACCATTTTAAAAACATAGACATTCATCAAAATGTGATAAACTTATTTCAAACTACTTATAATCATGTAAGTATCATGCATGAAAAAGGCAATGATGGATATAATGTCAATTTCTACAAAATTTCTGAAGATGGTTTCAGGAAGAGGAAATAATACACAAGTAAAAGATGAAACCCCATGGATCAGTAACATCTGATGGAAAGATGAGTCCCAATTCATTTAGTATTGTCACAGTGTGACTAACTTCCCCTGGATCTTCAGCTGCTCGAAGTGTGACTTAGTCCCAAGAACATCATTAAAGACAAATGCCATACACAAGAAATCGGTTCCAATTTAAAATCATTTCATCCCTCTTTATTGCATAAGCCATTACTTACCAGATCAAATCTACGCCGACACTTGTCAAAACTATTATCATTCCCTAGAACCCGTTTCCCAGTTGGAAGAATTTGATCACCCCTTGGAAAATCTATCCACTCTGTGAAATGACGGAAACAAAAAAATATTGATAAACTTAATGAAAGAGCTCAGAACCAAGAATTGCAATACGTGATCTTGTACCTGGATGTCCAAATTCATTTCCCATGAAATTGAGATAGCCTTCTCCTCCTAATCCCATGGTGATCAATCTGATCATCTTGTGTAGTGCTATTCCACGATCTATTCGAGGAGTTGATGGTCTATCCAAAGCCATGAAATCATACATGTCCTACAAACAATAAACAGAAAATGATATGAACACTAATACATAATTGTGGTTTATTAAAATTTGTCGCCAATAGGTCACACGACACACATGCATGTATTTTTCAATTCAATGAATCAAACAAGCATTAGAACTGCATGCCTCCTTTTTTTAACTACATCGATTCTCTAGGACAAGTACTATGTTACACATACAGAAACAGACTGTAAAAATGTAAGATCCCTACAAACTGTAAGATTCTTCTAACAACTGTGGTATAAATATAGGGGCTTGAACCCGGAGCTTAGTGGTTGACAAGTGATTTTGCAACCAAGGTGATGGGTTCACGTCCTAGCATTTACCTACCAAAAAAAACAAACAAACTTTGGCATACATATTCTACATTATAATGCATAATTTTAGATCATATTTTTATATCCATATATCGCAACTTCCACACAAGCCCCTCAAGTCTATACAAGAAAAAAATGATACCATGGAAGCACACATGGCAGACCTACAGAAACTAAAAAAAGAAAAATAAGTAAAATATGAGCTTAAGCATACTGAATGGTTCATATCTCGAGCAAAGTTTGTGAATTAGAACTTATAAGATCTCCGCATTAAATATCAATGTGATTGATTGCACCAAGATTCTCACTAAACTACTATCACCGTATCATATTTCTACATTATTTTAAGGGAAAATCATATTAGATAACTTCCATAGAAGCAACCCAATTAAATAACAAATACAATGGAAATCACAGCGGCACACAGGCACCCCTACAGATACCAATAGCAAAATAGAAGGAAAAAACCCCACAATCTTAAGCAGTAGAAACTAAATTCAGAAACGAAGTTTTTGTTAATAGTCCCCTCAATCCTAAACAAGGATATTCTTAACAGTACATTAAATTGAAAAAAGACATAGACTTTTATATTGAGAAAGAACATATTGATCATTAAGATTTTAAAGAAGGCTGTGGATTGCAAATCAGAAATGGCCTAATATCAACTAGCTGTCATATTGTAAATGCACACACATTATTAGCAGCAAAGCTACCTTGTCCATCAGCCAGAATGCGATGGTTTTGTCACCAACAAGGGCTTGATCGTGGCTTTCAGCATATGCAATACATTTCTCCAACCATCTTCTATTCATAAGAGTGTTAACTATTTCACCCACCTTCCAGTCCTCATCCTTCTTCCTGAATCAAACAAGAAACTCATATGTATGTTACATGTAAAATAAAGTGGATTACTGGACCCAGTCAATTATATGCACATGCACAACAACATTATTGTATTTATACATAATTTTGTAGAGGGACGAATCGTTGATGGAAGCAAAGTTCATATGGTGTATCGGATCACATTAAATGTTTAGAGTGAAAAACACAGATATGGTAAAGCGTCAGTAACCTAATCTTCACAGCAAACTACAAACATGTACACAGCTAGCACCATCAACCATTTTTCCGGGCCCCCACCCCACAAAAACAAATCTGGAATCTCAAAGGGCTTACTTGAGAAGCTCGATCCACTTGTCAGCTATAGCCATATGCAGGCGATAATTGAATCCCACACCACCATGTTGAACAGGAATACAGAATGCAGGCATCCCACTGACCTATAAAACAAAACAAAATCATTTATATTAGTTCAGAAAAGACCAATTCCGGGTACAAGGAAAAATAGTCAAAAAAATATTTGATATTTATGCCTTAGGATAGGATTCTGTAACCATCAATTGACTTGTCTCTATTTCCTGGATTATTTGTCAATTTTAAGGTTGTGCCTTATTTCTATTTTTAACCTTTACTATTTAAATCATGATAACTTCCTGATCTCTTTTTTAATGATATGCACCCCTCCCCCCTTTTTAAGCTTTTATTTAAGTCACCTTGGCAATTTAGAAGCAATCAGAGAAAGTATTAAGTACAACAATTGTAAATCAGTCACATGTTCTACGGCATGCTGGTCTCATTTCTTTTTATCTGATAGAAGATCCATATAACTTTCTTTCTTTTACAAGAACTTGTCTCTTTTTTCTCCATATTTTTTTGGTTTCATAGAAAATCACCTTCACTGTACTGTAGTGCCCAAAGAACATATTGCATAGGGTTACGACAAGCCATACACATGGTCTACATCATCTCAAAGAAATCACATATCAAGAACATGAATTGTGTATCCATAATTTACTGCAAGCCTCAAATCCATATCCAAAAGTGTTATTTAGTCACATGACAAGGCAAGTCCAGCAAGGACATATAAATTGAAGTCCATACTGTGACGTATATAGAAAAAAGTGTCACATGTTAGTGGAACTACACTTACATCTTCACCGATAGAAATAGCTTCTGGGTATAGTCCATGAATGAGATCATTCACAAGCATCAGATATACCATTGCATCTACATCAGTTGCAAATCCAAAATACTCATTATAGTTTCCAGTAAATTCGACCTGCAAGCATGTAGAAACATGTATCACAAAATATAATAAACCAGAGCATCTAATAAAAAAATGTTTATGAATTGGAATCATCAACCAGCTAAAAAAGAAAAAAAGTATGCGAGATAAAGGATAGCATCTGCACTTCATATGTTGGTGATATCCATTACAGCAAAACATTGCATGCTTATTTGTGATATTGGACTGATTTATGAAGAACATGCTAAAAATCATTAAAGATACAAAATTACCAAAGCGTATCATGGAGAATTAGAGATGACAAAATATGAAAGGAAAAATGTTCATCAAGGAGAAGAATTCAGGTTATGCAACTTAAAGAATATATATAAATAGATAAAAAAAAAAAAACATATTTGGAAAAACAGATTACAGTCATTGAAGAACTTATAACAGAACAGCAAGTTTTTACAGGGGCTGCTACATATTTAAAATGCAATTAATCCACTGGGACATCTTCATTATTTAAAAAATATGGATTTGGTAAAAGCATAAGATTCAATAGAAACTTCAAAAATAAATATGTAACAAGAAACTTTCATATTACTTGTAGTCCATGATGAGTATACATCATTGAAGTTACACCATCAAATCTAAACCCATCAAATTTAAATTCCTCGAGCCACCATCTTGCATTTGACAGGAGAAATCTTAAGACCTAATGAAACGAGGAAAGATAATTTTAGCCAACATTTATCAAAGATTTTAAAACACAAAAAGATTAAATAAGGGCTGAAATCAAGAAACGCTCCAGACCTCCCAATTTCCGTAGTTGAAAAGGCGTGAATCCCACATCCAATGGTAGCCCCGTGACCCAGAGTGGAAGTACTGAGTGTCGGTTCCATCAAATTGATTGAGCCCATCCAACGTATTGTTTGATGCATGGCTGGATATAATTAATAATTTAAAAATCAAGGTACAAAACAAGTAACATAGAGAAATATAAGGCTACAACACTTTAAAAATGAGGTAAACTGAAGACGCATCATTACAACAAAAAAGGTACATACCATGATATGTGAAAAGGAAGAAAAAGTTTATTCAACTTTGAGGTCACATGTAGACATATTAATCTGAGATACATTAAAGCATGAGAGTATAGGAATGTTCCTGATTTATTTTTATTATTATTATTTATTTTGCAATTTTGTTATTCCTCTTACAGATATACATAACAAATATTGATACAGAAAAAAATACACACACTATGATATTGTAATTTTTTTCCCAGTTATGCCTTTGGGATACATAATATATCAATTATCTCATGTGAAGAAGTCAGAATCCTCCAAGAAACTTATTATACAGTAAATTTATTGTGACATAATTTTTACTTATTCTGTAAACGCAGAAAGAACTCCTTTTCTAAAGCACCTTTTGGATCCAATTTGTACCTGCGTTTGCGAGCTGAATGCAATAGAATGCGAGAACTCCTTTCAAAATGGTGTTTGGCATGGAAAACCCGACGAGGGTGTCTTCTCGTCGACTGTGTAAAAAAATTTGATCCCCCATCACCCCAACACCAACGCATATGGGCTGATCGATCGAATAAGGAGTGAAATGAACACAATACCCATGTTCTTTCCTCCATTATCCAACCCCTGTCCCCGACCCATTAGAAAACCCTCCAAGCCCTAACCAACGAAAACAAGGGTTTCTCTCTCAACAAACAAAACCCTCACAGTACACAGAGTCCCTCATCCCCCCTATCGCCTCTCGCACGTCTCTGCAGGTCACATCGTTGGTCGTTCCCATCGGCAGAAAGTGAGCTTCAACGACCCCCAAAAACAGGTGACCATCCGCTGCATTGCACATGAGATCAAATGTGGGAATCATTTGGGGGTTTTGATTTGGGGTTTTCTTCTCCCTTTCCATATGATTGAAATGTTTCTCCATGTGGGGTTCTAATGTATTCATCCTCCATGTGTGTGTGCACTTCCATCACACTCTTTTGCCTATCAATATAAAAGTAACGGATTGGGAGGCTTGTTCTTTTAAAATGTTGTGACTCATGTTTGTATTGTGCTTTTCAGTTTATAGTTTAGTCAAACAACCACTCTCTGATGTGTAGGATGTTAGGGTTTCATGTATACATGAGAGCCTCTCTAAGTGTCCATTTTGTCACTCTAGTCCGGGTGATGATTTACAATTTAATCCATACTTGAAGCAATGTTTTCCAAATAATGCATGTATTTTGACAGATTAGCATAATAGATCAGTATATTCCATATGATTGCTTAAGAGTCTTTTATACTGTTTGGTTAATATACAATGTATTATTGTACACACATATTCGAATTGTATGTGATGTCAATTGTATCAAGATGATGTTCATATCCCATCATATTATGCCATAATTATGGCGTTATGATAGGCAGATGGAAAATCCACCCTAGCCCCCAGACCAAAATAGGTTGAAAAGGGTGGCTGTTAAAAAAAAAGGGAAAAGAAAGGTGAATACAACCCGTCCCAAAGCCACGTGGGACTGTTAGAAGCATGCAGTTTTTGTGAACATCTGTTTGGAGGAGATGCGGGCCAGAAATAAGCCTGGACAGTCATTGAACAAGGGTACTCAAATCTTATTAGAAAGTTTTTACAAAGGACAAGAATCTCAATGAAAGGGATCAATTCAAAAATCATTGGGATAATATGAGGAAAGATTAGCAGACTTGGAAAGCCCTCCAAAACGAAACTGGCCTAGGGTTCAATGAGGAGAAGCATTAAGTGAGAGGGCCTAAATATGGCATAGGCATACAAAGTTTTCGGGACATGGTTTTGAAATCCTATCTTGCGATAGACTCCTATTCAGGCCAACATTCATGTCCATATTCACTACATCCAGCTAGATTAGTTAGATCTCCCCATTTTCTCACCATTTCCTAATTTCCAGTGTTTCTTCCTCTTGGGAAACTTTCTTATTTATACAACATTGCGAGCATGATTATTGCCTCGTATATACAAAATTAGCATGCTGCATCTTCATCTTCTGAGACAGTAATAATGATTTCCACTTGAAGTTCTTTTTCGTTAATTGTAAAATTCAACATCATTTCAAATTCTACATGGACTGAAATTCACAAAATTTACATGAACAATATCAACTACTAATATGCTTCCCAAAAAATATAAAAAAGAAAATATGCTTCCATATTGTATTACCAACAAAGGCAGATGATAAAATGCCTCTAATTTACATAGAAAGATTTGGTCATAACATATTATTATTATAATAAAATAAAATCATTAGAAGATTTACAGGTAAGTTCAGTAATCTATGATAAGAGTATATTTGATTAGTAAAGTAAATTTTAGTCTCTGCATTAAAATCCAAAAGGTAACCTGTGCACAATATCCATAAGAACCACTAGACCAAGCTCATGAGCTCTGTCAATTAAGGACTTAAGATCATCTGGTGTCCCAAAGCGACTGCTGGGTGCGAAAAAATTGGTCACATGGTACCTACAGCAAAACACCTAGAAACCATTATTTACTGGTATAATAGTACAGCACAAGAAGAAAACTGGAAAAGACATTCTCATACTCTCTATTACATCAGTTAACATATGAACTCATCTGCTCTCACAAATGTATTATGGGTTTTACTTTTACAGAGAAAATACAGCAAAACATTTTAATAATTTAAGTATTCTAAGATGTGCCCTCAGTGAAAGTCAGTAAAACATCAGCATCACTTGGATAGAGAGTCAACAATTAAAACAGACTGCAAAGGCTATTCAAGAAAGAGGGATGATTACACAGTGATAGAAAATGAAACAGAAAATGTCAACACAATTTGAATTTAGAAATGTATTTCCATTCAAAGGAAAATTTCTTAATTAAATACAAAATCCTGTGTTTAACAGACTTTCATGTTTTTCTGTCTTACATTTGGAAGTTCACATGCACAACATTGTCAGTGCTAACCAGTTGGCAGAAAACTAAGAAAGAGCAATTTTACATAGGACTTGACTAAACTGCTTCTAAATGGCTACAACTTGTGTCATTATTTATCCTCCACAAAAAAAAAAAAAAAAATTATGTCATATAATACACGTAAGTAAGGAGCCTTGCTCAATATAAATTATTCATTATGAAGTAATCCAGATTTCACTCATTGGATGGTGAGAGTTTACATGAAGAGGTATATATATATATATATATGAAAGATGAAATGTCCACCAAAAGCCTTGTGCAAACATGCAAGTAAATTTGTGCTTCTATACTATTTCCCTGTTCTTGATGGACATTAAGTTCTCTGAAGAGAAAACATACCCAAAACTTGCATAATATGAATGCTCCTGAATAGCCATAATCTGAACAGCATTGTACCCGAGCTTTTTAATGCGAGGGAGAACATCATCCCTAAAGTTCGTGTATGTGTTAATTTTTGGTTCCTGCATGTTAAAGATTCAAATTCAGCGAGCAAACACATTATTTGCATCCAAGGCAAACATCAAAGTACACTCATGCCACGATGCTATCCCATTTTTTAATCATTCCTGGGAAGTGCAGACAATCCACAAAAGATTCTTGTCATGGCAATCAAGTCATGCTTTATTTCGTCACATATATTATATAGATTTCACACAAATGCCTCTCTGCTAGGAACAAGTTTTTACATGTTCGTTAGGACTTCAATGAAGTGTGAACTAGCATTCTTAAACGCTTCAGCATTCTTTAATGAGGAAAAATCATTTAAAATTCTCACATATTGTGTTCTAAATCCGCTATCACTCACCGTTGCTCTGCAATTTGAATTATGTATCGGTTAAACCAATCTTTTACCATTGATGTGCAATTTGAATTATGTGGCAGTTAAAACTGCATGCATGTTAATACATACAGAGACACATGTAAAAGTGTTAATAAATGTTAACACACAAAGATACAAAGAATTTATGCTTGACATGAATGCATGCATGCAAGCACGCTCATGCACTCACATGCCCACGCATGTAAGAGTTGTTAATACAGGTCAATACACAGAGACATGAAATTCATGTTTGACAGAACAGTTACAGTGGTTCAACGAGATTGTTGGACAGCTGTTGTTCAACAAGATCATTAATGTGCTTCTGATGAATCATGATCGACAGAAAATTTACTTGACAAGAAAGGGAAGAATGCACACCGTACTGCTCATCCCAACATGCGACTCATATATCCTCAATGATTTTGGTGCTTTTGGCTGGGGATATTGAAATACATATTTTTCCTGCAGAAAGTGGAGAAATGCATCTTACATCAGTAAAGAAACAAACATCCACCTAAGCCAGATATACAAAAGAATCCTATCTTTAGAATCATGACAGAAGCATACATCTTCTGGAGGATCATAATATATGCCATTGTAGGGAATTTCACCAGGGGCCTGCACGGAGTACTTGATCCAAGCAGGGATCGAGTCTTTCATCCCAGATGGAGTATCCATACGTATCTATACACAAAAAGTTAATAAAAGTTAATGGAGAAAAATTATAATGACATCATCTTCATTGTTTGGATCAAATGGATCCTAAATATTACAGATGCAAATTAATGGTTGAGGCCTATTATTTAGCAACCCTTTTTTGAAATGGGAAGTGTTTGTTACAAAAGATGAGCATGATTGACCTAATTGATTATTACGAATTTTTAGGAGGTATCCAACATGCATTACCTTTACTCTGGATCCATGAGGAATTGGAGGTGAGCCATCAGCATTGTTCGGAAGAAATACCTCCCATACACCAAACTCATTCTGCACATCATTAATCATCTCAAAGACATAAGTGGGTAAGCCATATACTGAACTATATATAACGAACTCTGTGAATGCAGAAGATCAATTTTGTTTCACATCAAAATCAAAGCTTGCATACATGTACTTTTCAAAAGAAAATGTCATTTGCTTGATGGAAAAGATGTGCAACACATAATGCTATATCTGGTGTATCAACACAAGCAGAGAGTACTAATACTGCTTTACCAACATAATTACTAAGGTGATGATGTTAATAAGTAATAAAGTATCAAACTTAACACCCAATATAGAAATTCTAAAATCACCAAGGCCTTTCTTGGAGGACATATCATGTGCATTGTTTTATCAGATATCATAAGGTCAGTAACAGAAAATAACTACTTAAGATAAATTAAACAAGATCTGAGAGTTTTGAATTAAATGACATGCATATCAGCATATGTATAACAATAATAATGGAATATAAATAACCTCAAAACATACTAGGTGCATAGACTTACCCGGGTCATAACATCTGCATTGGGATTCCAATTGTTAAAGTCCCCTATCAAAGCTGCCCACTGAAAATAATATATCAATATTATTTAATAAATAAAATGAATCTGAGTGCATTATTAGTCCAGGGTATGAGAATTGTTTCCTAGAAAACTTAATTTAGAGCTTAGTAGATCTTAGATAAAAAAAAAATAACATACAAGTTAACTAATTTGTAAGTTAAAGATATAAGTAAAAATTGTGACAACTAGGTGATACTTGTGTAATACACAAATGATGATCAAATTCATCTAAAATTAATGAATACATAAAATGGCGAAATTTGGAATGACACTTAAATTCGACAAACCTGACCCAAGAGTATAAAGTATATCACTATCTACTTCCTGCAGAGAAAAATCAGTGAACAAACCAACTACAGATGCATCTAACATAAAAAAATTAACAAGTTGTGAAGTACAATGCATGGTATTGCTCATTAGTGTGAATAAACTATGTAGTGTAGGGTGGCATGACTTTTCATCATTCAGAGGCCCAAAATAATGCTACCAGCACCCCCGACTGTTTTCCAAGACTGTGAAGTTCATAAACCCTTACATGGTAGATGAAAACAAAAAAGGCCCAATTGATTGTGTTCACCACTCATGTCCTAAAAAATAGAAGCATAATAACAGTAACGGCAATGCCAAGATGACAGAATGAAGCACAGACAGAAGACTGTTGCTATGCAACTTAAGTAGACAAAGGTTGGAATTAGCTATCAAATAGCAACAGTTTAAGGCCGGGATATATAGGGAAGCATGAAGATATGATATGATCCACAGCTTCAGAAAAAATGTGATGAATGACAGCAATTCACTAAAATTTGAAGAGTAGATACAAACCTTTGCTCCAGGTGCCCATTCTCTGTAAGTAATACCCGTGGCACTGAAAATTTAATTAGAGAAAATGTATCAGAAACCTGACTTTTATTATAGCTATAAAATCTGACAAATGTACAGCTTCAAATGATTTCAGGCATGAAAAAATAATTAGAGAAGAAAGGGAAACAGATAGAAGTACCAGATCATAAAATGCAATGCATGAGTGCGAGTGTACATACATAAAACACAGAGAATTTCTGACAACTCCCTCTCATTTATTTTCTTTCATATGCCTTCTTTTTTGGTTCAAGAAATCCTCTGTAATGCCTCATTTGCATAATATTGAAGTCACTGAAGTAGTCTATGCAATCTTTCAACAGAAAACAGACATCCATTCTAACCCTGAAGTAAGAACCATGCTACCAGACTACCAGAGCATAAAAAACAACTGAGATCTTCCAGTCTATGAGTACATCATGTACTGATGCACTCAAACAGTATACTTTCAATCAATGCTGTGGATTTTAATTATCCATTAAAACTGACCGATATGAGTTAAAAACACTGGCAAATAAAAAAGTAAAATGCAACATAATGTGATCAAGAAAAAGTGCAAACGACAAAGGTTTAGACCATTTAAAACATTAATTAAATGCAAAGCACCAATATACTCAGAACAAACTTAGATACAAGAAGGGAAAAAATATATACCTATGGATAAATCCAAATTTTTCATATCCACGGGAAAATGCATCCAAACCACCTTCATGCTTATCAATCAGCTCACGCATGTTTTTGTACTGATTGAAGCTGTAGTCAAGCAACAATAAATAACAAAAAATAAAAATTGGAGTCACTTGACGCATACACTGCAGCAGAGAAGAAACAAATAGAGGCAGAGCAAAGAATTTGGTAAGAAAGACATGGTCCAAGCATTATTAATAGCTAGTATAAATACCCACATTTGTCCATATTTATTCCTATAAATGTTTCATGACTTATTTAATTTCTATAAATTTCAATGAAATTTTAGGAAGGACATGGCATAAAATCAAAGCATACAATGTCCTGAAGATACTTACAAGATCACACTTTAGCTATAGACCGACATTGTAGGTGTTAAATTTCAGAATATCCGCTATAATACTAATAACAGTAGTAATATTGTATCTACCCTTATTGGACAAGAATCAGTGAAATGCATATTCTTATGAGCCAATAAGAATTCAAAAAATCTGCAAGTATGAGATGATTAATGAGTTTTTTTCTTTTAAAGCTTAGAAAGAAGTACAGGGTGATACTTTTTGCTTTTAATACCAAAAGTATCATAACACATTAAAATACTCATAGCCTAAACGATTGTATACCTATAACAGATTCAAAGATTCCATTGAAACATAATGAATGACTCCATACTACATATAATAACACGAACAGATCCACACTGTAAAACTTATAATATACTTGGATTAAAATAGACACAATTTACCCATAACTAAATTGCTCCTCATGTTTTTCCCCTTCTCTAATGCAAGGGGAAAAATAATACCAAATAAATCTGTATTGGCTTCGTTCAAAACAATCATGTAACTGATACATATTCTGAGATCCAACATATTGACTGGAGTAATAACCATGCATAGATGGCTGCCCTGCCCTTACCGGTAGTCAAGATGTCCTTTATGTGCTTTCAGAAGGGGATCGATTTCATATATTCTTTGTCCAGTACCAGGTGGGTGAATAGTCCTTGGCTTAACATGAATACCTCCATCACTTGACGGAATAGTTTCATTCTTGACCTCCTCCGTGACTGATTCTGTGGTGGCTGAGGTTTCATCAGCATCAATCTTTCCCTCACCATCAACATTTAAAGCACTTGAAGCAGCTGATGGCTGATCAGTTTTAATATCATCCTCATTTTCCATGGGCAAACCAATCACTTCTTGCAATCCCTACAAAATACAAATGATCCCACAGACCAATTATTTTACCAATAGGGTAGAGAGAATAGAGAGTTTACTATAGCTAATTGGAATACTGACAAAAACAATCACGTAAACACATTACAAACTTATGGCCCTTCGAGAAGATATATATTCAAGTTGATCCTTTAAAAGGACCTCTGAGCTCACATTCATAAGAGGGGCATATTAACTTGTGTTTAACATTTCCTGGTTCATATAAAGAGTGATATATAAAGAATCCACAATAGATATAACTGGTTTGTAAGAAAACAATTAATTTTCACAAGTCTGTCATTCGGGGCATGTATTTTCCTTCAAAGTTCATTTGAGAGACATTATATCTTTTGTGAAAGCATGACTTATGGTTTGCCTTTCAACAATGATGGTCAATAGTCTTCTGCATGCTTTGAACCAAGCTTAACTTGTCTAGAAAACAAAAAAATACAAAGCCATGGACTCAAAAGTCTCAAACTGATTATGCCCTCAAAACTGATATTCAGTTGATTCACTGTACCCATTTTACATACACACTACATCCATAACACTAAATCTGTATATATATTGGGGTGCTGTTACACCGAGATCCATTTCCAACCCCATTCCAATTCTATATGCGACGGAGCATATACTCATGTTAACAAGGTATATACTTTGAAATAATTTTTTTACATTTTCTATAAATGCATCCATGCAATTCATTAGAGTATATGTTTCATTTTTTTTTTTTTGTAAAAGCATGTACCTTCATGAGATATACTATTTTTTAAAAATTCAGAATTGGGGCTGGAAATGAGACTGTATGTAACATTATCCTTGCACATTTGAAAAAAAATGTTAAAATGACAAACCTCAATGTTATCAGAAGAGGCTTCGGGCCTCTCCGGTGGAACCGCCGAGGATGAACCGTCACCCGCCACGCCCGGGATCAGCACTTTCTCCGAATCCGCAACTTCCGTGGACGCAGAATCCGTGTCAAAAGAAGAACATGCGACGGATATCTTCCCTACAGAGAAAACACAAACACCATACACATAATCACACAAAATCCCCGCTCAGAAACGCAAAATCGACAGAGAAAGCACGCACTGCTTTACAGAACTTCACGAATCAAACGAAACACAAAATCCTGATAGACTTACGAGGGAGAAACGAAAGACTGGAGCTCCTGCGACCGCCATTGGAGCCGGACCGACGAGAGGGAAGCCCCGAGGATCGGGCGGCGGAGGGTAATCGGGTGCTCGACAAGGTGAAGACCATCCCAGCCTCGTCCGATTGGTGAAAATCTAGGGTTTTTGATTTCTAGGGTTTCAAAAGGGATCTCTCTCTCCCTCTCAGAGAGGGCTCTGGTTTTCGAGGGCTCTTTTTTTTTTTTTTGAATTGATGATGATGATGATGATGATGATACGTGTGCGGTAGAGACTTGCATGGGAAATTGGACACTGTGATGGTGGACCCCACCCTTATATGATTCACTGCCACGTAGGATCGTCCGGTCTTGAAAGCCTGTACTTTTTATTACGGGTTTGCCACTGAGGGATATCTGGAATGGAACATTCGTTTGATTCCGTGGGACCCATCCGGCCCGATGTCAGCCCGCACTCGAACTCTAGCTTGGTATAGCTATTAGTCTATGTTTAGATATACAGTTATTTTGGGATAATGAGTATAGATAAAAATAAAATGATTTTGTATTTGATTGTGTTTTGAATTATTCTCGTTGAGAAACGTAATAATAAAATTTTTGTTGTTTGAAAAATGTGAATAAAGTATGAATAAATATTTATAAAATGTAAAAAAAAATATGATAGTTGATTTGACATGTGATTTATAAGAGATTTTGACGATTGATTTGAGAGTATGTCTATATATTTTTTTAGTGGAATAACCTTGAATAACTTTAGATACAAAGATTGGTTGAAATTCATATATCAGTTTATACAAGCATACATTATGCCTAAGTATTCTAGGTATTCAAACACTTTATTTAACATGTTTCACATTATTTCAAATCTATCTGTGGTTATACTGTATTCAAATGGAGCTAATTAATGTTAATCGAGATAAAATAAATAAATCTGAATGAGATGTAATTAATTATTGATTTTAAGTTTTTTTTTAACCCTTTATTTTTCCAGATCGTTGGACTTTTTTTTTTTTTTTTTTTGGTGGGTAAAGGCGGGTTCGAACTCGCGACCTCTTCTTTGGGGAGGGTGCATCTTGACCACCCCATATCGTTGGACTTTAACATATGGAAATGTTATATTATTATTTACATCTTTCTGTCTCATTTTTTTTTGTTGCTTATTCCGTAAAATATCATTTGTATATTCTTATTCAATTTGTATACATTAATTCTCGTTTAACTATGGACATTACATTGTGCACTGTTAATTACTTATTAAATATAAATATTGTACAATGTGCTGTTAGAATTTTGTTACCAAAATACACATTCCGTATAATTACATGCATTTTTGAAGGTGTTGCAATCACGTATAATTGTCCTGGGTGCATGCAGTTTTGGAAGTTTGAAAAGAAATATCATATATGAGTTTGGTATTTCATACATGGGTTATGGAAACACCTAACTGACCATAAGCATTTACTACATACGTTTTGGAGAGTTGAAACATTGACACTGAAACTTTAATCTCATGCATTTCAATTCTTGGTGAGCAGTTGCATACATTAATTCTTGGTGCATTAATTCATAGCCAGTGCATGGAATTGAAAGGTTGATACTCTTGCTTATGTAAAGGCTTCATGTACCATTTGATAAAAAAAAAACACATAGTAATGAGCAACACAACATTTTTCAGTACATCCAACCCATGAGCCAATGTGATTTATTTCATCTTTTCTGTAACACAAGATTGCTCCTTGATGTGAAAAGTGTTATTCAACCAATAGTGTTTCCATCCACTCTAGTTTCTCATCAATTCCTGGTCTGAGCGTCTGAAAGGATCGCAGTCTGTTCATCGTGCATAGTTCTTCCGTAGCTCGCACCCTGGAAGAATAAAACCAATTATGGTCGTATCTCTCAGTGGTAGAAGCCATTCAACCCTGTGCGTGAGGGGACCTTATTCACCGAAGACAGAGTGTCTTCTCTCGCTTCTACATTTTCGAATATACTTTTCTAATATCCCTAACTATTTTATTTCATGTTTTTATTATATATTTCAGAGTATGCATAACACCATATAAATTTGATATTTATATTCATCATGTGATAATTATAAAAATTTGTGTTTAGCATGATATTTATTTGTTACGCACAACATGTGCATTGTTAATTAGCTTGTACATACATATGGTTTTAAACAGAAGTATTGATGCAGATTGGTTAAGATATTTTAAAGTTTTGATTTTTTTTCTTTTTTAAAAAAATTAAAGCAAGTTGATTGAAAATTGTTATGGACCTATGGTTAGGATATTATATTGAGTAAAATTGGTTGAAATTTGTTCTGGTTAGAATATCATATATATACATACACACGCTGAGATTTTTAAATTACTTATTATTCTGTATGACATTAAAAAAAAAAGGATAAAACATGGACAATTATTCATATTTTGAGATAAAAAAATAGAGATAGTTTGTTTTAAGTAAAAGGTGGAACATACTTTATCCCAATTTTTTATTCCAATTTTATAAAATTGAGATAATATTTTGTGACTACCATTCCCAACAAAAAAAAAAACAAAAACCAAAAAAAAAAAAAAAGAATGTGTTTCACCAAATAATATTAGTGACCTATTAATAGGAAGGGTATATCTGGTATTTTTTTAAAAAAATTAAAGTTATCCCATATTTGATTCAAATACAGGATTGAGGATAAGAACATAAAAAATGAGGATAATAAAAAGTATTATCAAATGCAAATATGGATAAAAATAGTGATTTTTTTTATCCCTATAAGTTAAGCTAACTTATCTTAAAAATTTATCCATTTACCAAACTAGTCTATAAATAGAACCTTTTTGTTGAAGGGAAAGACATCAAGTTTTAGTATTTTATTTTGTAAGTATGAAAAAAAGGCTCTTCATGCCCTTTGAACTTTTATCCTTGACTTTTGTTTAATAACAGTCAATGGAAGTTTTTTCTTTTTATGTTTTTTGAGTTTTTTATGTCTACCCAGGCTTGCATCAAATACCCAAATATATACATATATAACAGTTAAAAAAGTTAAAAGACTTAAAAAAACACTGAGAATTAATTTCTTCAAAAGAAAACTTAAAAGAAACACTAGAATGATATTAGTACTTATATATTTCATTTTTCAAGAATACATGTTTTTTCATAAAGTATAATTAAATAAAAATATAAAGAATACACATGGGACTGTTCATACAATACAATTATCATAAAAGAAGTCCCTAGTGGTCATGGTACAATGGTTCATGGCTTATCTGTGTTAAGAGTAGGTCTTGGATTCGAGTCTTGGTGCTTAGTCATACCTCTTGTTTGTTAGGCAAAATTCAAAAGAATTTTTTATGGGACCAGAAACAAGCAGGCGAAGGTAGCTTTCTCAGCTTGGCAGTAAGGTCAGTCACGAGGAGTTCCTCCGACATAAAAAAAAAAAAAAAAAATTATCAGAAAAGAAAATGAAATTCGGGTCACAAAACCGGGCTATGCGAGGGAGGGCATCCGGCCCGACTAAGCCATCGCGGGTCGGCCCGAGAAAGATCTCTAAAAAAAGCGGGCGAAAGGGGGATGAACGGTCAAGGCTTGCGATGAAGATTCATCAACGTCATCCGGATGATCCACGTGGCACATTAACGACCGTCATATCACTGGGTGTAACTCATTTTATATATATATATATATATATTTTAATATAATTTCAAAAAGGGTGCTTGGGACAATTCATAAAAAGCCAAACAACTTCAATTATTTCACAAAAAGATCCTCCTCGATTGTCACCCCCTCCATATATATTATGTCACCAGAACCATATATATATTTTAATATAATTTCAAAAAGGGTGCTTGGGACAATTCATAAAAGGGCGCGTCTAACCCCACCAAGCGTTTTTCTTACCCTACCAATCAAAAAAAAAAAAAAAAAAAAACGGTGTTTGGCTGTTCCCACCAATCCAGATCGACCGAAATTGGTCGTCATTTCAGGTTTTGGGCGACAGTAATTGGTCGCAATTTTAGGCTTTGGGAGACTGTAATTGGTCGAAAAGGGTTTAGAACTATATTTACCTATTTTTTGTAAACAAATAATTTTTTGAGTTTATCCATCATATTCTACATTTATTCTTTTATCCAAATAACAGTTAAGGGACTGAAAAAAATGTAAGTAGGTATACTTTCAATTAATTCAAATTTTTATAGAAAAATATCTTATTAGACAAATATATATCATTTTTAAGCTTCGTTTGAATTCGTAGTTAAGAGGATTCTTCGTTTGAAAACAAAAAAAACCTATCAGTTGATCCAAACACATTATATATTTGATTTTTGAAAATGAGTCCGTCACTTATGTAAAAAAAATTGTTCTTATATTCTACATTTAAGAATAATAATTGATTCTCCTTACATTATAACTCAGACTTGGAGTGGTATGAAGGATTCAAGGAAGATATACGTCATGGGATTATGTTTTCAAGAAAAAAAATTATAAACTTTATTACAAATCCTGTTCGACCAAGTTCGGTCGTCCGAAACCTGAAATGACGACCAAGTCCGGTCGCCTAAAATCTGAAATGGCGACCAAGTCCGGTCGTCCAAAACCTGAAGTGGCGACCAAATCTGGTCGACCTGGCCGGATCGGTGGGAAAAGATAAAACACCGATTTTTTTTTTCCGATTGGTGGGGTAAGAAAAACTCTTGGTGGGGATAGCCGTGCCCTTCATAAAAAGCCAAACAACTTCAATTATTTCACAAAAGATCCTCCTCGATTGTCACCCCCTCCATATATATTATGTCACCAGAACCATATATATTTTAATATAATTTCAAAAAGGGTGCTTGGGACAATTCATAAAAAGCCAAACAACTTCAATTATGTCACAAAAAGATCCTCCTCGATTGTCACCCCCTCCATGTTATATATTATGTCACCAGAACCAAAATCTAAACCGTCCATATCGAATATTTTTAAATATTTTTTTAAAAATTTTTAGACTATTATGTGAGGCAACTTGGTCCAAATTTAAAGTATTGTCTGTCATGTCACAGATCACCTGTGAAAAGAAAAGGAGACGTTGATAGATCTGGTTGAAACGTAGGGTTAAGGATCACTGATGAATTTGGAAAGTCATTTGTTACCACAAATACAGAATTAGCAAAAAAAATTTTTTTAATGTATGTAGTACAGAATTATCATATTTGGGCATGAGAACGGCTAAACAATTAATAAACCAAGGATTTTGACATACAATAATTCAAGGATAATGTTACATCGATTTTTTAAAAATAATATATTTCATTTAATAAGGCACATATTTTTATAAAAAAATGAAACATATACTCCAATGAATTGTATGGATACATTTATAGAAAATGTAAAAAAAATCTTTCAAAACATATGTCTTGTTAATATGAGCATATGCATCAATAAAAATCCAACGACAGATATAGAACTGGAATTGAGGCTAAAATGAGATCTGAGTATAACGACGCCTATAATTTAATGTATGTAAGCAGTACATAATTGTCATTTTTGGGCATGAGAACGGCCCAACAATTAACAAACCACGGATTTTGACGACCAACGATTTTTTATTTTTTATTTTTTATACTAAGGTAGCTTTTGAAAATAAGAATCTGAATAAAATAATTTAAATAGATTTAATTCTTAAAAAATGTATTTTTTGTGTTTTTAAAAAATAATTCTTTTACTAAAAGCTATAAGTAACTTTTTAATTAAGGGTCTGTTTGGTTTTATGTAGTATGATTTTCTAAAGATATCCTTTTACAAGGAAAAAGTTTTACCAGAAACAATAAGTAACTTTTCAATCTCAATACCTATTTGTATGTGTTTCGGATTTTTTAAAAATAATATATTTTATTTAATGAAGCACATATTTTTATAAAAAAATGAAGCATATACTTCAATGAATTGTATGGATACATTTATAGAAAATGTAAAAAAAATCTTTCAAAGCATATGTCTGGTTAATATGAGCATATGCATCAATAAAAATTCAACGACGCATATAGAGCTGGAATTGAAACTAAAAAGAGATCTGGGTATAACAGCGCCCATAATTTAATGTATGTATGCAGTACATAATTGTCATTTTTGGGCATGAGAACGGCCCAACAATTAACAAACCATGGATTTTGACGGCCAACAATTTTTTTTTTATATTATTTTTTATACTAAGCTAGCGTTTGAAAATAAGAATCTGAATAAAATAACTTAAATAGATTTAATTCCTAAAAAATATATTTCCTGTGTTTTTAAAAAATAATTCTTTTACTAAAAACTATAAGTAACTTTTTAATTAAGGGTCTGTTTGGTTTTATGTAGTATGATTTTCTAAGGATATCCTTTTACAAGGAAAACGTTTTACCAGAAAATGAAATTCATTTTCGGCATTTGGTTATGTTGAAATTATTTTACGGAAAATGATTTATGTTGTTTGTTTTCACGTAAAATATTAGTCTTCTAGTGTTTGGTTCTATAAATATGTAAAATCTTATTTTTCATCTATATGCATTAATATCAAATTATGAATAAAAAATATAATAACCATAAACAGATCGAAATCATTGATAAATTTTATTAAAAAATTAGTATTGCATTATATTTATTCAGAAAAAAGATATCTGCTATGTTTACCTTACTTGTGGAAAATGTCTAGCACAAAAAGGTTCAAATACCATGTAAATACAAATTTTAAATTTAAATTTTGAATTTAAATTTCAAAGTGAGATCAAACTAGAAAATATATGAGATCTTTAGATATCCTATAGTTACTTTAAGATATTCTAAGATAAATTTGATCAAATAAATTTACATCAGACATATTTTAAAAAAATTTGAAATTTGATTTTTAGTTACAAAAACTATTTTTAGTTATGAGATATAAATCATTTTATAAATTTGTCTACATATATATCCTAAAATTTCTTTAATTAAAATCTGAATATTTATCATAAATAAAAAATCTATTAATATTTAATTAAATCTAGATATTTTTAAGGTTCTATCTTTTATTTTCAAACCTAACAACCAAATGGGTTCCATATAATTTCAAATTTATATTAAATTGATTATAATATTATAGGACATATTTATAATATCATAAGACATACTTTTTAATCATTCAAATTTTGAATTTATATGAAAATTTTATTATTAAATTGTAAATAATAATTTTAAATTTTAGAAAATATTATCTAATGAAATGAAATGTATTTTTAAATCTTTTAAATAAAAAAAAAATTGTTTCTAAAATATTTATATTTATAATATTCAAATAAAAAAAAGGTTAATGAAGCTTTTGAGAAGTTCAAACATATGAAGTTCTCAATCCTTGGAGTACGAACCCCTCAAGGCGCGGATGTCAAAATCAAGATTTAAGAGCAGTTAAAGAAATAATTTTCTATAACTGTTTTTTTCTAAAACTACCAAACATCATATGTAACTAATTTTCGTGAAACTAGAGTTTTCAATGACTTTTACATCGAAACAAACGGTTCCTAAGTGTGTTTTCTGAAATACGTGAGCCTTCTGTTTAATTAAAAAATAAAATCACTCATGTACCTTGTTAACAAACGCCCCGCACTGCTGTACAAGGAGATTTGTACCTCATTAAAATTGTTTTTTTTTTTACATATAATATAAATGAGTATATTCATTAGCATATATATAATCCATATTTTATTAAAATATATATTTTTTTAAAGGGTTAAATGTATATAACCCACCTGAAAGTTAGCGTATATAAAAAAAAACATTATTTCTACGAATATCCATATAACCCTCTTAAAGTTGACATGATTAAGCATTTAACCCCTAGTTAACTTTCCGTTAGAAAAAAAAATATTTCAAGAATATTCCATCGACTGTTAATTTATATATTCATATAACCCATTGATTTGTTTCATAAATCCAAAAAAACCAAAACTTATGATAAAAATACTCCTGATTTGAAAGATTTCTTTCCACCTCTACAGTTCTCCTTCCCACCCCTAAATTTTTTTTTTGAAGGGGGGGGGGGGCAGACTCAATCGATAACGACGAGACCAACATGTGAAACCGAAGCAACGAGCCTCCACAATGATGAAGCACCTCTGCCACCATCATCATAGTCACGGCCGCCTCAGAACGTCTGATCCAACAATTCCCCTCGTAGTGTCCTTCAATTGCCTCGAGGACCACTCCCTTGATAACCTCTCCGACATCGTCGATGTCGAGCATGTTGGTCTCGCTGACATCTCCTCTGACTGGATTGAGTCTGTCACAACCGTCCATCTCCCGTCCTCCTTCCTCCCCTGCACCACCCAGCGTCGCCTTCACCCCGGCCAACTGCTCGTTCTCTCTTTTCCTCTCTCCCTCTATCTCTCTTTCTCCTGGTCCTCCAACCCACCAAAAAAAATAAAAATTTGGGGTGGGTTAGAGAACTAAAGGGGTGAAAACTGTATATGGCGCTAAAAAAAAAAGGCTCAACGTTAACATATTTTTTTTCATTCAAGACAATACACACCAATCCTTTTTCAATTCTGTATTACTACAATATATGAAATCAACATCACTAATACAATGTATAAAATTGCACAAAACAATATATGTAGTGTGGAACACTCCTCCAATTGCACCTAAGGAAGAAGAAAAAACAATAAATCAAATTGAAGAGAGTGCTCAATCCTGTTTGTATCCCATTTAGCAATTGTGGTCCAGAGACATATTGTTGTAGTTGAGTATATATTGTTCTAGTTCAACAAATACCCCCACTACTGCAGTGCATGCTCGACTAAATTTTTTATAACAGTATGTACTTCATTAGACAAGTGTATATTTTAAATAAATAAAAAAATGGCTGCATAGAGCAGAAGGGGCTATAAAAGGGGCTGGGAAAATGTTGTTGACAAGGACCCACACGGAAAGGCCTGTTTTCCTCCTTGTAGTTCGCTTACCAACATAATTTTCCAGTCTGATTTACGGTTTTTCTCTCGATGTAACCAGAGGAGTCCATGCCAGTTCAAGGCTTGTTGATATTAAAATCTGACTTGTATCGAGTTGCTTCAGAAAGGTACTTGATAGGAATCTTAATTCCATCCTCGAGCGATCTGATACGTCCGAGGATGGTTGTGATCACCACCTACTTTTAGGAAATAGGAAATGATCTTCAATATGATTGTGTCACGTGGAGTTGTGGGAATAAACTTCACGCATTGACGTGGTTGGTCACGTCACGCGGTATAACTCTAAAGGTACCTCACACAAAAAACGTACCATCTGGTTAGACAAGAGCACATCAAACTATTCCAGAGTGAAAAGGTAAGAAAAAATTCATGTGAGATATAAATAAGAACCATGATATAATTAGTTCATGGAGGGAATTAACAATGACTTTACCAATTCCTCCCTGAAAGATTAAATCCCTTCAAATGCAATGAAAGATGGGCAAAGATGATATAATTCACTGAGATGATGCAACTAAAACATCTAACATATAAAACAAGCAAAAGAAGAAATAAACAGGAGGGGAGGACCAAACACCTCCTTTTCATCTATGTTGTGTTGGTTTGAAGCTTTTTTTTTTTTGTTTCTTTTTTCGATATCTCAGCTCTCTTTTTCCTGCTCAGATTCCCCTCTCTGTGTGAGATTGCCCCCCTTTTTTCTTTTGATTCCACACCACCCCCCCCCCCCCCCCCCTCTTCTCATCTTTTGTGTATGCTTTCTTTTGATCCCACCCCTTTTGAAGAACCCAACTACCCCTTTTAATCCTCCCTACCAGCTCTCTTTTTGACCCCTCCTCTCTAAATAACTAATACCCTGCTTTTACATTAAGACCCTTTTTTTAAGTGTTGGTGAAAGGGTCAAGTGTATGGATAGGTGGGATAGAGATGTGAAAAGATGAGGTGATGTGGAGGATGGAGTGTCAAAAAGAGAGAAGGATAAATGCATGTACATGGTGAGTTCATTTGATTGGTTGCATGTGAATGCTGTGATGTGCATGTGAGCGTGACACAAAAAGTGATATGCATGGGATAATAGAGATAGAGGGACAATGTAGATAGATAGATTAATAGATTGGGGAAGAGAGAATTTATTGGGGTTGGAAGTGCAACGAGAGCTTAGACTTAAGGCAACATGTTTTAACAACATATCTAAAATTTTGGCTTTTTAACTTAGAAGCGCATGGGAAGAATTGACCTTGAATAGTAAATTAATAATATTTTTCATTGATTTGATTTAATACCGATCAATTACTATATGCAACTTGAAAAAATCAAAGCATTTAGGGAAAATAAATAGACTTGAATTGTCATATCAGTTTTGTCTAGTTTGGCATACAAATATATATATCAACATGGAGGTTGTCCATGTTTCCACACCAAATCTATCAAATCTAGCCAAGCATAATGTTAAACAACCAAAGAAACAAGAACAATGGGATAAGGCCTGAATAACCATTCTATTTCATCTAATTATATTGCTCACTGAAGGAAAGAAAAAAAAATTGTAACAGTTAAAATGCAATTGAACTGGCTAAAAATCTCACCCACTAAATAAAGATACAAATATGATAATGACCAGATTGGTGAGCCAATGTGATTATGCATGGCAAAGCTTGAACCAGTACAATATAACAAAAGCAAGAAATCACAACAGCTCTTCAAGATGGATGCTTAAATGCACAACTTATTGGGTAGGGACTTAAATATTTTTATGGTTTCATGTAGGACCTTATCTGGTCAAAGAGTAGATATTGCAAAAGAAAAGAAAGAAAGAAAAGTTCTTGAAAAGAGAAGCAGAGAAGGAGAATTGCACCTAACTGTCTGCGCCAAAGTTATCTATATCACGGACAATTTTCATGGAAGGTAGGATGATAGCCGCCACGGGCAAGTCCTCCAGCCCCCCGCCTTCGTCGATGATGAGCCGGAGACCATCAATGTGGAGTTTCCCATGGTGACCACTCACCAAGATAGTCGGCTTCTCGGATGATTGTAGTCCCTGATGATAAGTTTAACAATGTATCATTACGAATGAATGGAGTTATTAATTCAGACTAGAAGAGAAGAGCAAGAAAGCCATTGCTTGGTCAAAAAAATTATTCATATTAGAGCCTTTTGGGATGGAATAATTTGCAAGTCCACCTGCAGCCATTTTATTCTGTTCAAAGAGATTAATTAGACATAAAATTTGTTGTGTTGACTAGACCTACAATTTGGCAAACAACTGACATAGGGAACATTCATTGCTGCCGTGTGGTAAAAATGAGATGTAATGCAAAACATTCTTGCAAATGTGGAAAAAAAGAAAAGAAAAAAAAAGATGAATGACAAATTTGAAGCAATGAAACTGAAGTCTGCAGATATCATCCGCAACAGGATTAAAAAATTGAATTCTCAAACTTCTCCATTACATGTGCAGAACAAGACTTTTTTTCCAGAGATGCTTGAACTAACAAATTGTGGAAGTTAAAGCCATCAAACAATATGCCATTACATCATAAATAAATGTAGTTTATCAAGCAGCTATTTATTTTCAATGTTATTTTTCTCTAGTTTAGATGAAAGGTATTAGGATACATGTTAAAAAAAACAAGAAAAGAGTTGTCTCCACATATTTCCAAATGTCTGTGATTCCTGATTAACAAAACTGAGTACTCATATGTTAATAAAATATAGTCACTCCCCAAACTGACAATTTGTCAAGGCCAAGTGAAAGCTCGGACAGACACCAACCTCTAACTCTGGCCTCCTACTGTGTAAATTGTTTCAAATTTATCAAAGAACTATAGTAGAGTGTAAAAATGACTTCGATTCCTCTCAAATCAAAGACTTCCATTGGCTACTGTACCAGAGTAATGTGTTGACGGAGTGCTATAGAGCAAAATGGGCACCAAATGAACCCACACTATCCTACCGTGCAACACTGAAGATGAAACAGCATCTATACAGGCATTGTCCTGTTCTGAAGCATGTCTGGGGACTGCTACCGGGCTCAGATCAGATTTTGCATCCTTGGATCAAATGTGGGAAACAGGGAAATTCCTCAAGAAAGGAGGCGACGGAAGCGTTAAAGTGAAAATCTCACAATCATTGATCCTGACCGGGATATGGGCAATTTGGCTGTCAAGAATTCAAGTCATTTTTAAAGGTGCCACATTGTATTTGGATAATTTGTGGGAGTATGTTAAAAGATTTATTCAGGACTGAGGTCGTTTTTGCGCCAGGGGGAGTAGTGATATGTTTGTGCGGGGCAAACTTGTAACTGAAGAATAGTTGGGGGACCAGGGATTGCCCGAGGTTCAGGAACAGTAGATGTCTCTTCTACGTTTTGTTTCTTAATTCTTTTCCTTTTTTTTTCTTTCTTTGTGTTTGTTTGGTCTGTCCTGGCATCTTAAGCCATTCAATTAATACATCACCGGTGGTAGCTGCCTACCAATTTCTTCAACAAAAAAAAAAAAAAAAACTACTCTCAAGCTCAAATGTGATCTTTTTTTTACTGCTCAAAATGGTTGCTTCGATCTTTTGTACAGTCTACTATACCTCACATAAAACATTGGCCAGCTCTAAATTCTGGGCATGGTGTAGTAAAATAAACTTGTTGAAGTATCTTGCCATATATTTGTAGTCACTTGTAATCTTCCAGTCTTTTCTGCCCATGATGGACCCTACTGACAGAACTATTTTTTGTCGTTTGCATCACCCTATCACAGACACAAAGAAAGAAAAACTGAACAAAGGGAAATGATCCCACTTCCATCATTTTCCCTTTGACTCAGCTACCTTCACTTTCCATCATTTTTTCATCCAAGATTATGCCCTAATACACACCTTATTGTCTAAGAAATTGCTAAATCTTACATGCCTGAACATTCTGATCTTGTGTTCTATCTTCTATGTTCTAACATACCAACTAATGGAAAAAAATATTATTACTGCTTATAACATCATATGACTAAATGAATACTGGCCAAGCTCACTCTAGATTGCAGAGGAACTCATCTGAGTATCCGCAATAATCAGAGACATCCACCACTTGCTCAAAGCCTCAAATTTCTTGTAAAATTGAAATTGCATCACAAAATACATACATAATATGATAACAATATGATTTTAATTGCCATCAAATCTAATTGCAGAGCTGTAGTAAAGAATCAAACAATTAAAAAATCAAGCACTCGGGAATGCTGAATGCATCACCTTGGGAATGTCCCACACATTCATCCGCCCGCTAAGTGCCCCCACCTTCGGCAAGCTGGTGTCCCTCGCCCTCAAAATCCTCAACTGCTCCTCCACTCCCTTCGATTTATCCAACCCCGCATGCACCGCTATCAATTTACAGCACTGCATCCCCGCGGCACTATCGATCCAAACATCCTCCTTCACACAATCAAGAATCCAAATTTGGTACCCAAAACACCAACTTTCCAATGAAAAGTCCATCAAAAAACGTACCTCTTCATGGACCCAAACAAGATCAGATAGGAACTTCTTATGCGTTTCGGGCATCGCTTTCACCAAATCTGCAAAACCCACTTGTCAAAATCAGATCTCATTCAAATATGAGCGAAAATCAGACATATTCCCAAAGTCCTGTATGGTAAATATTTGGCAAGGGTTTCATTCAAGACGATATGGGTATGTACGTAAAGTTCACACGTTAAGTACGGTAAAAATATAGAGATAATAAAAAAAGTTTGGTTGGTAAATGCTAAAACTCGAACCCATGACCTCTTGATTGCAAAATCACTTGTCAACGAGCTATGGGACCAAGCCCCAAATAAACAATTTTTTTCTGTCATTAACACGAGAAATACACTCAAAAACTTTCATGAACAATAAATATTAGTTTTTTTTTTTTTTTCTAAATTCCTAAGGCACCGTTTGAATATGCATTTGGACAAATTCTGCGGCGTAAACACCGAATGCTGATCCAAACGGTTCTTGACAAACACTGCATTCTCCATGTTTTGTTATATCTCCAGCATTTCAAAAGCTGCATAAACTTCAGAAAAGATGGCATTTGAATCACACATCCAAACGATGCCTAAAAATGTGATACTCAGATTCTAAATACATTAAACACACAAATTGACAAACAAATCTCCATTCAAAGCACTCTGTGACTATAAAATCATACAAACTCACAAACCTGGGGATCCATGGGGGACGCCATAGGACTCGAAAGTAGGACCCGCGTCATAGATGGAACCCTTGTACGCCATACCCTTCTTAGGGTTCCACCGCCCGCCCATCGATCCCCCCCACCGCCTCCCCTGCACGTGCATCCCCTCGTGCCCCTCCCCGGAGAACCACCCCTCCCTCTCGGAGTTCGCCTCGTACTCCGCCCACGTCGCGGCGAACGACGACGGAGAGGGCGGCGGAGGAGGGGGGAGGGCGGAGACGAAGGCGGCGAAGGCGAAGTCGTGGTTCCCGCAGAGGAAGACGTGGGACTGGTCGGGGTAGGCGGAGGGGAGGGAGGAGAGGAAGTCGATGACGCGGCGGGTGTCGGGGCCGCGGTCGCAGTAGTCGCCGAGGAAGATGACGACGGCGCGGGAGAAGGGGATGGGACCGATTAGGGTTTCGAGGTTGGTCCAGAGGTTGTGGAGCTTGGTGAAGTAGCCATGGACGTCTCCGATGCAGATGACCGTCCGATGGGGGATCGGACGGTCTAGGGCTTCCGATGGGTCTGCCATCTTCGCTTCCTTTTGATTCTCTGAGAAAAGCTTGGGAGGCGCGCGCGTGTGTTTTTTATTATAGGAAATTAATTCGGGTCCCCCGGATAATCCCTGAATTACTTTTGGGCCCTTGAAACATTTATAGACTTATTTTTAGATCCCACCCAATACTCATTGTGTATTATTTCCAAGTCCTTTTGAGTAACAGTGTTAAGTTTATAGTTAACATTTTCATTTTTATCCCTCCCCTTTACCGACTATGTACATTTTATACAGATCTTGATACACTATTAATTGGTATGAGTATACTGTTAAAATAGAAGAAGAGAATAGCAGGAGGGAAAGCGTCATCCAAGAGAGGTGGTGATCGAAGGGAGGAGTGACAATGGGAGGTTGCGCGCAGAGGGGAGGGGCTATCGTTGGTGTGGATGGAAGAGAGGGAGGGTGACACTAAGTAAAAATTGATGGTAGGGGTAAAAGTGAAAAAAATAGGTAAAAGATAATTGGATGGAAGGATCGAAAAATAATATACAACTAACTTGGAGACCTAAAAATAAATTCAGATGCTCTAAGGATCTAAAAATAATTCAGGGGTTGTTGGAGGATTGTAATTAATTTTCACTTTCAACCACTTCTTTAGCGCGGGAAAAAATCGTTGGTTGCCCAACAATTAAATACACGTGTCATGCTTGTGAAATTTAATTTTTTACCGTTAAAAAAAAAATAGAAAAATGCATATAACCCTATGAAAGTTCCCTTATATCCATACAGACTCCACATTCTATGAAAAATCCATATAGCCCCCTGGTTGGAAATGCTTATGCTGAACTGTACCGGTTGTTGGAAAGAAACTTCGGTTTTGGTGTTGAAGATTTGAGTTTTTTATGATATTTTAGTAGCGGTAATGAAGGATAGATATTTTGACGAACAAATTCCGCTCCTATCGACAATGGCGTTCTGGAAAAAGGCGGTCGTCACGCTACTCGAGAGTCGAGATATGCATGATGCTCCTCCAAGCGTGTGCACCGTGAATCGAACAGGAGACAGAGGAGCTGATGTTCCGCTCGGTCAGCTCGCGTGGAAGCTCGACACGGGGTTTTCTATTGAGTTAGGAGATCAAGGGTAATTTAGACATTTTAGCATGTGGAGTTGACCTAACCACACATGAGTTCCAAACTGTTAAAGGCAAGGGGGAATGTGAATTTATAGCTAAAAAGCAGGGTTATATGGATTCTCCCTAAATTGAGGGTGTTTCTGTATATAAGGGAATTTTTAGGGGGTTATATGCATTTTCCCTAAAAAAATTAGTCCTAGTGTTGACCAAAAGAAATATAATGATTTATCAACTATTTTATTACCTATTTCTTATTATTTTAAAAAAATTTCTTGATAGACATTTATTTGGGATCTTTTGGAAATCCATTTTGATGCAATTTTGCTTTTGCACATTGAAAAATCTAAATATGTTTTTAAACAGTTTCGTAAAAATCTAGTTTTAAAAATTGTTTTAATTTATATTAGGAAATAAATTTTTTTTTAGTTAATTTTCTATGAATTAATTAAATTTTACAAAATCACACTTTTCAAATGAGTTTCCATACTTCTGAAATGATTCAATCACTTCCTAGTTTTTTTTTTTTTTTTTTGGTGGGTAATCACTTCCTAGTTCCTATTATGCAAACAACATAAAAAATTTGGCCATCATTTTCACCTTGACTTATATTTTTTAATTTTGTTTTATTTTTATTTACCAGTTCACAAACATACCTCTAATTATACAGATAATTTTCTAAAAAAAATAATAATGCGATAAGTCGATATGATCCCTAAGTTAAATTGACGACATATTTTTCCAAAATCTTTCATTTCCTATAATTGTTTAGTTTTATTGAAAAAAATTATGTCACACCCTAAATAGGGGTATTTATTCATAATCATTTTATTAGTAACTGGTTAACCCTCTTATTTTTTCCAGATTTAAAATTTTAGTATTTGATTCCTGATGAAAAATGATAAAAAAAAAAAAGGGTTTAGATAATAAAAATATCATTACAAACCGTCTTAATATATACTTATAAATTTAAGTTATAACCAATAATTTAGAGTGAGATGAATAAGTAATTAAGTATGAAAAACAATCTCAACTACTAATATACTTTTATAAGAAAAATTAATACTAACAACAATGTACAGACTACCAATATTGGGACATGCAAAAAATACAAGAGGGGAGATAATGATACAATGAAAACTTTTGCAATCTCATCTACCCATCCATTGATATGTATAATCAGTCCTTTAGATCAATGAACAATATATGTGTATCATCTCCTTTGGAAGTTCAAGAACTTGATCCCATAAGCGAATACGAAGAAGAACACGAATACAAATGCAAAGTGTGCTCCAGCGATTGCGCCCAGAAAGTCGTGTTTGAATCCAAAGTAGTCTTTAAGAAACTCCTTCACTGGCTTACTCTCTTGGCCTGGTATCTGTAGCATGCCCTCTTTGTCGCCCACTTGAGAAACAATGAGTCCATATAGCGTCCACGCCACTGGAGATGCCCAGTAGTACCACCTCCACCATATTGGTATCAACTATCATAAGCAAAGAACAATCTATTAGTAATGTATAGACAGTCTTTAATTCTTCATAATTCTAGAAATTGTAATATTCAATGATCATCATCAAATGCATACACATACCTTCATTTTTTGGTAATTGAATTTTTTTTAATGTTGAACTAAAGCTATGCTCACTGATAAACTAAATCACTGATCAAGTACCACTTACTGGTCTAGATATGAGGAAGCCTGAGAAGAGATTCCAAAAGCTAAGGAAGAATGACATGGTGATGGCGGCGATTTGATAGTTTGGAGTAAGCGCGACAATCATCATGCCATACATGGTGAAGTAGACGAAACACATGAAGATGAAGAAAATGAACCAGAAGAAGTTCGTGGCTTTCCAACTGAAGCCGATCATGGAGAAGAGTAGCAATGAGTAAACCAGTGTCTGCACTGTTATGTATATGATCTCAATACATACCTGTAATGCAAAAACGAAAGAATGGTCATAGAGGATGATTTGATTTTTGTTCTGTGAGGAGGAAAAAGCATGTCTCAATTTAATATTAATGTTGGGTAATGTAATAGGTGTTCATGATGTGTTCTATTTGATGACATGAATGTTGGTTGTGTTTAACATTAGACATCTTAATGTTGTGTATTATTACTCCTCTCACTGAGCTTCATAACTCATATAGATTCCATCTAGGTTTTGATCTACCTAATTGAGGTCCTTAATTAAGTCCTAGTGAGAGTGATACTTGGAGGATTTTATGCGCCATGACCGAGTGATTTATATTCAAGACACATGTGTAGAATTATCTCTATCAATTAGTGTTCAATTTAGCAATACCAACGAGGCAACGAGAAGATATATAATTGAACCATATAGATAAAAATAGAAGTATAGGAGATTGAGTATGAAGTACTTGTGCAAAGGCGTAAGGCAATGCTGAATACATCCCCGCAGCTCTCTCACGGTAGAATACTGTTCTCTCTATGGAAACGACAGGTTGCACTGTGGTCGCATTAGTGGCTCCAAGGAAGAGAACAGCCGCATACATCGCTCCTAGAGTGTTGAAGAGGTCTTGCTGCTTTTCTCTGTTGATGAATACAAAAATTACATACTCAAAGTACTAACAATATGCATAATTGAATATTTCTTAAAGTAAAAAATAATACTTACAGTTTTTTACCCTTTTTCCAAAATATAGTACCAAACATGACACCGATGACAATTGTCATGAAGAATCGAACCGCGTTGTATTGTGGGTTTCTCCAGTAGGACCAGTGTTGCTTCCAAAAGCAAGCCAGGCACTGGATAGTGAAGCTTTGGGAGTATTTGGTTGGGAAGTAGAGGTCCTTGGAACCTGGTGTTGGAGTGCTTAATTCTTTGATAAGCTCTTGATTTCTCCTGAAACATGTGAATAAGAGGATCTTGTAATGTAAACAAACAAATCTGATATAGTGAAATATATGAAAACTTTCTTACTGATAAAGGGAGGATTTGGCATAAATTTCTGCAAAATCTACATCAAGGTTTGTCTCAACCGCGGCTGAGGTGACCTCCAACATCCATGTAGCGGGATTATAACCATCTCTAATCTTGGGAACACCTGGGATTGCCTGAAAGTAATTTCTTCGCGGGTTAGACATTAAAATGCTTATCTGACAAAAACAAGTTTCATATTATAGTAGGCCTCTTCATGCAACTTTCTACATTGCAAAAGAATTGCAACTAAGTGAAATGTGAGTTCCCCAACCTCATTCAACCAAACTGAAGAGCACTACCACCAGCTTGTCCCACATATACAGTACAAGAAATTTTGATTTTTTTTGTTTGGATTTCTTTTAAGTCACACTTCTTTTTGGAATGTTGGAAGTTTCTTCGCAACTAGTCAGTTTAGTTCAGAAAGCCAACTGGACAAATAAATTATAATTTCCTGATTTACTATATTTTCTTCTAATACTGAACCACCTTTGCGCAAGTTGATGGAGGTACTCCCTCTTCGCTGAGGGATCTTGCATTGACAGAAGAAGATTTAACCAGGACAAAAAACTTTTAGAAAATATTGGCTCTCCTAAAGCATGGCTATCAAAGTTCTTCTACCCAAGTACTCATTTATTTTTGTAATGTTCACTTATTACATACTTGGTGGGTTTTTCTATAATAAGTGGATTTTGCTTAGCATACTTATGATCCAATACACACTCTTACTACATGCATTTCCACAGAAAACTGCATCATCAACACTAAGCACAATTTGGCAGGAAAAGTGAACTCACTTCAAAATACTCTACAAGTTTGTGAGATCGACGGCCTAGAGATCCAACATAAATAACCTGTCCACCTCTCTTCATCAACAAAAGCTGCAACCCAAATGCCATCAGGTTAGGCCACATAATGCATAGTATGAAATATGAAAGCTAATATCGTCTGAGCACCTATCTGATTCATTGCTAATATCAAATATTTGGATCAATGATTTGGGAAATAGATTCACAATATTTTTTTTAAATCACTCATGAAAATTTTCTTCTAACTGTTTGAGCAAGGATTTAGAGCCATTAGTACTTAATTTTCTTTTTAACATTCATAGCAGGAGCCAATAAAAATGTAAGATGAGAATTTGTCTAGAAATGTTTTAAGTCCACATCAAAATTGGTTTAATGAAGTAGGTTAAAAGAGACCTCCCCGCGCTCGCCTTGTTCTTGCCTGAAGAATTCTCCAAGACATAAACATACTCCGTTTTAACTAATTATGTTTGTGCAAATTGAACAAATTTGACTCTTAGGATAATCGATACAAGATGGGGCATATTATAAACCTTTATATGTGGAATGTCAAGAATCCGCCACCAAGAAATAAAAAAAAAAATATGACAAGATACCTCATCGAAAGCTTCAAAAATGTCGACGCTTGGTTGGTGAATTGTACAAACAACAGTTCTTCCTGTGTCAACTGTATTCCTCACCGTCCTCATCACAATTGCAGCAGCTCTAGCATCAAGTCCTGATGTTGGCTCATCCATAAATATGATGGATGGATTTGCAACCAACTCTACTGCAATTGTGAGTCTCTTCCTCTGCTCTGTTGACAGACCATCTACTCCGGGAAGGCCTACTAGAGCATCTCTTAGTTGATTTAGCTCAACCAGCTCCATAACTTCCTCAACAAACATCTATATCATCATAAATAAAAATAGATAGTGCATATCATTCATGATTAACATTGATTTCAATAAATATGTAGCATTTGTCAAGTTCACCAACAGGTAGGATGAAAGCTATCAAACATGTCAAAAATAAGAAAATAAGTCATAAACATCGTACATAGGTAATCAGGTTCTAATCCCCATTTGGAACCAAAGGTTAAACTGATTCTGCTTCTGCTAATTCAATTTTCAGATAACTTATTCCAAACTGGTGTTTTAATTTTACCTTTTGGTTTCTCAGAAGCCAACAATAAAATTTATATGAAAAAGATGGTTGGTTGAGAGCAATTTTTATGAAAAACTATTTTTGAAAAGGGTTTTTTATTTTTAAGTCCTCACAAACTATAGGATCTAGTGATTGATCCTTCACTTCTTCATATTTTGGTTTTAGTCCCTAGATTTAAATGATATATTCCTTTTTAGTCCCTCCCAGGGACTACAAAAAATTAAATAATTTAGGGATAGGTCCTTACCAAGGACTAAAAAGGAACATATCCTTTAAATCTGGGGACTAAAACAAAAATATGAAGAAGTGAGGGATCGATCACTAAATCATATAGTTTATGGGGACTTAAAAATAAAAAACCCTTTTGAAAAATGGTTCTAAACAAGGTCTGAGTAATGATTAAGAAAAAACGCACAATAGAAAAATTTATAACTGATGAGTTGAAAGAACTTGTGAACCATCTACCTCATCCAAACTAACACAATTATTCATTTAAGTATTAATCAGCATTATGCAGGTCCAAAAATCATAATATAATCTAATAGTAATATACAATTATATGGCTAGGCACTATCAAGTAAATGAAGTTAATGGATGAAAACCTACCTTTCGTGTTTTTGGCTTCACATCGGGTGAAAGACGAAGCCAAGCAGAGTATATAAGAGATTCATAGACAGTCACATGTGGTGAATGGATGTCATTCTGTTCACAATAACCGCTAACACGAGCAAACGTTTCTTGGTTTTTTGGATAACCAGAAATGTTGATGCTTCCTTCAATATATCCTCCAGTTTTTCTTCCTGCAAGGACATCCATTAATGTGGTTTTCCCAGCACCACTGACACCAACCAATGCTGTCAGGATTCCTGGACTGAATGCACCGCTTACATCTCGCAAGAGTTGCAGGCGACTCACTTCGACTCCTTGGCCCTTCATTTCCTATGGTTTGAAAAGATAGATTCGATAAGGTGTTAGGTGAGGCACATACTACTATGAAGGTCATAGGAAACATTGCACAAAAAATAAGGATTATGTAGGTAAATTTATCATTTTTCAAAGCTTCTATTATGTTCTAGAACTGTTTTAAAGATTTATTTGTTAATAAAATTTTCTTAATGTACATCAATATAAAACTAAAATAAAGAAGAGTAGCATCTCATTATAACATGGACATGAATCCTTGTGGAATCCAGATATAAACTCATAAATTTTAAAAATATAAAGAGGATGATAAAGATTATGAAATAAATCAATATTGTGCGAGGAATGTACACGTTCAGTGGTGTTTTGTGTTTTAGTGATGTTTGACTTAAACTTCAAGTAAGAACTAATTATCATGCTGCGCAAGTAAGATAGTAATATATTATGCTTGCATTCCTGCATACTATTTGGATATACTAAAAAAGAATACCTTATATAGCATTATAAGCACAAATGAAGGAAATAATTTCTTACATTAGGCATGTCGACGTAGTAGTTAATGTGATTGAATGCTAGAGAAAGGGGTTGGAAAGGCAAGATCATTCCCCTCCTAGGTGCATGATCTGCAATACTAGAAGTATCACTACCATTTTGGACCATCATATGAATGCCTGTGATCATAATTAATAGTAAGAACATCAATAATACTCCTGTCAAGGTTAAGAATTTCTAATGGTGCACAATGTCTAAATCTTCAAAGACAAGTGTATTAGAAGCTGTACTTGTTTTCGGTGCTTCTGACTTTGAATTTTTTCTCGATAGTGACTTTTGAGGTTTCTCCATTGGATCCTCATCCAATATTGCAGTTTGAGAATCACCCAAAGCTGAATTTCCATCACAAAAAAAAATGTTGACAACCAGAAGTGCATAAATTATAAAAAATAAGGTGGATGAAAGTATGTCTTACGATTTAGGTAAGTCAATGCGAGTATGAAACAAACATTGAAGAGAAGAGAAAATCCAACAAGAGCTCCGATGGAGATCCAATACCAATATTCCTCAACAAACATGCCTCTGGATTTGAGAACAGCCTTCCCAATGGTGTCAGCATTAATCGTTGTATCGTTGTTAGGCTGTCGCAAGGGAAAAAAGTGAATAAATTTTAATTGATGATGCCTTGATTCAGTTCTACAATTATTTAAAAGAGAAATAAAAAAATACAAAGAAGTAGCAATAGGAATTACAGCGCCCCATCTCTCGTCAAGGAATTCGTTTATAGATATAGCATTTTGTCCATACATCATGGGAGAACTCCAGTAGCCCCATATCCACCATGAATCAATGTCATCTGCAAAGTAAAAAAAATTAAAGTCTCAAACAAATTTTGAATTCATGCAAATAGAATGGTATTATGGAGGAAACTTTAGTTTATGTATTTCAAATCATGAAACTTGATATTGACATCTAACCTTTAGATAGAACAAATCCTCCAAGCACAAATACCACTAATAAAGCAAAAGTTCCAAATGTGTTGGCAATGACAGTTGTTCTCCCAACCGCAGCGATGAAGCGGAATAGAGAGAGGGCCATTTGATGAGTGCAGAAGAACGCCAAGAACTGTCGAAAAAACCTGATGTTGAAAAATTACCGAAAAACTCTATGAGCTTCATGTGTGATGTGTCTCCACATTAACAAATTTCAATGAGTATATAATCAATAAACAAAATGAATAAGATCAAAAAGTTGATATTAGTACCTGCTTGCTGCAGGAGCAAAGCCAATAGTATAATAGGTGAGAATAACCCATATAGCTGATTCTACTGCTGAGAGTGGGATCCTAAGCACCCAAATTGGCAATCCAAATGCCCAAGGTGGGTAGAACATGAAATCTCTCTGTTTGTAGAACACAGGAAGCCTGTGAACCGTCATCGCCAGCTCTGCCATTCCATTAAACATCACATTGATCATACTGAAAAATAACGCGCCAAAATACTTCCCCCCATCTTGTATCGTATCGTGGTGCATTTTTGTTTTTAAAAAAACAGTCAACGTGATTGTTGACATTATCGTTATTTGAGCGGTTTTAAACACATAGACAAACGAATTGCGCTTCATCAACAACCACTCTCGCGCGAAGCAAGCCTTGAAGAGCTCCCAGTTTGATATTCCATATTTCTCTATCGCCAAGGCTGCCGGATGCGCTTTGGATCTGTCATAAGGAATTCTGAGTTCTTCATCCAGTCGTTGGCCAATATGAAATGAGTGGACGCGGTCCGCAAATTCAGTAACTGAGATATATTGATACGGTTGTTCTTTATCAAACCAATATTGTTCTTGATCTTTCTTTGAAGTCACTTCTTGGAGAAAGTCTGCAACGCCTTTTCTTTCAGGACATTTGAAACCAATGGACTCGAAGAACTCAAGAACGTTTTCTCGAGGACCTTGGTAGACGATCTGGCCTTCTGATAGTAGGATAATGTCATCGAAAAGTTCGAAAGTCTCGGGAGCAGGTTGAAGTAGAGATATTATAATGGTTCCATCCATCACATGAACTATCTGCCTGATGAACTTCACCATTTGAAAGGTTGTGGAACTGTCGAGTCCAGTTGATATTTCATCCATGAAAAGCGCTTTTGCTGGTCCAACCAACATTTCTCCTTCATTAAGAAAAACAAACCAAGGACTATTAGATTGTCAGTGAATAATTACATGCAATTAGAATGTCAACACCTAAATCGTTCAATTCGATTTCTTAAATCACATGAACTCATCAAAACAAGAACTAAAGCAAATGTTGTTCTATACAAGAAAAAAATTAAGTGTGACTTTTTATATAAGTTAAAGGGTGTTGATACACTCAGTCATGCTTGCAGTTTTAATTGAGCATATGATTTCTCTAATCTGGTATTAAACGAATATGTACTCGATTAGAGAATATGCAAAAATGTATGCATTCAATTAATCCGAGTATAAACTTTAATTCAAAAATGTATCTACACTAAACAAATATATGCCCTTAAAAATAACATGTTACGACTGCAAAAGTGATACACTCAATATGTTTTACAGCCCTGTCTGCAGCCCAGAAGTGATCCCCAAGCCACCTATATACTATGATAGTGTAATATACTCTACACTATCACAGCGTATGAAATTTTTTAAAAAAAAATCATTTTTTCAAAGAAAATATATACTTCATTTTTTATATAGTAATAAAACCAGCATTAACATACCAGTGGTCACACGCTTCTTCTGTCCACCAGAAATGCCTCTCCTCATTTCATCTCCCACAATAACATCCGCACAGATATCCAACCCAAGCAGCTGAATCAACAACAAACACCATTTGAAATTCAGTTTCAAACGAAACACCACATTCCAAGTTCACAGTCATAGTTGTGTTAAAAAAAAAAACCAAACCTTGAGAAGACAATCAGTGACCAAACTTATAGAAAATGTAAATTAGTCACTGATTATGTTATAAAAGTTGAATTATACACTCCAATAAATTGAATGGTATCACTTATACAAAAAATATAAAAAAAAATTCTAACGAGTTAAATACCTCAGGTATATGATACTGCATTTGAGACGGTAAAAAATACTTTTTGTGTTAAAACCAACCTTGAGAACATAATCAGTGACCAAACTGGTCTCCTGACCCTCCAAAGAAACAGCCTTCATGAACGCGTCGATCTCAGGATCAGGTTTTATGCCTGCATCCTTCTCTCTTCTCATCAATTCCATCAACATTTCGTATCTCGTCCCGACTCCCAAACAACGTCCCGAGAAATCCAATGTCTCTCGTACCGTCATTTCCCCGTTGTGAAGGTCGTGTTGGCTTATGTACGCGCACGTTCTCTGTGGAATGAATTCAGACAATTCATGCCCACAATATGTGATTTTTCCAGTTACCTGTGAAAAAATGGATGTTTAAAATTAGTCATTGTAGATAAATGATTTTATGTTTATGAGAGAGTGAGAGAGAGAGAGACATGCCCTTAGCTTCTCATCGAGCTTCCCTGCAAGTGCAAGTAACAAGGTTGTTTTTCCTGAGCTTGGAGGACCAAGAAGCAGAGTCATCCTGGGAAAAAAAATTTGTGAAATGAAAAAAATTAAGAGACGAAATAAATTTAGTGATTTTACAATTCTATATGAGGTTTAGTTTAAGGGTCATTTTGGCATAAAACGAAGGAAAATTATGTTGGGAATCTATTCTAGTGTTTATTACTGGACATCTCAGACAAATTCTCTCTTTCCATGGAACTTAACAGAATTGGATTCCTGTGATGGAGGAATTCTCTTTCTAAACCAGAGTTACTAAACTAGCCCTTTGTCAGTTATGATATTTTCGAGCAAAAAAAATAGAATTGAAGGTTCCTAACCGTACCTTGATGGTTTCAAAATTCCACTCAAACCACAAAGAATGTTGTTGATTCGTTTCTTGGATGGAGAAAGCCGAATAAGCCCAAGCATTCCCTGATTAGTTCACAATTAAAAAGATGAAGTGATATTTCAATAAGAACAATATATGGCAGCAGATATCCAGACTTCAGATGACAGACTATTATCAGAATAGAAGCATTAAAACAAGTTCCTTAGCAAGTGACAAAGCGCGTTTAGAAGTGGATAAACTCGATTACTTCTAAGGTGTTCATCGTCGCGTTCCACAGAGTGGGAAGTGCCCTGCTTCCGACATGCACATCAGCCTCCACGCATAAGTTCTCGAATCGGACCTCAATTTTTGGCAACTCAATTCCCACCCTGTTCATCCAGAACAATAGAAAGAAAGAACATGAAAAGCAACACTAGAAAAAAAAAAAAAGAATTTTGAATTGCAAGAGGCAAACTCAAGTCCATAAGAATGGAAAACATGAATTTTTTAAAGTAAAGCATAGTAATGATATTGGTCATAGTGGAAATTTAAATTAGTTGAATAAAAGATCAATTTGAATACCAAGAACCAAAATAGAGTCTAAATAATGGAAAATCATTCATTTTGTAGAACCCAGTTTGACCGAAATCCAAAAGAATGGAAAGCATGAAATATTTTGGAAAACAACATGCTGATGAAATAGGTCATTGGGAACTTTAAACAACCCATAAAGCCAGTGCTTGAGAAAAAAAAATCAATTTGAAGAACCAAATAGAGTCCAAAATAATGGAAATACCAGATATTTTGTAGAACCCAATTTGACCAAAATTCAAAAGAATGAAAAACATGAATTATTTTGAAGAAAACATACCAATTAATAAAATTGGTCATCACTTGAGAAAAGGATCAATTTGAATACCAAGAACCAAAATAATGAAAAAATCAGCCATTTTTTTTTATGGGTAAAATTCAGTCATTTAGTAGAACCCAATCCAACTAAAATCCAAAAGTACAGAAAACATGAATTACTTTGAAAAAAAAAAACACACACAAATAATATCGGTCATTGTGAAATTTAAACAAATAGAAAAAAGATCGCTTTGAATCCCAAGAACCAAAATAGAGTCCAAAATAACGATAAGTCACTTCGTAGAATCCAATTTGACTCAAATCCAAAAGAACATAAAACATGAATTACTTCAGAGAAAAACACACTAATAATACTGGTCATTGTGAAATTTAAACAAATTGAAAAAAAAAAATATATCAATTTGAACGCCAAGAACCAAAACAGAGTCCAAAATAATTTTTAAAACATCACCTTTTTTAGTAGAGAACCCGATTGACTTAAAAATCAGACCCAAACAAAAACACACTTAAAAACAACAAAATCAAAGAGTGAAAGAAAGACAGAACCTATCGATACGGTCACGGAGGCGACGGAGGAACCGATCATTGTCATCCTCAATGACCTTGATTATCCTCCCCAAAAGCATCTCTCTGTCCCGCACTCCGAGGCGGCCGATGTCCACCTCGTCCGACACCACCTCCCCGTCCTCCCCAACCTTTTTCACGATCCCCCTCCGCACCCGGTCGTACGTCGGGAGCCTCTCCAACGCCGCCCACAGGAGGTCCTCCTCGTCGTCCTCCCTCACCGACGCCGCCGCCCCACCTCCCCCGAACACGGCGCCCGCATTGACCCAAACCTCCCGGAAGCTCCTCGATGACCTCCCTCTGCTCCCCGACAGCCCCAATTCCGCCGCCATCTCCCCCTCGCGCCTCGAGATTCGTGCACGGCAATCGGATTCAGAGAGTGGGTTCGATGGGCATCTCGTGATTTGTGCAGCCTCTGGCGGCGGTGGTCGAGAGGGGGGGTTTGGGTGGAGTAAAGGTGGGATCTTTCGTTGAGTGGGAGGGGTTTATAAGGTTTACATAATATGAAAAAAATCACATCTTTATGAGAAGAAGTGATTTTGAGTTTTTGATTGTTTATATAAAAATCACATCTTTTTGAGAGTCAACGAAAGAAAATTTCAAATAACAGAGCACATGCTTTGGTGTTTCTTTAGAGAGCCGTTATTTTAGTTTTTTTTATGATGAAACCCTGTTCAATAACTTATTTAAATACAACTCCTTACCTTTGAAAAAACTTTAAAAGACAATTTAAAAATAATCCTCATTTTTTTATTTTAAAACTGGCTCTAAGACCAGTTTTGAAATTATAAGAACTGAGGGTTATTTTCTAATAGGGATTTTTATTTTTAAGTCCATGTAAACATGTCTATTTAGGGATCGATCCCTCACTTCTTCATATTTATTTTTTAGTCCCCATATTCAACCGCCTATTTGGTTTTTAGTCCATCCGTCAAACGTCCGTGTCCATACACCGTTAATTTGTGAAATGTGATTTATTTTTAAGTCCCTGTAAACTATGTTATTTAGTGATTTATCCCTCCCTTCTTCATATTTTACGGGGACTAATCACTAAATAACATAGTTTACAGGGATTGATCACTAAATAACATAGTTTATAGGGACTTAAAAATAAAATAACATTTCACAAATTAATGGTGCATGAACGGACGTTTGACGGAGGGACTAAAAATCAAATAGGCGGTTGAATATAGGGACTAAAAAAAAATACGAAGAAGTGAAGGACCGATCCCTAAATAAACATGTTTACATGGACTTAAAACTAAAAATCCCTTTAAATTAACATGGAATGTGAAGTAAAAGACTTTTACCAGTAGTTTATTTTTTAAACCTATATTTAGTGTTATTTTATACTCCTCCATTGCGCTAGTGACATAAATTTTAGTATTTTTTTATAAATCAAATCTAGCTAGTGATGTAAGATATTTTGGGATAGATGATTATTTTAATATAGATAATTATATCAGTGAAATAAATTATTTTCTGTTTGGTTATATTTTTCATTATTCTCGTTGAGAAACGTAATACTGAAAGTTTTGTTATTTGGTGATCATGGATAAGTTAAAGATAAAATATGAATAAGATGTGAATAATAATTTATAAAACATGAAAAAATGATTTAATTTGTCATTTATAAGAAGTGATGATAATTAAGTTGACATGTGATATTTATTATAACACTGTAATATTTTTTTGTGGCAAAGGCAGTCTATATATTACTTATAGAAGGAAGTACATATAATCCGAATGTTTCAAACGAAGCAAGGGAGAGAGACATTAGAGACATAAAAATTCAAAGATAGGGTGGCATGAGATTTGCCAACTCCTTCGTCAAGGGTAAGCAAAAAAGAAGACAACGAGGAAGAAACCCCTAGAAAAACTGGCACTCCAACATGGGGTGGAGGGTGCCCCGCACCGATGATTACTCCTCAAACCTAAAGCCCCCACCTGAGAGCACAACCATCTTTACTCCAACAAAACCGCCCGACCAATCTTTAATCAAGTGAACCGTAAACTCTCATAGGTTCGCTATATAGAAACGTTGGCATTTGAACACGATCGCGTTTTTGAGTGCACCATATGGCCCAAAGTGTCGTTGGAATATATCAAGTGTAATAATACAATTTTAAGAAGTTTTAAATATCAATATCAGTTTATTTTCATCTATTATAGTGTAATTTTATATTTATTTCTTACAAACAATCATATTTTTAAGTTTATTCATTTTTATTAGTATTTGTATGATTTCACGTCAAAAGGAAAGTATATAATAAATCATATTTGATTGATAAAATGATTTTTTTAATATTGATAAAGTCACTCCATATCCCTTATCGTCCACACTCTCTGAAATATTGATATAAACAAGCCCACAGTGAGTGGAGGGTCTAACAAGGTATAATGACTATTGCATGATTTCACTTCAAAAGAAAAGTATATTATAAATCATATTTGATTGATAAAGCGATTTTTTAATATTGATAAAGTCACTCCATATCCCTTAGAGTCTTGTTATATAGACTTCACTATTTAGGCCTCATTTACAAGCCACATGAGATGTCATTATTTCTTTGATTGCTTGTTTGACTTTTAAAAAATGTTAAGAAATCAAAATACAGTATCACCCTCATTTAAAATCCACGATTTTCTTCCTTATTATATTCATCTCCACCTTTTTCCAAAAACATATCAACATATTCAATTCATTTCTAGAAACCTATTTTTTTAAAACCAATAATAAAAAAAGAAACCATTAATTACATTTATGAAAACAGAACCGAAATTCAAATCCTCTAGGATTTCTTAAAAATAAACTGAAAAACGAAATCATTCAAAAAACTCATTTCATCAAAAACATAAAAAAAAAGACAAAATTTTTGTTTGCGGCCTCTCATTCAACCAGAAAACAATGGCGATAAGGAATAATCAACGTTTTTTAAACATTGTTGTTAATTTGTAATTTTTCGATTTCAATCATCAAACAAATGAAACACAAATGACAAATCACAGTATAAAATTAGAGTTCAAAATAAAATTCAGTTACATTTATAAAATGTAACTTAATTTTAACAATAAATTGTATTAGAAGTCAGTTACATTTGTAACTGTAAATGACTTCGTTTATATAAAGCAATTAAAAGTTAGTTACATTCCACAATGCAACTGACTTCCAGATATAATTGTTAAATAATTTAAAGATCAAATGCCCCAGATTTATGGCTGTCAACTAGCACCAAATTTAATAAAAAAAAATTGTAATAAATGCAAAATAAACAAAAAATAAAAGGCTACACCTGAATCGACAAACATTGGAAACGACGGCTAAAAAGTACTCCGAAAAATAAATCAATGCTTGAAAAACCTCTAGTCATCTGAAAAATAAATTAATGCTTGAAAAAACTCCAAAACAACCTTTTGATCTGGTTCTATGTGTTCTTAAAAAAAATGTTGTAAAAGAGTTATTGAATTTAACATTTAGCATCAAATTCAATAATAAAAAATTGTACCAAATGCAAAACAAGGAATATGACCAAAATACAAATTTTATTTTAGGTGGAAAAGAAAAAGAAGCCATAGATGGACAGACAGATAGATCATGTTTTTTTTCATCTTATAAAGCAAAAGAGAAAAGACTATTAATTACTAAAAATCATGGGATTTGATTCTCCAAACAAATTCAAAAAAGCATGATACATCAGCCATTGTAACCAACTCTTTGATTATGAGGAGTAATTATTGAAAAAGACAGAAAGGGCAAAATAGGTATTAACACTCGTGCCATCTCATGGAGCTTATATAGGGCCTGTAAAATGGGCCATGTGAATCATTATTGTGTCCCTTATCATCCACGCTCTCTGAAATATTGACATAGACACTCACACAATGAGTAGAGGGCCTAACAAGGTATGCACACAATGAGTAGAGGGTCTAACAAGGTATAAAGACTATATGTATTTGGACTATTAAAATTATAGACACGCACACAATGAGTAGAGGGTCTAACAAGTTATAAAGACTATATGTATTTGGACTATTAAAAAAAATTTATTCAATCTTTTTTTTCATTCGCGGATTTAGGAGTGGTAAACGAGCTGAACGAGCTGAGCTTTGACTTGTTCAAGCTCGACTCGTTTAGTATCAGGCTCGGTTTGAGCTCGGCTCAGGACCGAGCTTAATTTCGTGTTCAAGCTCAGCTCATTTGGCTCGTGAAAAACTCAATTGAAGCTCGGCTCGGCTCATTTATTAAACAAGTCAAGCCAAAGCTCGAACCAAGGCTCGGCTTGGGCTCGTTTAGCTAAAAAAAACTTGTTTAGCATTTAAGAGTCACCTTTCACAAATCACAACACTTTATACATGTGAAAATGACATAAGCTTAGGCTCGGGCTCGCCTCGAGTTTTTTGTTTTCTCTTTTTTATATTAAGTAACGAGCTCGTATAGATTCAGGCTTGGCTAGTTTACAAATCAAGCTATAAAAAATGTTCAAGCTCAGTTCATTTGTCTAATCAAACGAGCCTGAACGGGCTTTAATCGAGCCGAGCCTGAGCTGCTCAGCTCGTTTACCACCCCTACGCGGATTGTATATGTGTTTATATTTAGGATAATGTTAGATCTAGCCCCATTTTCAGCCTCAATTCCAGTCTACAAGTGTTTTGAATTATTTGAAAATAATAATGTCATCTAATGAGGTACATGCTTTTATAAAAAATGAAGCATATACTCCAATGAATTGCATGGATGCATTTATAGAAAATTTTTAAAAAAAAAATCGAAACATATGCCTTGTTAATATGAGCATATGCGTCATTAATTTTTTATTGACGCATATAGGGTTAGAATTGGGGCAAAAAATGGATCTGGGTATAACAGCGCTCTTATTTTTAATATGGTTTGATTGATTTGTGATTCTTTTATTCTACTGACGCTATTACACCCAGATCCATTTCCAGTCCCAATTCTAACCCTATATGCGTCGATAGAAAATTAACAACGTATATATTCACGTTAACAAGGCATACGTTTTGAAAAAAAAAATTACATTTTTTATAAATGCATCCATGCAATTCATTGAAGTATATACTTTATTTTTTTATAAAAGTATGTACCTCCTTAAATAAGATATATTACTTTTAAAAAATTTAAAACATGTATAAACTTAAATTTCGACTAGAGCTGGACGAAATATTATCCTTTATTTTGCATGAATTTTTGTGCAATTCGTTTGGAGCCCCAATTAATGTTTTTTTTTTTTTTGGTTGCTGTTCGAGCAGTCCATTTGAGTGTCCACGTGGATACAAGGAATGGTTCACTGACATGCACGTCGATATCGATTTTTGACCGTTCAAATGATTGGACGGTTGAGAAAGATTGATGAGTCAGACCGTTATCCTCTAAACTCAAATGTTTAGAGCTAAGAAATTGTGTGGAACTAATTTAGTCATTTCTATTAAAAAAAAAATCATAAAAAAAAAAATTTATTTAATTCAATTTTAACACATGAAAATCAAAATTTGAAATCAAGAGTTAAAATTTTAAAAACTAATTCATGTCCTGTTTGAAAATGGATTTGGACAGCTTCCATTTTCAAACATAAAACTGAGGTTCCAACAAAACCGCCTAACCAATCTTTAATCAAGTGGACCATAAACTCTCATAGGTTCTCTATATAGAAACGTTAGCCTCTGAACACGATTGCGTTTCTAAGGGCGCCGTATGGCCCAAAGTGCCATTGAGATCATCAGTCTCTTCATTTTTACCGGTCTCCCCTTATCCCCTCTCGATACACATGACCAAATGCCATCCCCCAATTCATTAACTGTAATGAAATTACAAGGGCTGTCGATGGTCGCGCTCAGCAAACGTAAAACTTACGTGGCCATCGAGCATTTGCATGATACAATATATTCCAGTGATATATAACACTGGAATATATCAAGTGTAATAATACAATTTTAAGAAGTTTTAAATATCAATATCAGTTTATTCTCATATATTATAATGTAATTATATATTCATTTCTTACACACAATCATATTTTTAAGCTTATTCATTTTTATTAGTATTTGCATGATTTCACGTCAAAATGAAAGTATATAATAAATCATATTGGATTGATAAAACGATTTTTTAATATTGGATTGATAAAATAGAAAATCCAAAAATGAAACAAAAATAAAAATATTTTGAAGGAATAAAAACCATTAAAAAATAAAAATAAAAAACTCAGTTTTACCTTCCTCTTTCTTTTGGTATAGATATCAAAGAATAAAAACCATAAAAATTCCTTAAATAATGAGATTTATTCTGATCTACTAACATGTTAAGAAAAGAATTTTACTTAAAAAACAAAATAACTAAATCCAATAGAACAAGACAAATAAATAACCAAAAAAAAAAAAACGAAACAAAAATATAGAAGTAGATAAGTTGTTTAAAAAAGGAAAATAAAAAATCTGAAAACATGAAAAAGTAAAATTTACATCAATTAAACATAAGAACCAAGAATGAGATTACAATTTAAAAAAAAATTGTGAAAAAAACCATATGAATGCTAATTTTCAAAAACTAATTTTTTATATTTATTTATTATTTACTTTCGGATTTGGGGGCTCTAGGCATATGCTTCGAAATAATTTTTTTACATTTTCTATAAATGCATTCATGTAATTCATTGAAGTATATACTTCATTTTTTATAAAAACATATGTTTCATTAGATGAGGTATGCTATTTTTTTAAAATTTAAAATACATGTAAATTGGAATTGAGACTAAAAAAAGAGCTGGACATAACATTATCTTAATAATTTTGTTTCATATTAAATTTGATTCGACATTCAATAAGGTATAAAAGATAGATAACAACTTAAACCAAACGAAACCTTATATTGAATCGTGCTCTCTCAGTGGTCCATGACATCCCAATCTCTATTTTGTAGTGTTTATAAGTGCATTAAAATATATCCCTTTTAGTCCCCATTCATCCCATCAAATGGACTCTTTGAGATCCATTCATTGAGAACCATCAACAATATTCCACCACGTTTTTGGAAAAATTTGGCCTCACAAGTCACAACCTCATATTGAATATAAATCAAAGTCTTGAAACCTCTCTCCCATAAATATATCTCATTTTCAAGCCCTAGGATAAAAGAATATAAATTTCATTTTCATGACACATATTTCAATAGCTCAGTGAGCACATTTCATGAATGAAAACCTTATATTCAATACCTCCATGTTGAATTATTATATGTCAAATAGATCACTGATAAGGACACAAAAGAAACCCAAACAAAAAAATATTTATTTTAGATGGGTAAACTATTATAAGGCCATGTTTGTTGCCGTTTAAATTTATAAAATATAAATTATAGTTTTTAATTTTTTCACAAGAAGTAGACATGTTTATTGTAGTTGTTAAAAAAGTAAAAATAAACAACAATTGATGTTTGTTAGAATAACATTTTTATTTTCTAATTGTCAAGGAATATTTTTAGACATATTAGTAAAATAAACTGAAACACCCATTCTTCGTAAAAATGTTTAGAGTACATGTATATGAGTGTTCAAAATAAAAATTTCCTAGAGCACTAAGTTATCTATAATCTCAAAAGTATCATTTAATCAGATTTTAAATTCTGAATTTTTAAGTTATTTTTAACGTAACTTAAATAATCTTCAATAAATTTAAATAAACATGTCACGATTGTTTATTTTAAACTAAAAGATATAACATCCAGTTTATAAATTTTAACAAACATGTGCTAATTAAATCATATTAAAATAATTTCAAGAAAGAGATAGTAACTAATCATACATTATATACCACAATTTATAACCAATTAAGACAAGAAAAAAAAATGACATAATAAAAATAATGCAATCAAACTAAAAGGATGCATGTATGATTGATTTTTTTGGAACAGTGTGTTGGCTATTTCAACATCTATAGTCATTTCCACTTTTGGAAGTTTCAGTGAATCATCAATGTTTGATTTTTTTTTATCAAAGTTGAATTTCACTATCAAATAATAGAAAATGTAAACAATGACTAGGGCAGCAGAAGATTTTGTGTGACTATTGTTGCACTTGAGAATCTTATCTTTGATTATTATGGCAGTTATGCATTAATTCTTGCATATGTGATTTTTTTTTTCTTAAACATCAAAGGGACTTTCCGTGGCTGATCTTACGGTCAAGTTGGAAAAGCTATCTTCGTTTGTTTGTTCTTGGTCGAACAGGAGTTACCTTATCTAATTCTTGCAGATGTTACCTTATGTAACACAATATATATTTTACTACATTAGTATATATTCTATAACAAATAACATAAAAATACAAATGTTAAATTCAATAGTGTATTTTCAATTTTCTTTTAAATAAAAACTACATTAAAGAAGTATATATTTTTAAAAATTCAAATTGTACGTGGTCTTCGAAAGTGATTGTGTTGATGACTATAAGTATAATATTTCCTCAAATATTAAGCAAAAAAAATAATTTTAAAATTAAGCCCTAATGGGTTATCAACAGACAATATATTGTAAAGCTTTTTCTAGAATCTGATAAATTTCACATAAAAAAGAACTAACTACATGGAAACTATTTCCTTAAAAAAAAAAATTATATATTTATTTTTTAAATAAACATCTTTTATGAGAATAAATTCCCAAAAATTAATTCTGATGGAAAATATTAGTCAATGTTATACTTTCAATCTTTCATTACTTCTGATATAGACATGTAACTCAAATTTTTCATATTTTCAAGATTTCATTAGTTGATTAATCAATACTTTGACCATGTATATAATAATTGGATAATGTTAGGTTTTACAAAGACATCACTCAGGTTTTCTCTGCAGTCTTTGTCAACTGGTACAACCTGTATTTTCAACAAAGCTTTAATTATTGGATTTTACTCTCTCACGACAATTGCTTGAGATCAAAATTATTAAAAGATTCTTTGAATTTTATTTTTATTTTTAAAAGCATCTTTGAACTTCAATAAGAAAATATGAGAATATGAGATCATGTTCATGCACAATGGACTCTTGGGGTAATTACAAAATAGACACTGTTGAGGTTTTATATTGATAATGATCTAAGAAGCTACATGGATGGCATTGAAGTTAACAAAATATTATAACAAGTCACTTGGAGCTCCTTAACAACTCTTTAACTTTTATGTGGTTACACAGTATTTATTTTCAGCCCTAGCAGTCTCATTTCTGTAATGAGATATATGTTTCGTTAAATAAAACATATATTTTTCCTTAATTTCACATAATGAGTATGTATAATTCATTCGAGTATATACTTCATGTTTTATTAAATACATTTTTCAAAAAAAGTTTGTGAGTGCATGTAGAGCAATACATGTAGAGGGTTATAAACATCATTATCCTAACTTTTAATCTTGCTCAAAAGTGTTGCAAGAGCTTAATATATTCTTGTTAGTGTCTTTTCCTTGGAACATAAAATATTTCACTAACAAATAATTCTATTTATCGCGATCTTAGGCTCAATATAATGTGAAAATTCGAACTAATAGGATGCCTAATTTGGCCAAAAAAAAGCTACAAAACAAAGGTTTAAGGCTAAAAAAGATAACCTGGACCTCCTTGATTGTTTCCCCCAAAAGATTAATGGTGTTACATCTTTGTCATTTTGATTGATTCGCTTAAACAATGACATCAAAAACGATGTAATTAACAATTCACAAATACAAGATCATCCTAAACTTGTAAATTCCTTTAATGAGTAGTCTAAGTATCCATTTTTAAAAGTTACTTTGAACTTCACTTTCAATATTTTTTGGAAGTTGTTATCAACATCAAACATGAGATCATCCCAACACACAGCATGAACCAATACAAGCTCTTCAACAGCCCTAATCAATCTTAAAGGTCCTTTATTAAATTTGATAACTACTAAAGCTTAATGATTGATTGTTTAATATATTTCTCACTAAATAACAAAAATTTGCTTATGTAAATGATACCACATCTATTTTAATAACTGGTCTCAATTCGGGAGAAAGAACAATTAATAAACACAAAAGAAACAGCCGCTCTGGTTCTACATTTGTTCAAATGAAATGTTTTGTAAGTATCTAATTATGTTGCGAAAGCTACAAACAAGATTGAAAATTAAGGCATTGATATATCCATTGTTAAGTTTAATTTAATCATTAGCTATCAATATGAGCTCGACCCGTTCGAGGGGTGATGTAGGAACCGATGTCATTAACGATATTATCTTATGCTTAATTGAGATTAGATACCAACTTCATACCATGCCAAATGAACTCCCTTGATATAAGACAATGTTGCTTAATGACAGATCTGAGAGTTTGAGTGAATTTTCATGTCTCTTCAAAAGGCATCTTTTGCTTTCTTTTGTCAGGATTCCCATATTAAATGCTACATTTCACTGTAATTCTTACCAACCCATCAATATCTATTTAAGAGTGTTGTCTGGGTTTGCCTGTCTTTGAATTCCCAAACTAAAACATTCAGATCCAAACATTTAACAAAGAAAACTTGTCTGATAAACTGTGTCATGTCATACATTCACTGGGGAACAATTGTGACTCATCAACCACTAAATTTAATACTGACCAATTTGGAAACCCATGTGCCCAACATAATCTCAAAACACAGATTGATTTGATTGCACTGTTGGAAAGCTAAATATTTTGTTTACCCAGACCCTTCTCTTTTTAATAACAAACATACAGCTAATTTAGATATTCATTGCATCAAGACATGCACTTGTGATCTATCTTCTATCTCTCAAGGTCATATTAAAAAAATGCAATAGACATCTCAATTATCAAGCCAGATTTAACAATATATACACACACACTTACATGGTTTTGAAAATTTTGCAGTATCCCGAGATCTTAGGGATTTTATTCCACCATAATCAATACTGTTCCTAGTCATGTGCCCTGTGTTTTCAACAAATATTAAATGACAGCATATACTGAGATGCTCTACAGCCAGAAACAACAAAAATCTAAACAGGATACAGGAGTAGATTAGGGAAGAGATTTCAGATTTCTCAAGTTAAATATACAGCTGTGTTTGCAACAGAACAAACTTAGCTTTGACATCAAGTAAATCCTACCATACAACTCCAAAGTCAAATGTTATGATAATATAAGGTTGACAAGTAATAGAAATGTAGTTACAGACAGAACCACTATTTTTTATAAATATTAGTCTTCATCTTCGTCGTCTTGTTTGGACGAGGAGAAATCCCCGCTCGCGCACCCCCTGCAGCCACAATGGACACATTCTATGACCTTCTCTTCTCTCAGGTTTTTGGGGACTCTGCAGACGCACGTTGTGCCGAAGTTGTGATCGCGCGGTTGCATGCATCGAAGGCAACAGAGTCGCTCGTAGCCCGACTGCATTTACATGAACATGCACAGTAAGAATAGATGAGCAAAATTTAATGGAAATGTTACACTCGGTCCCCGTTTCCAATCTCAAACGCACTGTGCCATGTTTTCATTTTTTTTTTTTAAATCATATACCTCATCTAATAAGGTATATATTTTTATAAAAGGTGAAATATATACTCTAATGAATTAAATGATATCATTTATAGAAAATGTAAAAATTTTCCAACGAGGTATATACCTCGTTACAGTGAGTGGAGGGGGCTAACGAGCAATATGGGACTGTAAAAAGGATCTACTGTTACAGTGCTCAAATTTAATATGGTAGGCCCAAAGCATTTTAGGAGAAAGAATTGTGCTGAATGGCAGGATTTTGCTGCACTCTTGACTCTGGATTAGGAAGTCCCATAAATTTAAACATAACCATAATTCATCTTAAAAAAAATGGTTTCACCTACGGAGGTATCCTCAACCACTCGGAAGTAACTTGAATGAAGTTTGACTAAATTAGCCACAATGATTCACTCGGATTAGGGGGTCTACCTTGTTAAAATATGCTAGTAGTTAAAAAATGTGAAAACAGCCAACAAGCATGGATATGTTTCACAAAGGAGTAGAGGATGAACCTTCTTCCATTTTGCAATAAGGTTGCGGTCAGCGTAGTCTTGATCCAAGCAGAACTCATAGAGCTCCTTCGATATCTCCTTTCTTCGGTAGTAGAGGTCAAATATGTAACGGCTTCTCTGATTGGCAATTCGAAAAATTGGCCATAATGCTTCACACTTTCTCTTGCCATCATGTGGATCATTTTCAGCTGCACATGATTGTATCATTTGGGTGAGCATTCTAGTGTATGTGAAATATCTACTAAGGTAAATAGCTGATACTGTTTTGATAAATTAAGAAAAAGAAATGCACCTTCTCTCATCTTTGCCTCAAACCCACGGAGGGTGGGCTCAATAAGCTCCCAGCCCTCAGGATATTTTACTCGGTTTGTCTTAATCTTCGGCATGTTCCCTCAACTGCAATGAGTTTTCAACCTGTCAGCGTATGAAAGATCAGAATATGCCACAAGGCCTACAACATATGAAAAGTGCACAAAAACCGGAGTTTCTTAAGATTTCAGTTCTCATGGAGGGTTTCCTCGCCCACAATTCTTCATAAAGAAAACCAGGTATCTTATTCATTAAGCATAATGCATCAATAGTATTGATCACAACTACCAGTCCAACTGGATGTTTATAGACAACATTACTTTTTTTCACCTTGGTTGAACAAAAATAAGTTTCTTGATGTTACTAGGCTATGTAGAGGCAATCAATTGATCAAACTTCTGACAGCATCGTCAGAGGGATTAATACAGCAATATAATGGAGACAAAGACATTCATATCAGAGAGTGGAACCAGCGCTGATACAAGGTGGACAAAGTGAAGAAATTTGTTTCGTTCTGCTCCTCAAAGACAAAGGAATAATAAAGCCAGTGATTTTGTTTAGTCTATTCTTAAATTTGATTAGACGAAGTTTCGCCTCCTGTATGGACCAGGGCTGCAGTGAGACCGACAAGATATCATACTTGTAATTTATGGAAAAACGGCAAGTAGCCCTCTCTATATCTGTGAGAGTTTTTTTTTTTAAAATTTTTTTTGCTGCTTATATGTAAGAGTGCTGTAACCACATAATCTAGATTGTGTGATGACTATGTACCTAACCATGTATGATTATCATATATCTTATGTGCCGACAGTTCAAAGGTCCAGTCAATCTCTGCAAGTTGTTGTGCAGTGTGAACCCCCGCCCCAATTCTCCATGGAGGATAAGGGGAAGTCACACGAGCCCGGATATTCTAGACATTTTCCATGTATTTTCATATAACAAAACAACCTCAACATGCAACAAAAAACATGATATTAACAAATCCAAAATAATCTATAAATGTAAACCAAATACACCACATAACTTTGTCTACAAAGTCACTACAGAACCATCTAAATTAATTCTCCTCAAGATCACACACAATTCTCCATATGGTTATCCCATAACCAAGTCTGATGTCAACTGAAATAAAATCCTCAACAGCACATCCCACATGTTAACATTGTTTTCATCACAAAAAGTCAAAACCCATATCAACCAAAATTGCTCAAAGAAGATGCGGGCAGAGACAACAAAATTTAATATCATGCCACAGATCCATGCATATTCAGAAAATAATCAGTTTTCTCAGATGTTCTAAAACATTATCTAATGGGAAAATGTTACACTAAGTCTTTTTTTTTTTTTTTGAAAAGAAGGTTGGCTTTCGCCTTTGTATTCAAAGTGAAAGCCCCAAGGACAAGATAATTACAAACCCATCCACCTCATGTTGACAGAACCCACATCAGGACATGAAAAAAAGAGGAGTGCTCTACTTAATGCATCCCACCACAAGAAACCAATCCCTGAACCTCACAGCCCCTGGATGGTTAGTCTCCCTCCCATCAGAGAAATCTCGCGCGCCACTGCACAGCATTTCCCCCACATCACAATGAACCTCATAGCCCCCTCACAGATATTGTCCACATATGGAGTCGATCCCTTGAACACCACCTGATTTCTCGTCAACCAAATGGACCATATCATCGCCGGGATCAAGGATTGAGAGATTTTAGCCTCCACACTCCTATCTCCAACCGATCGCAGACTCTTCCCCGCCCTCCATAGGTCCTCCAGAGTACCAAAAGGACCACCTAGCACCATCACTGAGCCAAGCCACTGCCAAGCATCCCGCGCTAAAGGACACAACAGCAACAGATGTTCCACCGATTCCTCCGCAGCACCACAAAGACCACAGCTCGTAATGGTAGTAGAAGCCCATTTTGCCAAATTCACCCTTGTGAGAATCTTCTGTTGGTCGAACAACCAAGCAAAAAACTTAACTTTTAGAGGAATCTTACAACCCCATATTTCCTTATATTTTCGGGTCACCACCTCATCCCTCGATCTCGCACGACGCAGCCAAGCGGTATGTTACACTAAGGGCATGTTTGGCAACAAACCCCAAAAGCAGCTTTTAGCTTTTGGGGTTACATCAATTCAAATACATCATCATTTAAAAGCTAAAAGCTGTTACCAAACAGGTCAACTTAAATACATCATCATTACTAGATTTTATCTCTAAACTGTACCTCGAAATCTGTGTTTTATAAAGCAGTCATCATCATTACACCCTCAAATCATCATCATTACACCCTCAAAAGGTGTGCATAAAGCTGCAAAAGCTAAAAGCTGCTTTTCAAACTGTGTTTCCAAACGCTACCTAAGTCTATTTTACAGTCCAAAATGCAAATTCCACATGTTTTCATTTTTTTTTAATCATATACCTCATCTAATGAGGTGTGCACTTTTATATTCTCCGATGAATTGAATGTTATATATACCTCGATACATATATGTGGGTGGAGGCGACTATCGACGTATATAGGGCTGCATTTGGGACTGTAAAAAAGACTGAGTGTAACAGAGCTCTATCTAATATGGAATTGGTGACTGTACACATCATATGAACATGAACCCACATAAACCCACACTTAGTTTTCTCTTTGGCCAGAGTTATGGATTTGCTCCCCATAAGTCTGGTGTTCAAATACTTTCCAGACTTGATGCACATGATTTGTGGGTGATTCTGTGCATCCAGGGTTGTCCCAACTAATGTTGGGGTTCCTCATCACCAATACACACATACACACAACAGTGACTTCCAAGCTCCCATCTTTAAGGCATGAATTCAAAAACCATCATTGATTTCTACAACTTCTATGGTGCCCCCATTTCAATTATTATAATTCCTTCACACATACATCAAAAGATAAAGACACATGGACACACATAGAGAGAGACAAATCTAAGACACCTATGAGCGATTGCAAACAAAGATTAACAATGAAGAGAGAGAGTTTACTTGGAGAAGCGAAAGCTTGGAAGCGATGATCGTCGAGTGCGTGTTAGGGTTTCTGAAGACACCTATTTCGACTGATCAGATGCGACGAACAAACAAATTGTTGTTTTGATTCTGTCTTTATGTTATCCGACTGAATTTTTAGCTATATTTTAAAAACACAAAATCAATTAAATTTGAATCGTGATATTATAATAATAATAACATAATAAAAATATATTACTAAATGAATAGATTTATAAAAATATAAAATATTTTAAATAATCTTTGCATAATTATCTAATCTTAATTTTAATAATTTTTTTAGATTTTAATTTAATTAAACATCATAACTATGATTTTATTATATAAAATATAAATTTTTTATTAGATTTCATATTTTAACAAATAATTAATTACACTTTCTGTGAATAAAGAACCAGTTAGTTTAATCAATCCATAGTTGATTCTCAAAAATCATCAGTTCAACTTGTGAGTTCATTAGGTTTTATCGGTTTTTTATATGATTAGGTTTGAAGGTAAACTGAACTAGAATTTAAAGCGAGTGAAGGTTTAACCGGTTCCATTGACCAGATTAAAACATTGATTTTTTAGAGGCTTAGAGCAATGTTACATCTTTCTTATTCTTAAGCATGGCCCCTAGAGGGCTTAGTTAATCCATGATTTATATTTCATCTTTCTTTTCGTTTGTTTCGAAAAAGATGTCGATCAATTTCGACTCTTTCTTTTTTCTATTAATTCGTTTCTAATTGAGATGTATGAATTCCTAGATCTATGTGTCTATATATATCATGTTCATGGATCAACGAAAATGTGCAAATGCTCCATTTGCATATGCCATATTATGATATTCTTCTTTTGCATATGGCATCGCCACTCCTTTTTGCAGCATCTACTAATTCAAAATTTAATTTGAAACTTATGTTTTAACCCAGATGTTTTTGGGATACCGCTAATAATCAATGAATGGCAATTGCTTTTCTTTGTACAGATCATATGTCAATATATAAAAACTTAATGAATCGATCTGCCTACACGTCTTGCTTTTACTGCTAGGAAGAGAGAGGGAGGCGGAGCTGGTGGGCGGAGGGTGGGGGGGTTCTCTCTCTCTCTCTCTCTCTCTCTCTCTCCCTCCCCCTGTCACCCCACCGCCGCACTCACCTTACCATCATCGTCCACTATTGACCCGAACTCTGTTCAGGTTGAAACTTTCATGTTGGGGTTAGGTTCGAGCTCAATGGTTTACTTTATGAGTTACGTTGTGAACAAACATTTAACTCGACTAAATCTGTCCAAGTTGCACCCGCGGGTGTGCTCACTTACATGGGTTGTGAGGTTGATCCGTATCATGTGGAATACCATCCAGTTCTAGCAAGCCAAAGAGTATCTCTATTTGCACCCCTCCAAACTATTTGCAAGCCACTCCAATTTGTATGCCCTCCAATTTAATTAATCTCTTTGCACACCCTTCTAATTTGTACACCCCATCCATGTAACTCAATTTCTTTTCCCCGGATCATCTCTTATTGTTGTTCTGTCACTCTCCTTTGCTGGTCGTCCACCTTTTTCTGAAGGGGGACATACAAATTAAATAAGGGTTTTTTATTTTTAAGTTCCTATAAACTGTAGGATTTAATGATCAATCCATCACTTCTTCATATTTTGGTTTTAGTCCCTAAATTTAAAAGATATGTTCTTTTTCAGTCCCTCCCAAGGATTAAAAAAAACTAAATAATTTAGGGATAGATCCCTCTCAGAAACTAAAAAGGAACATATCCTTTAAAGCTGGGGACTAAAACCAAAATATTAAGAAGTGAGGAATTGATCACTAAATTCTATAGTTTATGGGAACTTAAAAATAAAAAACTCATAAAATAATTTAAATGAATCTTGGATTCTCATATTCATTTTAAGAGCTATGCAAACAGATTCAAGAGTACCCCAATCCAAACATGCCAGGTAAAATGTTATACTCAGTCCTTTTTATAGTCTAAAACGTAAATCATACATGTTTTCATTTTTTTTTTAAATAACAAACATTGTATAATAAGACATATGATTTGATAAAAAAATATATATCATTCCATTCAAAATTGAATAAACTCATTTTTAATAAATATATAAAAAAAATTTAACGAGGTATTTACGTCATCCAATGATTCACTGGAGACATGAAATTGCATTTCTGAAGACGGATCCCATATGCAGCCCAAAAAAATTCGGCCCAACGAAATAGGCCCATTTTTCACATCAGTTCAATTGAACCGTTCGATCAATAAACCCTTCCGATCAAACAGACTTCCAATGAACGGTCACAGATCAAAATTCCATCCATCGAACGGACGAAACAAATTAGAAGCCTCTGTAGTGGACTCACTCAGTGCCTCCCCCATCTATATAAACAAAACCCTAATCAACATTTCAGACCTTCAGAAACCCTAAATTCAGACGGCGACGTTCGATTCCAAGCCTTCGCTTCTGCAAGTAATCTCTCTCTCTCTCTCTCTGGATCTCTCCGTCTGATCGATTTTATTGTTAATCTTTCTTTGCAATCGGTCATACATGTCTTAGATTCCTCTAATTTGTGTTGTGTGTGTGTCAAATGCGGTTGAAACATACAAATTTGAAATGGAATCCATGGAAGTTCGTGGAACTAGTGATGGGTTTTTTAATTTATGCCTTAAAAATATGAGCTTGAAAGTCGTTGTTGATGTTTTATTGGATATTGTTTAGAATATATGAAAAGGATTGATTTTTCTGATTATCTGTGGATTTATTGCACGATATTCAATTTCATTGTCTCTGCTCGCATTTTCTATGAGAAATATTGGTTGATCTGGGATTTTTTGTGGTTTAAACGATTGAAAGCTATAACTACTCCAGTGAGATTCTGCCCATCTTGAAAAATAATGATGGTTTTGTCTTTGTACCTTTTGAGGTTTATTTTTAAACTTCATTGCTATTGTAAGGTTAAGACATGTGTATGAAGGCATTTCAATCCAGCAAAGGTGTGTCTTTTTCGTGCCACAAAAATCTGTATTGACATGGCTCACACTATTGCCAAGTTTGAGTCTTGATCTGGCCAAAGTATGATGTGGCAATCTCTCTCTGTCTCTATTTAAGGGGACTGGTATCTTTGATGTTTTACATTGAATGGAATTAAGATGAAGGTTATTATCGAAAGAAAAATGATAAAAATTCAATAGAAAAGATTATATTTTATGCAGCATTTGAGAAAGGTTTGTTCTTAGTTTCTAACGAGGACAGTCACACTTTGGAAATAGGGGTTATTGACACATGGATCTACCTTTTTATTTGGATTGGGATTGGATGGGACAGTGTTGGTCTAACAAAATGTAGAATTTATTATTAGACTTGTTATAATGTGTGGAATTTTATTATTATTTTATAAACTCTCTAATTTAAGCATAATAGTGGGGCTGTGAATGTGACAATGTTTATGTTGGCTATCTGCAAGGGGGTTCTTCCTTGTAACTCTGCTATTGCATTTTTTAAAAATAAATCCGGGAGCTGTTGTGGTTGATTATGTCATCTATCCTAGTCTATTTCATTTTCATCCTAGTCTCTCTCTCTCTCTCTCTCTCTCTCTCTCTCAGGCTTACAGTTTTGTTTTGTTTTGTTGTATTTTTCCAATTCTTCTTATTAATATTCTAATAAGAAGAATATTAAATCATCTATCTTTTTTAAACCTTTACCTCTTTATTTGGTTTTCCCTGCATATTCGTCTGGGTCGACAATGAGAATCTATTAAAAGATTGTACTCCAGCTTTTACTAATGCTTGCTATAGTTACTGAATTTTGAGGTAGCATGGGAATTCACTTGTTAACTCTCATTCTTGTTCATACAGAAATGAAGGTCATTGCTGCTTACCTGCTTGCTGTTCTGGGAGGGAATCTTGAACCTTCAGCTGATGATTTGAAGAACATTCTTGGATCAGGTGGACCTCTTTGTTTATCTATTGCAGTATTGCTGGTTTCCAATAATTTTCAAGGATAATTGTTATTTCTCTCATCATGCTAGAGCATCACTCATTGTTTCTGGTCACTTATTTTTTTATTACGTGGTATGAGTCGTACGACTTCATTATGAACTGTAAGTTCAGTGATTGTATCTGAGCTTGCTCACTTAATCATTAAAACTCATGGCACTTTGGTTACTGAATAAATAGTGGCATTTTTTTTTGTATTGATTATGTCATGGTCTAAACAATGCCACTTTTTGTTTATTTGCAGTTGGAGCTGAAGCAGATGATGATAAAATTGATTTCCTCTTGTCTGAAGTCAAAGGTAAAGATATAACTGAGCTCATCGCCTCTGGGAGGGAGAAGTTTGCTTCAGTGCCTTCAGGTGGTGGAGGTGCTATTGCTGTTGCAGCACCTGCTGCTGGTGGTGCAGCTGCTCCTGCGGCAGCCGAGCCGAAGAAGGAAGAGAAAGTAGAAGAGAAAGAAGAATCAGATGATGTAAGCATTGGCGTTCTTGAAGTGTTTTATTCCCTGTCATCTAGTAGCCATTGATTAGCATGATCTTGCTTCTATAACCTTTTGATGACTTAAATATGCAGATGAATTCACTGACATAGTTGTTTGCATGCATGATGCATCCAATCGCCTCACTTCTGATTATGCTTATTCCGAGTAATATAATAGTAATGAATGCTTATTCACACATTGTTACTTGTAGCACTTGATCACCTGATCACACATGCACGTCTTTCACATGAGTTAGGATACCTTAGTTTGCATACTTCATAAGACAGTAAGATTTTAGGAGAGGTTGAACAAGTCCATGATTCCTTTTTTTTCCTTGCGTGAGTTAACCATTCAAGTTTTGAAAATCTTTGTCATGATGCCCGCTTAAAAATTCTCTTGTTCAAGAAATTGGTCCAGTTCTTGCTGATTATTATGATTTCCGGCCCACGAATGATGCCCGCTTAAAAATTCTCTTGTTCAAGAAATTGGTTCAGTTCTTGCTGATTATTATGATTTCCGGCCCACGTATCTTTTTTGTGTTAATTTTATCACATGTTCTTTCAAAAAAGAAAATATCATATGTTTCTGATGCATTTTGCTATCTGGTATTTTATTGCAGGACATGGGCTTCAGTTTGTTTGACTAAGCGCTCAGAACGGGTGCTGAAGGAACATCGTCGTAGGACTTTTTTTTCTTCCGTAATTTAGTCAGTATTTAATGTATGGTTTCTGAAACAATCATCCAACTTTGGAATGTTTGAATTTTTGTTACATATCAATGTTTGGTAGTTATTGAGGGTAAGTGAAAGAATACTTTTATAAGGATTCAGATTAGTTGTCTGTTACCTTTGTGTGGTTCTGTTATTATTAGCAGGGTTTATTGAATGATATGTGTTTCTGCTTGATCTTGTCATTATTTGCTGACCAGCCGCAGCAGGTAAATTGATTTGCTTTTTAATCTGATGCTGTCTCACAAATGGTTTTTGCAATCAAACATGGGACAAAGACATGCACTGAAAATAGTTATTTGTGTTTGTGAACTGCCACTGATTTGTTGTTACCATTGTGAATGAATGCTTTAAATCATCAGTCGCATGAGCATGCATTTGCTATAATATTTAGATGTGATTGTTATTAATAAAAAATAAGGAAATATTTGCTTCATAACATCAGTGCATTTTGTGGGAACAGTTCTGTTGCTTTGTGTGGTTGTAGAGACCTGTTCAGGTGACCTTTTCTTTGGACAAACTCATTTTATAAACCAAGATAACAAGACATTTCATCCTCTTGATATGTTCAAATCAGTTTGTGTGAAAAGTTGTATTAAATTTTGGATTACTTTTTTTCCCTTTTTGCATCATTAGATATTTGGGTTTGAGCTTTTAAAACATCATTTTAAATCAAAGTTTGATTTGAATGATAAAAATGACCTAGACAAGACAGCTTCTCGTATTCTCTCAGAAAATTGATTCTATTAAATGCTAAAATATAGATCATCTTAACAAAGATTATATTTTCGTTTTCATTTTGTTATTTTGATAATCAGAATATTATTAAAAAGCAGATCCAAAAGCAGCCAGTGTATATAATCCCATCACTGCCTTTGTTGTCCATCTATATTATAGAGCAATATTAGACAGACATTTATTACAGATTTGAAAACGTCAGTATTGTAAAATTTGATCAAAACACATACAGCTTAGCTAATACAAGCAGCAATCCTTAAAGCACATTCTCTTTGAAACAAACAAGCGAATTGGCTGCAATCCTCATTAAGTTATTATTATTATATATATATATATAATAATATAATCAATACTTTCAAAGTTCCCAAACACACTTGAAAAAAAAACTATCCCATTATAAATCTGAAGATGCTTTTAAAATCCAGGAGGCATTGCATTGGGTAATCAGATATGATGTATCATCATCAGAGGGCAGATGCGAAGGCCAGGCCTTCCTTGGTCAGCTTCTCCAGGTCTTCAACTGGCGGTTGGACCTTCGCAACCTTGGCGATGGCCTTGTTCTCCTCCGGCGTCCCGGCCTCCAAAAACGCACCCACCACCCTGCCGTTCTTGATCCAGTAGGCCCCGAACTTTGGCTTGGACGACTCCGGATTGTTGTCTCCAAACAGAACCGTGTCCCCGACGTTGTCCCCGTAGAACTGCCATGATAGGTTGAAGGAACGCGAGTAGAAGAAGGGGAGGTAGTCGTATGTTTCGATGGATCCGCCTTCCTCGCTTGCTTTGATAGCCTTTTAAGAAAAGCAATAGAATTAGGGTGCGTTTGGACACCGATTTGGAGGAGAAAAAAATCTCGTAAACCAGCTTTTGAGAACAGCTTTTCAGGAAAGGAAGAACACTTTTCTTAGATCCCTGGAAAGTTGTTTTTTGCTTTTGGGGCAAGTTCGAATTAAGTATGATTGTTATAAAAGTAGAATCTCTAAAAACTCGTTTCAAAATGCAGATGTGTCCATGCAGAAGTAATGACATGGCAGTGAATTCTATTGATGTCCTCTTCAGATGATAAATGCAGAAAAGGCATACCTTCACAGCTTGTTCAGCTGATTTTCTGGCATGATCGACGTGCTCCACTCTCCTCAACTCATTGTACAGCTTCAAAGGGAAGGTTGCAACATCTCCCACGGCGTAGACATCAGGCACACTTGTTTTGAAGTACCCATCAGTCTGAATTTAAAGAAATGTTTGTAAGATCGATGTTCATTCAAACATAAGCCATGCATGCTAGCTTAGCCAAACAATGTGATCTTCAGAAAATAGTATGATTGCAGAGTGAAGTTCATATAAACTAAATGGTTGCAATGTTGAATCAAAATCCAACCAGCATGACAGAAGAATTTAAAGGATGAAGGAAACAGACATCACCTTGATTCCATTTTTTTCTTCCTGAACTTGGCCCTTGAAAAGTGTGGTCAATGGTCGCCCTCCAACGCCGACAACAACAATATCAGCATCCAACACTCTCCCGTCCTTCAGTTTAACTGCTGTAACCTGAATGCATTCCAACCCGTCCATATGATCATATGATGGTAGAAACTATTAAAACTAAAGAAAGAAAGAAAGTGTGCATTGATTTGAAATGCATAATTAAATAGAGAGGTATTTCACAACTTACATTTCCATTTGTATCAGAATCAAATCCCACAGCTACTGTCCCCTTGATTATTTTTATCCCCTTATTTGCATAGTAACCCTCATAAAAAGCAGCTATTTCAGCAGTGAACAGACGAGGCACTAAGAACAAAAGGACCGATGTGAGGATACAACCACCATGCTTTCAACATCTCTTGAAATAAAGCACATCATCGATAACAAAATATTTGAAAAAACATAGTTCCTATCCTTAATCATGTAAATTATGTTATGTAATGGCTGTTTTTTTTTCTAATGAACTTGTGAAGGGATAAATCGGTGATGGAACTTACTGCACCATGGTTCAGGGTACACCATAGTAACGTCAAGGTTGTTAACCTTCAATGCCGCACCAAGCTCAAGACCAATGTATCCTCCCCCAACAATCACAGCCTTCCCGTCTTTCTTTTCCTTTATAGACGCTACGAGCTTATCAGCATCATCAATTTCTCTCAAATAGAAGATGTTGTTGGCGTCTGCTCCTTGAACACCAAAGTCAGTTAACTTAATGACCTGAAATCAAACAATGTATTCAGTTTTTTTTCCCTGATAAACATTAGCATTGTCAACTGAGCAAAAAACAAAACTTCGTTGCTACTGAATTAAAGAAATGGTGATCAGTTGTTTTGTAATCATCAAAGCCACAGTTCTCACAAATTCCACCGCTCACAAACTATTATCACAGATGACCAAATCAAATCCATCCATGTTCTGGGATTGGTTAAAAGCTATCCATATAATCCGCTTCATGGAAATCTCACTCTTCTAGTTTGAAATAAAATGCATCCAGAGTAAGTTCTTTAGTTCAACCAAAGATGAACATCTTCCAGTGCTTCAAATTCAACAGCCAATCCAAACAAAGATGAAAAATTTTCAGGTGCTCTGTGCTCCAAATCAACAGCTAGTCCAAACAAAATGAATAATTTTCTGATCATAGTAATATACAAGGTATAGCTCTTTGCCCAAAGGCATTGGGGGATGAGCAAGTGGTGTTTGTGCTATGAAAGTGATCAACCTGTGTCAGGCTCTAATGAACCACTATCATAGTGCAGTGGTACATGAATGAATGAATGCGTGATCAATGAGTCATTAGAAATGAAATAAAGCGCGATTAGGATTCAATAATTTCCCAACTGAATAAGTATAACAGAGTGTTTATCTTAACAAATCCTTCTTGGGTACTCACCGTCGATCCAGTTGCAATGATCAAGACCTCATACTTGAATGTTGCTCCAGCTGCACTAACGAGAGACTTAGATGCAAGATCTGCCTTTACGATTTCAGTGCTGAGGAGCAAGTCTATGCCTGCAGCAGTTATTTTGTAAGTTAGCAATGATAAGAAAGATATTTATTTTGCTCCTGATTTTCTTTCTTCTCTTTATCATTCATTTGCAGTTTCTTTTAAACATATCTAGGATTTGGGCTGTTGGAGAGAGCACACCGCAAATATGTGGAAAATCAATTCTTTATACAAGTCAAATATAAATAGAAAAATTTTATTCTCAATCAGCACACAGCATTACCAGGTCTATCCTTAAACAGAAATGTTCTGATAGCCTCACAGAATACATTATAATCACCTATGCAGGTTCATCGTATAGCATAAAGGGATAACATGTAGATCAAAATAACAAATCACATGCAACTTCCGATTATTCAAGAGAGAATTCAATTGTGTATAGAAAAGACAGAAAAAAAAAATGCAAATATTTTAGTTTTACGACAATTCTCAATAGGATAATATGCACTATCAGCCTATATATGCATGCTACAGAAGGACCATGACAGGGTCATATTATGTTATCTAAGGGAAAAACCAATAACAACATGGGGCTCACATGATCTAAAACCTTTGAGGCAAAGAAAAAACAGGTAAAGTTTCATTAGATTGAAAGCTTGGCAGATAGATGTTGAGGAAGCAAACGTCACCTTTCTCTGCATACCATTCAGGAAGTAGCCTCTCTCCGCCACTCCCAACACACACATGAAAGCCTGGGAGTCTAGCAGTCCCTATATATATATATAAAAAAAAGAACGTTACACAAATATGTAAGAATGGTTCACTATCATAACTTCATGATTAAAATTTCATAGCATTGTTGACTAAAATCTCTCCAAAGATTTTTGGGGCATACTTCATATGCTTCAATAATATCCAAGCAAGGTCATTTATTATGATAATGTAATTCTTTGTTCTAATGTCTCTAAGATGCTTCCCGTGGTTCGGTGCCTGAAACCTTTGCTGGTGTGCATGCAATAAAATTTATACGCGGTTAAGATTATATAAACATCATTATGTGCATCGCTTCCATGGATGATTCTCAAAATATGTCGATAAAATAGTGCATTATGAAACTTCTAGGCAGCAAGTGAATTAACTCATATGAAAACTAGACCTATTCAAATCTGTCCAAAAAATATCTTTAAATAAAACAAAGAAAGCATGTGACATCAACTTTAGCGACTTACCCTCAGGAAAAAGGTATGCCTTGCTAAGCGCTGGACGTTCATAAGGAGCAACCTGCAAGATAGCATCTAATATGAAGCAGGAGAGCTTTGTAATTGTTAAACACATCCAAAAGATTCCTGATTTTCATAAAATGATTCTAAAGTCATCAATATGCATGTCCTCAGGACCGTCCATATGTTTGCCACACAAACTCAAGCTATACAATGCAAATCAGAACAGAGGAATTTCCCAAACAAGCATAACCTCATTAACAACAAACGGATTGATGACCACCAGCTTACAAGAAATAATATGAACTTCAATTATCGAACAACAATGAATGAAACTTTTTTTAAAAAGAAATCCATTGGTCCCTATAGTACCAATGTACCATATATGGCACAGCCATAAGAGATCCTTTGATGCAATACTGATGAAGTTATAGCTACTCATTTTTTGTATTAATTTGACACACAACACTTATCAAGAGGGTTTGTAACACAATCTGAGACTATGGAAATTGATACAATATATTTGAGAACAACTTCTTTAAGCAAATGTCAATGTCAACTAAGACTGTTAACCACACAAAACTTCTTTATGAACAACAAATTATTAATAAAAAATAATAGTGTGAAGGTTTAATAATGTAAAAATAGCAAAAAGAAGAGTTCCTCAAATTAGAAAGAAAATCTAGACATTTGAGGAAACCCAAACCCATATCAAATCATTATTGCGAAATTATAACAAAAAGTTAATAGCATCAACAAGATAAACACAATCATTAATCTTTTGTTGTGCTAAACAATTTCGTGGCATAATCATCCACCAATCCAAAGATTCAACAAAAAGCAAAGGTGATCCACCCTTCCAAACTAACATATACGATGAGAAAAAGCTAAACTTAAAACAAAAAATACACACCCAATTCCAATCACCCATTAGCAGCATCCAAGATAACTTGGAAAAAAGTAATTGAGAAATTTGAAAGATAACAAAATAAGAGAACAAATTCATACCGCCTCCTTGGATATGATCGCAAGCTCGCCAGGCTTAACGCCATGCCTGCCAAATTCCCTAGCCGCATAACCCTATCACACGCCCAAGATTTTGGCAATTAGAATAATGTTACAATAAAAAAAAATCATTCTGTAAAGAGGACAACTAATCCTATGAAAACATTATTCCGCAGTTAAAGTTATATTCATGCAACAAAAAAATCTACAAAAATAACATGATAATAAAAAAAAAAATTGTTTTTTTTTTCCCTATCATGATGTTCGAATTCTTATAAACCATCGTATTTAAAAATAAACTCTCTACTCTACTGAGGCTGCGTTTGGATATGAGGTTGCAACACTAGAATCTACTTAAACTCATATCCAAATGGGCCTAAGATATGTATCTGACTATAAAAATATTAATAAAATAAAAATTATTTGAGACACCTTCAGAAATTATTATCCAAACAAATCAATTTCATTCATAAAGATTCAAATAATCAAACAAAAACAAAACATCTTTCAATTACAATTTCGAAACCCAAAAAAAATCTAAAATTTTCCTAGATTCTCCCACCTTTCCCAAAAATCTAATTATTAAACCAAAAAAGTCCAAAAATCCAAACGAAAAGATCCAATTTTTCTTAAAGAACCGCAAGATCTCACGTTTTTTCTACCAAAACAAACCCTAAAATCAATCGAAACACCACAACAATAAAATCCACAGACCTACTAAAAAAAATAAGCACAAAAGAAGAGAAACTCACAGCAGAGACGCCTCCTCCGACGATCACGTACTTGTAAAACTTCTCTTCCGCCATCAATGAATGGAAATATCGAAACGATTCGAATGAACAAAAATCACAGAGAGAGAGAGAGAGAGAGAGAGATTTATTTTTCCTTTTCAACGATTGGTATTTATAGCGGTTTGAACAGCCTATGTCAATCGTCTACGTGGCGATACGACTTCCGTCGATCATCTGATTGTGGGATCGATGAAATGTTTATTTTATATAGCCCCCTTATCTTTTATGTAGTCCATGCAACCCCTTGAAAATAGCAATGTAAATGTAAATAACTTCATTAATTAAAATTTTATTAACATATGAAAAATAATTTATAAATATTTCATTTAATTAAACTTGATTGAAAACATAATATACTAAAAAAACCCACGGCCGGCCCTGAGATTCATTAAACTGAAATGGGCCCTAGGCGAATTTATGAAATGGACCCCAAATAATATATGTTAAAAAAATATAATAACAACATAATTAATCTTCAAAATAACTAAATAAAAACAAAACAAAAATCACACTACGAATAACTATTATTTATGTTTTCATTTTTAACTAACAATAAAAAAAAACAAAAACAAACTCCTTAATATGTGGGATCTGTTAATGAAAATATTATATTTCTTGTAAATTCAAATGTACAACTAAATTCCTATATAATTGAAAATTTTAAATGAGTTATGAAAAACTAAAAAAATGATAAAAAGAAATAAATAGATGATTTTTTAAACAAAATAACTACAAAACTCCAAATATAAAAATAATTCAACCAAATTACAATTTTAAAAATCAAACATATAAATTAAAATTATGCATGAAAACACAAGAAAATTTAAAAATATATATTGAAAAGATAGTGTCCTTTTAGAAAAGAATAAATTTTAAAAATACTCACATAGTTTTAATACATCCATATTTTTAGGGATTTGGAGCCCATTTGCCTTTTATCGCCTACCCCTAGGCCTACTCTGAAAAACCCATACAATGTGTTAAGAATGCAAAAAACTATATAAAATGAAATTTTTGTCTTTTCTAGATATATTATAAAATCATATCTAAAGGAGTAAAATCGTCATTTATAAATTATTTTTGTATTTTTAACACATTATATTATATGGGGTTTCGTTATACTGTGTTAAAGTTAACCAAACAAAATATTCATAAAATATTTCTCAACTGTCAATAAAAAATTTTATTACGGGATTTTTTAGATTTATATAAATATTTTCAAGGGATTGTATGGACTTTAATAAAAGTCAATGGGTTATATGGATTTTGAACAGTTTAAAGGGGTTATATGAATTTTTCCCTTCTTAAAGTGAATTATTTGGTTGTAATTAATGTTTGGAAGGTTGACTGATTTACTCTGTGTGAACCGGTGTGGACCGTGACGTCAGCGCTAACGATTTATTATTGATTAGGGTTTATAATAAGAAGAAATATTAATGCGTTTTGTTTTTATGGTAACAATATATTGTAAATGAGATATCAATTGATTTGGGATTTGACTGTCATTATTTTTCATGGATTCTCTTCATCATTATTCATCTTAGTATTAATGTTTTCTTACTCAGATTTAGATTTATTTACATCAAAGTTTGCATTGGCAAAATGAGAGAATTTGGTTTAAAATATTGTAAATATTCTGGCTAATAGTTATGTACTTGAATATTTAGCTCTTACCTATATAATTTTTTTAAGGGTTAAAGACATTTAAGTCCTTACAAATATGAGAAAACCTATATAAGTCCCTACTAAAATTGAGGCAGACATACGAGTCCCTGAAAACTCAGAAAAATCCAATTATCATCCCTGAGTTAAATTTCCATCCAAATTTAACGGAATATTCATAGAATATTCCATCACATATAATTGTGTAGACATTGAAGTCCTTATAAACAGTCATAAAGACAAATCAGTCCCTGCAAAAAACAAAATTACCCCTCAAAGACTTTTACATTAAATTGTGTACACATTATAGTCCCTATAAACAATTATAAAGACAAATTAGTCCTTGCAAAAGACAAAATTACCCCTGAAAGATTTTTACATTTAATTAGATAGACATTACAGTCCTTATAAATAATCGTAAAGACAAATTTGTTCCTCTAAAAGACAAAAATACCCTTGAAGTATTTTTACATTTAATTGTACAGACATTGCAATTTAAAAATTAAATACCCTCTAAAAAAATGCAATTTCTACACAATTAAATGTAAAAATTCTTCAGGGGCATTTTTGTCTTTTACATGTACCAATTTATCTTTACGATTATTTATAAAGACTGTAATGTCTATCCAATTAAATGTAAAAATCTTTCAGGGGCAATTTTGTCTTTTGCAAGGACTAATTTATCTTTATAATTGTTTATAGGGACTACAATGTGTACACAATTTAATGTAAAAGTCTTTGAGGGGCAATTTTGTCTTTTGCAGGGACTGATTTATCTTTATGACTGTTTATAAGGACTTCAATGTCTACACAATTATATGTGACAGAATATTCTGGGAATATTCCGTTAAGTTTGGATGGAAATTTAACTCAGGGATGATAATTGGGTTTTTCTGAGTTTTCAGGGACTCGTACGTCTGTTCCAATTTTAGTAGGGATTTATATGGGTTTTCCCATGTTTATAGGGATTTAGATGTCTTTAACCCTATTTTAAATGAATTGTTCTAAGTGAAAATGATTAAAAAATTCTCTTAAAAGTTAGAAATACCCAAATCAGCCACTTTTTAAAGTTATACCTAAAAAAGTCTTATTTTACAATTTTAGAAACACAAAAGATTAATCTACCCTTATACAATTAGATCATTAATACATTACATACCTTTTAACTTTATCAAAATATTTCACCCTCTCTTTTGTTATATTTCATACATTTTCATATAGATCAACTTTTTTATTATAAATTCATTGTGATTATGTGGATTTTGTGAAATATGTATCAATATATTTTGAGTTTTTTTATTATGAACTCTATTAAATGTTGATGTTTCTTTAAAAAAATGAATATGTACTAATGACGTCATAAACATATATAAATAGCCAAAAAATAAATATGTAAATAAAGATTTAGAATACTAAAATATCATCTGTTGTATTGAGACACAACACAGATTTAAATTACATATTATGATTATACACAATGAAAAATGATAAACAACATGTAAGATATATATAAGAAACATACAATATGGTATATAATAACAAAACCTCTAAGGAGATTGATCATCATCATGTACCGAGAGATTGTTATTTTGTAGAAAAAATAGATTTTTAGTGTGGAATAATTGAATAGGGTTAGAAGGATGTTAAATATTTAATTACATAAGGGTATATTAGTCTTTTGTGTTTCCCAAATTGTGAAATGAGACTTTTTTAAGTATAATTTTAAAAAGTGGTTGATTTGGGTAATTCTAACTTTTAAGAGATTTTTTTTTATCATTTACCCTTGTTCCAACACAATTAATTAGACTAAATTAGTTAATAATTAAATAAATTAAATTACATAAAACAATCACATGTATAATTAAACACAAAATGAACATGTTACATAGATCTTTCTCAAAAAAAAAAAAAATGTTGAGTAGATCATATCAAAACCAATAGAACAACAATAATAGCTAAATATAACATCTTTTTAAAATTTAGAAAACAAGAAATAAAAAATTAATTATATGTACTTAAATATTTATTATGAGCCAATAATTAAGTTATTCACCCATTAAAATCTATTTACTAATAATAGTATACCTAATTAAATATTATTAGGTAAAACTTAATGAGAGAGAAAAAAGGAGGGTTTGTATTATTTAATTAGAAAATGAACTATATTTTGTTAATTACATTAATGAAATGTTATAATGGTCATAATAATTACAATTTTTTTTTTCACTTGCACATATTAATGCAATGAGACCTATAATTCCTTTAAGAGGAATTAAATAATACTTTAGAATATCACCAAACAAACATGGTTTGATTGTGTTGGGCTAAGCTTGAGATGCTATCTTTTCTGTATTAGTTTTATTAGTTTTAACATTTTGTATTTAAATAAGTGTCTCCTCATCCCCTTCAATGACCACATTTTCATCAAATGAAAATGATGCAAAACAGGTGGCGGACGGGTTCCAAGAGCGATGAATCTGAAAAGGTCCATTTGAGATTTTCAAATATTTACAAAAAAACCGGCTGGTAGAAATATGGCGCCCCGAACTCGAAATCGCCTGAAATTTTTACTGGAGGTAGATATCGAGGAGATCTACAACTTTTATCACTACGCCACAACACGCGCTTATTTTTTCATTTTTTCCATTTTTCGGCTCTCAAAATGGCATTTTTGCTATTTTTAGTAACTTTTTAGATTCTGCATATCTCCTTCATAATAATTCAGATTTGACTGAAATAAAATCCGAAGATCTTCTAAGATCCTCTAGAGTTAGTTACAACAAATTTTTCGTTTTTGTTATTTTTAGTAACTTTTTAGTATAAAAGGGGTATTTGTAATTTAGGGTTGACAATTTTTATTACTATATTTCTGAGTTTTATTATTCTATTTGATAATTGTGTTTTGTTGAAGGATCTTAACGGTTGTTAGATCTTTGTTTTAATTTTTCGCTGCGTTAGAAAAACATGATTTGATTGTGTTACAATCCACATGGACCATTCACAAAAATATTAACACTCCACACAAAGAACAACAAGAATCAACATATATATTAAAAAACAAATATAAAAACAAATATATTTCATTTCAATGCATAGATTAAAAAAAAAAAAAAACTGAATATTATCTGACACGGAGAGTCCGTTGAGGAATCCAATGTGACCGACTAGGTCACTATAACGTGCTGCGCGTAACACCGTAACTTAAACGGCCACTTCATACAGGCAACCCCCATCGTTTTGTCTTCGCATGCACTACACTGTACATATCTTAATATTTAATCACAACCGTCCATCACAGACTCAATAGAACTCCAGGGGCGTACGGGGCCCGCTGTCATCATAGACGTCCTTGGAAAAATCAACGGTTTTAAAAGAAGGAGGAACGTACGGTGGAGATACGCACCTGATGAGGGTCCAGTTCACCCCATCAAAGAATCGGTGCCGCTTGATCGCTGCTGCTCCCCTGGTCGCACCGAACCGTCTCTCGGGGTCCTTCGCTAACAGCCCTCTGATCAAATCTTTCGCAGCATCTGAGACCGTCGGTTCTCTCGGGAACTCCAATGAACGCGCAACGATGTTCGCGAGCGTCATCATCTCGTGGTTGGCGTCTTCACGGGATTGAGATCTTCTGTTATTAACTACACGAGAACAATCATTTAACGACCCCCGAAGATACTTTAACTTAGGGTCCGTTTAAAAATAAAGACTTAAAAAATCATTTTTAAAATAAAACTATTTTTTAAGATGATTTTAAACCTTTATTTTTTTAAGATGTTTTTTTTTAATTCAAGAATCAATATTTGAAAGGAGTTTAATGTTTAACAGAAAAAGTTGCTTTTCAATTCAAAAAATAGATTCCGACAAAAAAACATTGTTTTTGAGCTTTTTAAAACACATATTTAGAGAGAAAAATTAAAAGGAATTCAGCTTCTGATTCTGTAAAAAGCTGTCCTATTTGGCTGCATGATTTTAACTTTTTAGCTTTTAAAAAAACAAAAGCGCGCCCAAACGCGCAATCAAACGGGACCTTAAAATCGAATGCATTATAAATTAAAAATTGTGCATTTTTTTAGATAAATAATATAAAAAAAATTATAATTTTGAAAAACTTAACAGGGAGTGAGTTTTTTTACAGAATCAGTTTTACAATCGCACAAACTCACCAAATGTCTTTGACTTACATGACGCATTTTCATTGGCGGTTAAAGGGTTGTTCCACGTTCGATCAGACTCGCCTGTGAAGGGGGTGAAGCCGTACAGGAGCTCAAACATGAAGACTCCGAGTGTCCACCAGTCGACGGCGGAGCCGTGGCCCTCGCCGGAGACGATCTCTGGCGCGAGGTACTCGTGTGTCCCAACGAAGGAGTTCGACCGAACTTTCACGGGCTCCGAGATGAACTCCGGCGGGGTCCTCCGACGGCGAAAACGAGGCCACCGGAGGCGGCGGTGGAAGCAGGAGATGGCGGGAGCGATGCAGGAGAAGGCGGAGGTGATGTCGGAGGTGGGGGAGCCGGCGAAGGTGGGGGAGGGGGAGGAGGATTTGAGGGAGAGGTCGAAGTCGGTGAGCACGACGTGACCGTCCGATCTGATGAGGACGTTCTCCGGTTTCAGGTCTCGGTAGATGATCCCCCGCACGTGCATGTACTCCATCGCAACCACCACCTCCGACGCGTAGAACCTGAAAAAAGAACGGATTTTTGCTTATATACCCTTGGAAAAATCGTATATTATCAAAATTTCTTTCTTGAAAATCTATTATCATCAATACCACAATACCCCCACAAAACAAGGTGAAGGCCTAATTTAAAAACGGGTTCGGTGAGTTTTGAGTTAATAGAAAGCAATTTTTTTCAAACTGCTGAGTTAAAAGTGACAAATAGATTTCTATGAAAAAAATATTCAAAATCTTAGTTTTCTAGAAGTTGTGGAGACGCGATTTTCTGTAAAATTAATTTTAAACTTAGCTTTGATTTAAATCAGTTTTACAATCATGTAATCAAACGTAGCAAATTATGCATTTATTCCAAGTATTCATGTACTATATAAATATTTTAATTTTATAATAATACCCTTTAAAAAGGTATTCATAATTCATGCACATTTTAAACCATTTTTAAGGGTATGTTGAAAAATAATATTTCACCATGGATATTTTGATAACACGGGATTATTTAGTGAGTATGATGTATGCATCCCTCCATCAGTGGCAGTTCCGTAAATAAAACCGAAAAACGTGTCTATTTTGAAGGCGAGAACCACGCACGTTTTTGTGACAGTGGAGGTGTCCTTATCGCCGAAGCACGTCGTATTGTTATCTTTGGTTCAATATCAACCGTTCATTTAGTAAATTCAATCAACAGAAAAACATTTGTACGGTCCGATTTCGCTGGCAGATTCGAACCTCTGCGTTGGTTTACGAGGACTGCTGTTGGTATTCTCACACCCCTTCGTTGTGAGAATATCAAAAACCGTTTTGAACCAGAAAAATCAATGAAAACAGTTGTGCTCACCGAACGGAAGCCTCGTCGAAGCGTTTGAGGGGCTGACGTTGCCGGAGAACATGGAGGTCTCCGCCGGGACAGAATTCAGTGAGAAGCACCGACCACCGTCCGTCCTCGGCCGATCCGTACAGCCTCGGCAGGAACGGATGGTCCAGATCCTTTAGGATCTCCCTCTCCGCCCTCGCCCGCCCCTCCTTGTCCCGGACCGCCAGCTCCTTCTTGTCCATCACCTTCGCCGCCGCCACCAAAAATCCGCCGGAGCTCCGCCTCACCTCCGCCAGGTAGACCGATCCGATGTCGCCGCTCCCGAGACTCCTCACGAACCGGAGGTCCGCCATCGACAGCTTCTCTCCCGATCTCCAACGCCCGATCGCCTTCTCCGGCGGCGTCGTTCGGCCGTCGAAGCTGAATCCGGAATCGGACCCCAAGAAGTCCAAGATTATGCTCTGGAGATCGTCGGAGAGGTCCTCCGAGGCCGTTGATGCCGCCATCGACGGTTCAGATTGAATTCTCAGCTATTGAAATATAGTGAGAGAGAATGTGATGAATCTGTTTAAATAGGCAGCGTCGGCTTCCTATTCCACAGCCACTGATTTTTATAGTTCACGTCCATTGCGTCAGTTCAGCCGTCAGATTTAGCGATTCGAGATGATTATTGGACAGAAGGGGTGAGCATAGTCGTCATCCGTTAATGAAGTGATAACTAAAACACGCGGTGATGATTAGTGTTGATGTTTCGCCCATGACTGAGCTAGCCGCGAAACATCTTTCCCGAAAAAGTGGCGGAGGAAATCGATTGATGGATAAGGAAAATTTTTCCAACTTTTGTGAAGGATATGCGAAGGACCGAAAACGCTTTTCCGGAGAGCATGGAACAAGGATAAAATTAGATAAGAGATTGAATCCGACCCATATTGAATGGGTTTGAGTTTTGGATATGATTTAATCTAATCTGAATTTAATTGGGTTTGGGTTAAGGGATTAAACCTCAATCTGAAATGAAGATGATAAAATTTAAATATTTTAAGTTATATTTTAATTTTTTAATTTATTAAAAAATAAAATTTGAATTGTTCAATTTTTTTTTACTTATAATCTATCGGTTCCATAATTTCATTTCTATATTTTTAATATAAATGTTCATTAATTTCATTTTTTTTTATTATTTTTATGTGGAACATTGACTTTTATAAAGTTTTTAATTGCCTAGAATGATACATTTTAGAAGTTGAATCCTAACCCGAACTCAACTCAACCCGAACCTGACGGGTTGGGTTAGGGTTGGGTTTCTTAAACCCAAGAGTCGGGTTTTTTTTAACCTTGGGTTGTGTTTGGGTTAAGCTCCAACCTGATCCAACCCACCTAAGTTACACCCCTAGATTAGATGATCTTCAACGGTGGATTTTTATATTGAATAAGATATGTCTGTACGGTGTCTCTAGGTCAGTGAAGACCGTTGGATCACGATGAGTGACCGAGGAGGAGGTCCATTGATCAGATGTACTAAAATGATTGAATTGGATGGAAATCATAGTTTATGATTATTTGGACTCACGATGCTTTTTATTTTTTGAAACAGTAGGCATTGTCATTATGTTTGTGTAATTACAATGTCTAAATGGGGGATGAGAGGATTAGAAGAACACAAAAGCAATAAAGTGAAAAAATGAAGGGTGCCTAGTGGACGAGAGTTCACCCGACGACTCATCTGCACCTAGCTATATTCTTCCAGCACTAGTCAGTCTCCCTTGAACCGAACCCCCGCGGCTCCAGCTAGGCGGATACCCCACTCCTTGATAAACATGGTGACCGCTTGCCACAGATTTTCGATGTAGAATCTTCTCCCTTTGAACACCACCTCGTTGCGAGCTAGTCATAGGGCCCACGCACACGTCGGTACAATGGACCGGACCACATCTCCTTTGCATGATTTGTCTCCGCGGTTCATCAGATTCTCAGCCGCCTCCCATAACGAGTTCACGTTCTGCACTGACCTGAATCTAGGTGAGAGGTCTTCAAACCACCCCAAAGTGATGCCGCAATGGAACATGCCCCGAATAGGTGGTCCACTCGCGATGTTGAAATTTTGTTTGGCATTGATTTGCTTTTCGATGCATGAATACATGAATAGTTTTTGTTTTGGAAGGCTCTGTTAGCATGGATAGTTCCATGTTAATAATATCTTTAGTCCCTTCTGGAGATATTTTTTGTGTGGATAAAATTAAGCTAGTCGATCGGATATATATATATATATATATATACATAGGCGCACGATGGAGTGCGACCGTGCGCACGGTGCACCCCTCGTGCGCCCCGTAACGTCGACTGTGCGATCGACGTACTCGCGATCGCACGGTCGACGTTTTAAAAAAAAAAAAAACAAAAAAAAAAACGCGTTCGTCGTCGACGGGGGTGACGGGGGTCGACGGGGGCGACGTCGACGGGGGGTTGCAGAGGGACGGGGGTCGCGGTCCGTAACGTCGACGGGGGTTGCAGAGGGACGGGGGTCGCGGTCGTCGTCGACGGGGGTCGATTCGTCGTCGACGGGAGTCGCGGTCGTCGTCGACGGGGGTCGATTTCTTCGTTGTCATCGACGAGAGAGAGAGTGGTTTCGAGAGAGAGAGATTGAGAGAGAGCGAGAGAGAGAGAGAGAGAGATTGAGAGAGAGAGAGAGAGAGAGACAGCGAGAGAGAGAGAGAGAGAGAGACAGCGCGAGAGAGACGGTCGATTTTTTTTTTGTTTTTTTTTAAAAAAAAAACGTGGACCGTGCGATCGCACGACCAGCGATCGCACGGCCCACGTCAGGGGCGCACGATGGGGTGCACCGTGCGCACGGTCGCACCCCATCGTCCCTGTATATATATATATATATATATATATATATAATATATATATATATATAGTAACTTTCATATTCGGATGCAAATATTAATTTTTGGATTCAGATATCTTCAGATATATATTGGTTACAGATATTTTTTTGGCTAATTGACATGTTTAAATAATGACGTTAAATTGGATAATCGAATGATAATTAGAGAGATAAAAATTAAAGTTGAGATTTTAAAATTTATCATACATTGAACATAATAGTATTATAATATATCTTGATTGCAATTAATCATACAACATAACAAATATAAATAATATATAATAGATATATAAATATTTTTATAATATATGACGGTTTCGGGTATTTTTCATATTGGATACACTGATATCCATATTCGCACTCTGGATTTTTGAAAATCAGATATTTCTGATTTTTCAGATACGAATACTATTTTTTCAAATAATTGACAGACTTAGATAAAATAAATTACATATATACACTTTAAATGTTCAAATAAAATAAAATAAAAATCTCACACAACTTTCATAGATTGTTTTTTTCTTTCACGTGATATTTGAAAATTTAACTAGATTGGTCAATACACCTATTAAATTTAAAAGAGATAACAAAAGACATAAAATACTTATAAAAAAACACATTTATTTTATCTTTACATGTAATTTGATTTCTCATACATGTGTTCCATGTGGATATTTCTGAAAAAAAGAAGAAAAAAAAATAAGATATGTATGGTGGAATTTTGCTATGTGTCTAGCATTTACTAGGCAACAAAATATGAGCTGTCAGACAAATAATGAATGAGATTTCCGTCTTTAATCTCATGGTTTAAATAAGTCCTTCTTGGTAAGGACCTATGAGTTGTTTCTTTTAAATTATGTAACCTCTTCCTTAATCTATGGGGAGGATCTTTATTGTTTATCTTTTCCTTCTCTATAAAGGGGATTGTAACATCCAGAAGGAATAATAAGGAAGAAAAATTCAAACTCACGGAGTTTAGGAGGTCGGGGTTCCCTCGAAGCAGCCCCTCTCTCTATCTCTTCCCCTGTTTTACTCTACTATATTTTCCACCAGCCCACATACCTTCCTCTGCATTGTGCGAAGCGCATTCATCCTGGCGGGTATGCTTCATTGGTATCAGAGCCACGCTCTTGATGGCAGATTCCATTCGCAATGCCAAGATCGACGAGATGATGTCCATCCTCAAAGATCGAACAGATACTCAAGGCAAGATGTTGGAGAATCAGGCTCAGATGCTATGAAATCAATCTCAAGTGATGCAAGAGATGGTGAAACAAATCACGCTTTTGAGCTCTAAGATGGAAGGCCCTTCCAACAACCAACATGTTACAGGTGGAGCAGATTCTTCTATGTTTCCAGCCAACAATAGCCGAGGCATAGCCAGCGGAGATGGAGAACGAACACCCTACACACGCACGGCTCGCCTAGATTTCCCACGTCTCGATGGTAATGACCCTTCTGGGTGGTTGTACCGTGCTGAGCAGTTTTTTGTGCACCAACAAACTCCGGCTTCCCAGAAGTTGTTGCTTGCATCGTTTCACTTAGAAGGGAAAGCCCTTCAATGGTTTCGATGGATGGAAAGGTCAGGATCTATATCTAGCTGGGATGAGTTCTCTAAGGCACTCCTCATTCGCTTTGGTCCTTCTCAATTTGAAGACCCGACAGTGCTATTATCCAAGTTTCGCCAAACTTTCACCATGGAGCATTACCAAACTCAGTTCGAGGAGTTGGCAAATTGAACTGACGGGCTCAACCAATCTTTCATGGTGAGCTGCTTCCTAGGAGGCCTCAAAGATGAGATCCGGTTGAGCGTCCAAATATTTCGACCGACCAACCTATCCAAAGCCATCGGTCTCGCCCGCATGCAAGAAGAAAAGGTGGCAGCAAGAAGGAGGCTTCCTCGAACTGACTTTGGAAGGTCTACCCCAACCCTCAACTCTACTAGTTTCAAATCCTCATCTCCTATTATTAAGAAGCTAACCCCCATGGAAATGAAAGAAATGAGAGATAAGGGACTCTGTTACAATTGTGATGACAAATGGGTGTGGGGACATATATGTCGTGGAACACAAAAACTTTTCTTGCTAGATGGGAGTTGGCCAGAGGAAGAAAGAAAGGAGGAGGAATGTGAGGAGCTAGATGAACCCGAGGAAGCAAAAGACCATTCTTCCTCTCCGGAGATCTCTCTTCATGCCATTACGGGAAGCCAAGCACCCCAAACCATGCGTGTACAAGGGGAGCTCAACCATATACCCATCATGGTCCTCATCGACTCCGGTAGCACACACAATTTCCTCAACCCCACCTTGGTAAGGAAAGCCGGTCTCACAATTCACAAAGATGCTCAGTTACAAGTGGCAGTAGCTAATGGTGATCATGTTCCTTGTCTGGGAAAATGTTTGGGAGTCAGATTGAACATACAAGGTGTGGTCTTAGAGGTTGATTTTTACCTCTTAAGCCTAGGAGGTTATGAAGCTGTCTTGGGAGCTTATTGGTTACAGAAGTTGGGACCCATTACGTGGGATTTTTTCAACTTGACCATGCAATTCACATGGGGGGCGAATACGTGCCAATTTAAAGGCATCCAATAGAAGAAGTTAGGATTTCTGCGGGACAAAAAGGTAAAAAAGCAAAATCCTAATCGTAATTATAGTTTGTTAATGCAGATCTACTCGCTTTCTCAAGTCCAAGAAGAAGGTGGAGTTTCAACAGAAGTACCCACACAAATCCAAGAGCTTATCTCTTCATATGAAGATGTTTTCAAGGAACCAGAAGAACTTCCCCCTGTCCGTGTGCAAGACCATCACATTCCCTTGGTACCCGATGCACATCCAATAAACCTGCAGCCATACCGATATTCTCACATCCAAGAGACGAAAATAGAGAAGTGAAACATAAAAAACCATGATGAAATCATTATGGAAAATAGACAGGTCAATGTGACAAACACATAAAAAATGGATGTTATTCTTAATAGATGTCATTCTTACTTTATATTGTGTAACTACCCATATATATTGTGTAATGGCCGTTCCTTTCCCCGGTTTAATTTGAAAGAACAATTTTTTAAAAAACCCACAAGGGGATGGTATAAAAACAGGGCCCAAGGGCCACACCCAAAGCCCACTAATATATATCAAATCTTTAACACGTTTAGATTGTGGAATAAGGGAGGAATAGGGATAGATAAGGGTGAATAAGTAATGTTTGTTTGACTGGAATAAGTTTTGTTATGCCAGAATAGCATGATATATAGGGGTATAACTATTCCAGTAACCCCTTGAAAGTTGAAATTGACTTACACCTATCAATCAATGATATTAATATAAATTGGGTTCACATGTAAAATCATCTTTTCTTTTCTTTTTTCTATCCATGTGACACAAAAAATAATTTAAAAATTTATATTGGGATAAAACTGTTATTTAAAAACACCAACCCAACAATATGGGTAAAAGTGATTCAATAATATTCTCACATTTATACAACCAAACAATAGAAAGTTTATTATTACATTTACCAACGATAAAAACTAAATATACAAACAGGCCGAAAGTATATTATATCACTATAATAGTTATCTATGTCGGTATAATTATCTATAAAGATAATCTAATTCCTTCATCCACTGAAAAGTTAGGACACTCAGATGAGCCTATTGCATGACTGAATCTCTCTTATAGCTAATCTCTGTAGATATTAACTCAAATGCCAATGAGTTTATACTGTTGAGATTTTATGTACATGAAAAAAAGGTTTGTTGAATAACTATTAGAACAATTGAAAAATGTAGCTTTAATAGGTTCTTTTTCATGACACCCAAAATATACTCGTGAGCAGTGATATTGTGCGGATGTATTTATAGATTTTTTTTGAAAGCATGGGTTGTACCAAGTGTTATTATTGTTGGGATTTGTTACTGTCACATGATATGATGGCTCAAGGCCTTTGCTTCATTAATTATCATTCATGCTTGGACCTTATGAATGTTTGATGGTTCCTATTTTGGATTAATGTCCCATTTGGAACCAATTATCAAAACTCATTCTGTTTTTATAAAATCAGTTTTTAGATAATTAATTTCACATTGATGGTTTTAAATTTTAGCTTTTAGTTTCATATATTGGTCTTTTGTATGTTGAAGCTAAGGTTAACAAAATAGTTTTATGAAAACCTGCTGAGAATTGGTGGTGGTGGAGGAGGAAAGGAAGAACAAGTGGTATTTGTTGATGGTTTGAGCCATTCAGTGAAGATTGTTTTGTTGGCCATTGGAACTCTTAATCTATTGACAGATGGAGAGAGACCACTTTGTTTGTCTGAAAGGGTTATGAAATGCAATAGAAAGTGTGACTTTAAGATTATTAAAATTTTAAAGAACTTTAGAAATTATCTTAGGTTATTTTTTAAACATTTTTTTAAATTTTTTTGTAAAAACAATCATTTTGTGTGTGACAATTTTGATTTGCACATGTTTGACTCACATGTTAACCATCTTTCATATTCATGATGTTCATCACCCAACCACATATCATCATGTCACCTTTTTTTTCCACAAATTGTAATATATCCAACTTTTCGTACATTGGAAATCATATTCCACCATATTTACTCATAAATCTTCACTATCTATATATGTTCATACACCAAACGGTTTTTTTATTGGTACACTACACAAGTTATTTTGTATGCTGGTATACTAGATTTTTATAATTTATTTTCTCATGTATAAACATGCATTCTCTCCATTTCTATCTATCTCCTCACTCTAATTCAATTCCATTTTCTCATGTATATTTGTACTGAATCACTTTCAAGAATACGTATCCCATGTCTCTCCATCATGCGATTTTCAACCCTTATTTTTTATTTATAACATTATTTTTATCATCTGTTGAATTATTTTTTTAAAAAAAAATTTAGATTTAAGATTCATTATTTTCATAAAATTCAAGAATAATTGGGATTCAAGGAAACTAAAAGGCTTGAACTTCTAAACAAGATATTAGTTTGGAAACAAATTGGAAGTTTCCCAAGATCCAATATGACAACAACAAAACACCATCTTTACATGTTAAAAGTGGGGAACAGAAGAACAATGAGAAGCAGAAGAACCCTATGTTTTTCTTCTACTTTCAATCCAATACTCAAAAAGAGATGATCCATCATTTGAGCTGTCTAGGGTAACATTGATGAGACCTAACATTTTGGTAGGCCATATCAAAATCACCTAACAAGCTAAGATGGCCCATCACAACTCACATAACTATTACTATTATATTGGTTACATTAATAGATTAATGCACAGTCTACATGTGTTTGCTTTTTTTTTTTTTTTTTTAAGATTATATTTTAACGAATTGTACATGCTCTTTTACACTGAAAAATAGAAGTCACATGCTCTATCTAACAAAACATATATATAAAAAAAGTTGAAGATAAATAAGAATATGTACGTAATAACACTATTATATTTGACAAAACTAAATAAATATGCGGACTGGTCAAGATGAGCCCATGCTAGCAATTTAGTAACAAATGCCTGTGGTTTAGATCAGATTATGTCAATTAACCAACACTGAACTTGTTTTGAAATTTGAAGCCAACCCGACCCAACTGGATCAAGTTACTTTTTTTTTTTAAGATTATATTTATCCAAATTGTAAATGCTCTTTTACACTGAAAAATAGAAGTCACATGCTCTATCTAACAAAACATATATAAAAAAAAGTTGAAGATAAATAAGAATCTGTACACAATAACATTATTATATTTGACAAAACTAAATAAACATGCGACTGGTCAAGATGAGCCCATGCTAGTAATTTAGTAACAAATGCGTGTGGTTTAGATCAGATTATGTCAATTAACCAACACTGAACTTGTTTTGAAATTTGAAGCCAACCCGACCCAACTGGATCTAGTCAGGGTACCTGACTAGGATGGTCTCACTGTCGTCTCTACAGAAGACAATTCCATGTATTCTTTCTTAATTATGTATTGAGTCCACCAATTTTTTTCTTGCTATATAATGAGTTATAATATTACACCAGTACAAAAAGATAGATTCAGAACAAATTATGGACCAAATCTCATGAAACCACACCTGAGGATTGTTAATATATTCACATACTAAAGTACATCGACACATAAAAATTGGGATTTCAAATCCATTTTGAGTGGCAGCCCTCATCACCTAACACATGTTTAGTCTAGGATTTAAAAAATCCATTGTCCCATGTTAAAAATATCTAGGGATCTAAAAAAAAGGTTGAAAAAAATACTTGGATCTAAGTTCTTAGATTTTTTATGTTTAAAATTATCTCACCAACTATATATTGAATTAATATTTTTATTTATATAATGATAACTTATATAATGTGAAATATATATATCACAATAGAACACGTTTTCAGTCTCATATATCATGATAACCACATGCACTCACAGTAAAGAATTATATCTCATATTAAAATTTTTATTGTTTTCTATAAATAAATTCACATAAACATTGAAATATATACTTCATATTTTGTAAAAAATAAAACACGTTATCTGATCAGTGCTGGTAGGATCCAGTCCTTGGTAAGTGTCACATCATTTAGAGAGAAACTCAATCTCTTGTGATTTAATTTTAAGTGTGTGTATTATTAGTTAGTTAGGCCAATATTTTTAGCATGAAATGATGTCTTAGGTCTTAAGATTACGCAATCCATCCCTATCATAGGCAGACAGAAAGGGTAGGGAACAACACATGTGGCTCTCTCTCTCATTTTCTTCTCTTTGTTTTCTTACTATAATGTCTTTGTTATATTATATTATATATTATAATATTAGGTTATTATTATTATAATCATCCAGACCTTTCAGCATATCATATTCTTCAGAAGATGGACACAAATATTGTCTTTGTATCCTGAAAACCAAAGAATTGGACACTGGTTTGCTCTGAAATTACATGTATATACAACATTGGATTCGGGTGAGATGATTATACATATAAATCTATATTATATTTTTTCCTAGCTAGTAAATCAGTGGGCATCTTTACTATATATAAAAAATTATTTGGTTAATATGAATAAATTATAATATTTATATACATTGACAAGTTAGAATAAACTGATATAATTTATTTTTATTTATTAATTCAAAATTATAACTATATTCTAATAGAATAAATATAAAAATATGAACATCTCCCATTCATTTAAGAGCGTATAGTGCTGGTATATTTAGACACTTATGTAAAAATCATGTCATCTAATACAAGATATAATTTTTTTAATGAAATATATATTCTATTGTATCAATATATACTCTATTAGAAAACTATAAAAATATATGCATTTAATTCATTTGATTATATGCTTCATATGTATTTTAGCAGATAATGTACTGAATACTTAAAATTAAAAGTGTTCATGATAGCAAGTGAGTATAATATTTTCCTTAATTTAATGCATTAAAAAGGTTCCCTAAAAAAACCTCCATGGCTACAAGAATTAATTTTACAAATTATTATTTCAAATGGGTTTTCCACAATTTATCACAAAAAAAAACTTTGCACATATTGTTTGAAAAGTGAAGAATTTCAAAATATCTAAAAATGGTAATATCATACTTTCAAATATTTGGGCTCATGAGGTGTGTTTGGTTTCCATACACAGTCTGGACCAAGCATATTATTAACATGGAAAGAATGTTCCGCTGTCTATTTTACAATCTAAAACGCAAATCACACATGTTTTTATTTTTTTTTAAATCATATAACTCATCAAATAAAATATGTAATTTTATAATAAAAAAAATTATATATACTCCATCCAACAAATTGAATGATCATTTTATAAAAAATCCTAACAAGATATATATACCTCGTTATAGTAAATATATGAGATTAACTAGATATATACAACACTCTATTAATATTAATATTTTAAAAACAAGAAACGTTAGTTCGAAGAGTCCGGATCCAGTCAAGACTGACTTCGATCAGTTCGATCAATATCGAACTACACAGTCTATAAATCGAACTACATAGTCTATGAATCAAACTGCACAGTCAATTATTAGGTACATGTATCACTCTTTTACTGAATCCAGTCAAGCCTAGGTTAAAGAGAGTGATATTTGAATCTAATAATTAACCATGTAATTAAATTCATAAATTATGTAGTTTGATTTATGAGATTGTACATGATGTAACGCGTCCATTAATATGAATAGACAGATTGTGAAATTTGTTTTGATTGATTTCTAAAGAATTCTGTTTTTGAAAACGAGGGGAACCGACAAAGACAAAGTACTCCATCAATATTTGACTTTAATTTGCATATATAACATTTTTTTTTGGGGGGGGGGGGGGGGGGATTTTTGATAAGAAAAGGAAGGGAAAAATCCATACAACCCCTCTTAAATTTAACTGAAATTCATATAACCTCGTGACTTTTCTTAAAATCTATATAACTCTATGAAAACACTTAGTAAATCTAAATAACCCCCTGAATAAAATTTTTGTTAATAGTTGATGAATATTTTACACATATTTTATTTAATTAACCTTGATTGAAAATACGATATATTAAAAAACCACTACAATTGGTTAAAAATATGAAAAATCATATGAAAATGACAATTTTACTCTCTCTGGATATGTTATAAGATTCTATCTGGAAGAGTAAAATCGTCATTTATATAAGATTTTTTTACATTTTTAACACATTGTAGGTTTTTTTTTAGTATATTGTGTTTTCTACCAGGGTTAACCAAACATAATATTTATAAATTATTCATTATCTGTAAATGTAAATTTTTTAGGGGGTTATTTGGATTTATTAGGTGTTTTCAGGGGGTTATATGAAAAACTCAAAAACAACGCTTTTTGGTCTGAATCGATTTTTTAAATTGAAAAACAGTTTTCTCTGTCAAACATCAACTGCATTCAAATATTGATTCATAAATTAAAAAAAAGCATATCAATAAAAATCAAAATCTAAAATCATCTTAAAAAGTAGTTTTATTCCAAAAGTTACCTTTAGTTATCCTATTCTAACATGTTTTACATCTATTCTTCTAACCCAAACATGACGCAATGTTCTCAATAGATGGTAGGCATTCACATTAAATATCAATACTAACTCTTTGTCTGGTACCATTAACCCATCAGTATCGAACTACACAATCTATAAATCAAATTACATAGAAAATAATACTGTATCCAACAATTAATTAAGCGGTTAGATTCATCAATGCTACACAGTTGAACCACATAAAATTTGAAACACAAAATTTTACAAAAAAAAAAAAAAAAGTTCACACGTGCGCACCCCGTACTCTACCTGATACGCACACCATTCATAGATTCCTTATCAATCGATGGCACCGATAGTAATTCACATCAAAATCCGTGCCCGAAATTTCAAACTCCCTCTCCTCTCCATTATTTCTTCGATTATTCTATTTTTTCAAAAAATAAAAATCTCGTCTTTTATTTATTTTATATTTTCATACACATTTTCATTTCTGAATCTTTTTTTTTTCGGTTCTCTTTAAATTCCTCTCACCATTATCAACCGCTCCTTCTCGTGATCTGCATTTCCTCTCCCACCTCCAAAACCCTAACCCTAGTTTACTCTCTCTCTCTCTCTTTCTCTCTTCATCTTGGTCACTCGTCGAGTTCGATCTCTCTGTCTCTTGGACGCTTCGATCCGCGTGTTGGGTACCGTATCGGGTTCTGTGTCGGGGTGCGGTGATCCAGCTTGGGTTCAGGTACTTTTTTCTTCTTCTAGGGTTTCATGGATCTTTTGAATGAGAGGAAATTTGTGGGCAGTTGCATTAAAAAGTTTTGATTTTGATGGATGTTTAGTGAAGTTTTGGTTGCTTGATGTTGGGGAACCTCCCTTTTTTAATGGATGGATGGATCGAACCCTAGTTTGGTTGATTTTTGGACCCTCCGATTTGTGTTATTTGGAAGTTTTGATTTTGTGGGGGGGTTGTATGTTTGGTTTGATGAGTCTGATGGGTCATATGATTTGTGTTTGCAAGAATTTTTTTGTATCTTCAAAATCGATCTTTTGCTCTTCTTTTTTGGGTCATTTTTGGTTTTGTGTTCTGGGTTTTTCAAATTTCAAAATTGTGACTGTTGAATTTGATTTTGTGTTCAAATCTTTGTGGGTTTGTTTGTTTACCAAAAGGGGGAATACTACCTCTTTTTTTTTTTAGGTTTTGGGAATGTCTGGTAAGGGAAGAAGATTGTGACTGGCACACAGAGACTGCACCAACCAACTGATATTTAATTGTCTAATTATAATTATATTACGCTGGACCACTATTATGGATTGGCACATGTATATGTTTTTTTTTTTATTATAGGAAATTTTTAGCTCAATGAGCAAGCTTTACTAAGTCAAGGGTGGACTGGGATTTTTTTTCAAGTAAAGTTTGGTAGCTTTGATGGGCTCAAAATTGAATATTTTTCATTGTTGACTCTATCTTCATCATGCCCAGCTGAGTTAGTGTTTAAGCATTTTATCGAGCAGTTTCAACATGGGTGATTGTACTAGAGTTTTTCTGATTAAGTGGATGCTGTGTAGCAGAATTTTTTTGTTGTTGTCATCAATTATAGTGGGAAATGGGCTTGTTGGCTGTGATCATCTTGTCATAGCTTTGCTAAAATTAGGTGCCAGAGGCATCTGATATGGTGATGAATTTAACTTGAAGAAATTCTTTATCTATGTTGTCTGAAGTCATGGTCGTCTTTGCAGGATTTGGAAGCACTCCTTCGAGTTTTGGTTCGAATATGTTCAAAAAGAATCAGAGGAGAAAGATCACTGTCACTATGCTTTGTTTTCAAAAATTGGCTTCTGCAGGAACGGTTAGATAGGAATTTGGTCGACCTCTTGTTCTTTTGTCATATTGTTGGATTTGAATTAGGTGAAGCTATTTGAGAAGAAATGGGTTCACTCCCGGGCACCTCTGAAATCGTTGAAGCAGAAGATGAACCACATTTTGTCCATCATTCTAAGGGAAAGGCACATTGCTATTCCATTGAAGGTGACCTTAACAGGCTCCTTGAAGCGATTGATATAAAAAACTCTCGGAGGACAATGGGCACTTCAGATCGAGTAGTGTTGAACTCATTACGGAGAAATGCCATGAAAAAGCCGACAACAGTTGGTATACCTCAGGTTTCGAGCATAGGAATTACTGAATCTGTTAGCTTGAAGCAGGCATTACGAAGGGTGTGCATTACTCAAGCATCGGAGATGGCTGCTATGAAGCGTTTGTCGAAGCCTGCGAGTTCATCTAGACCTTCAGAATTCGGAACCATCAAAAAGTTATATGCAGCTGTGGTAGTTCCAGCCAGTGAATCTGGGCTTCGAACAGAAGAAGATAAAGGTAGTTTGTTAGAGATAACTCTTGTACCCGAAGATGGTGAGTCATGTTCTTCTGAAAAAAAGACCAAATCTTCTCAAGTGCAGCCTAAGGTGGGGTTACCTGGCCCATCCATGAAAGTTGTGAAGACCAAATCTGAGGATTTGATTGTTCCTGTGTCAAAAGAAAATGGAAACAAATCGTTAAAATCTGAAGGGGTGATTAAGGGGAAGCCAAGTATTGGACCTCCTACCACGAGCTCTCTCGCTGTTCGTGAAGCAACCAAATTCGCAATAAATCCACGTCCCATCAAAACGATTTACAGGAACAAGAACTCTCCCAAGAGGAAAGTGAAGCAGGATTCAACATCCACATCTAGCAGTTCTTTCTCGCAAAGTGAAGTCAGTAAACCTGATATGAGTTGTAATACAAGCAAAGCTGGCTGTGGAAAGGAACCAGTTTCTGAAGTAAGTTCTACGAACATGGAGTCCAGTGTGAGCAAAACCAATCGAGGTTCGACTAAACTGAGAGGGAGTAGAGTGGGTGGTGTGACCACTAGTGATAGCTCGAAGAGTAGCATTGGTGAATACAGCTGTAGCACTAGCATCAGTGATGAGAGCAATCAAAGCGGCTCAAGTAGTAATGGCAACAGACCTCACATGTCAAAGGATGTTAGATGGGAAGCCATACGTCGTGCTGAGCACCAGCAAGGAAGCTTAGGATTGAAACATTTTAAGCTTATCAAGAGGCTTGGATGTGGGGATATCGGGAGTGTGTATCTTGCTGAGCTGATAGGTTCTGGGTGCTTCTTTGCGTTGAAAGTAATGGACAATGACTTCTTGGCGAGCAGGAAGAAGATGCCTAGAGCCCAAACAGAAAGGGAGATATTGCAGATGTTGGATCATCCATTTTTACCATCTCTATATACCCATTTTACAACAGACAAGCTTTCGTGTTTAGTCATGGAGTATTGTCCAGGTGGAGATCTTCATGTCCTTCGACAGAGGCAACAGGGCAGGTTCTTCATCGAACCAGCAGCAAGGTGAGTGGTCTTGCTTAATAGCTGCAGGCTGTTTTGCATCTGCATCATGCATGCAAGTTGTGGCATTCTACTTTCTTTTTTTGGTATTTGTTGATTGTTGATTGCATGCACCAACTGCGCTGCCATAATTGAAAAGAAACTCTCTCATAATAATGCTACATTGAAAGGCAGGTTCTTATGCAACTAATGACAACTTATTAGAAGACTGATTTCTTAACCGGTGATCCTGCTAGAAGGAAACTTATAAGTTCTGTCATTCTATATAATGAAAAAGGGCTGTACAAGGTAAGTTTAATTTGTTGAATTGCACACACGCGCGCACAATTTATAAATGACATTTCTGAAGTGCAAGCTTGGTCATATAATTTGGACAACAAATTGATTGGACAATACATTTCTGAAATGCAAGCTTGGTCATATAGTTTAGACAACAAATTGATTGGACAATACAATTAACTTGGTCATATAATGATAAATCATTGATAAATTCAATGTTTTCTACCTTGGACGCTACGCAATCGTGAGGAATGCTCCGATAAAAAAAATTCAATGTTTTCTTTTTCCTATGCAATTTTGGTTTTTGAATCTTGCTCATTCTCATTTATCATGTTCTATATCATCCTTTTATGACATTCAAATTTATAGACTTTGAGTTCTCATGTAGTATTACATGTTCATCAACATTTCTTCTCTGCTGCAGGTTTTACGCGGCAGAAGTCCTTCTTGCACTAGAGTACTTACACATGCTTGGGGTCATATATAGAGACCTGAAGCCAGAGAACATCCTGGTCCGTGAAGATGGTCACATAATGCTCTCTGACTTTGACCTCTCTCTCAGATGCGACGTGAACCCAACCCTTCTTCGCTCCGCCTCCACGGGCCTCGAGCCCGTGAAAAGGCTAACTGGCCCATGCACTGAGTCCAGCTGCATCAACCCAAACTGCCTCCACCCCTCCTGGGGCGAGGTCTCGTGCTTCACACCCCGCCTCACACGGAAACCACGGGCTGACAGGCTCACCACCACCACCCAAGTCAGCCCGCTTCCCCAACTCATCGCCGAGCCCACCGAAGCCCGGTCCAACTCCTTCGTCGGGACCCATGAGTACCTGGCACCTGAGATCATCAAAGGGGACGGGCATGGGAGCGCTGTGGACTGGTGGACTTTCGGGATCTTCTTATATGAGCTTCTCTACGGGCGGACGCCATTCAAAGGCTCGGGCAACGACGACACGCTAGCCAATGTGGTCACGCTGGGTCTGAATTTCCCGGAGAACCCGACAGTCAGTTTCCAGGCCCGCGATCTGATCAGAGGACTGTTGGTGAAGGAGCCTGAGAACCGGCTCGGGTCCATGAAAGGGGCGGCCGAGATTAAGCGGCATGTGTTCTTCGAGGGGCTGAACTGGGCGTTGATAAGGTGCGCCACCCCTCCTGAGATGCCGGGGGTGGCAGACGTGGTTGCTCTGCGGCCAAAGAAGACAATAGGAGGGGATCTGGAGTTTGAGCTGTTTTAAGCTTTTCTCACTGTGAGTGTTTTGTATGTTAAATGTCCATCCATAGAGGGAAGAGTGTTTGGTCTGAGAGCTGTTTTTCTTCTCTGTTTTTTTCACCACTTGTTGTTGTAACTGTTATAGCTCCTGTTGTAAATGAAGAGGTTCAAAAAATATGGTCTTCTCTGCTTGTCACTGTTAATACTATGGGGATTGTGAAGAGCAACATAGTGCATGGGATGTGTATGGGTCAAATGAATCTGTAACAGGGTTTTACATGGTGAGAAATCAGTGTTAAAAAAGGTCTGAAATCATTGGTTCTTTCTCATCAAAATCTGCTTTGTTAAATTTTTTCAATGTTTTTATACTGATCCAAAGTTTTTTAGAAGTGTAATGACGGATAAATCAAGTGAATCCTACATTTACTTTGATTAAAGTGAATGCTAATACTTTCTGACAAAAAGGTTAGGACATCTAGTTTTAAACCTTCCAGGAGTTTCTCAATGAATCTTATATGGATTAGATGATTTATTATTTGTATATTTTATCTAATCTTTTGATATAAATATATGATTTTTTTGAAAGAAAGGTAGATATTGGTATTACGTAGGATGCGGCAATGCCCGACCATCACACCTCGATACAATGCCAAGATCAGAACATCTCTGTCCCACATGATCATAACCGGATGATTGACATAAATATTGATATCTGAATTTGAATCTTTTTTCAAATTCAGAACGCATAATTGATGTGTTTAAATATGAACATTTCAATTGTTATGCAAAGTAATGATGAAATGTCACATGTGAAATTAACACCTTTTTATTAATGTGAGACACCTTCAGTCCATCATCAGCCCACACAATGAAAATATTCTAATACCAAAGTATGCAATGTTTTAGAATTCGGGCTATCATGGCCCGATAACATATTCCCGGGCCGAAAACAGTCCGAAAGCGACCGGCCCGATTTCGATTCGGGCTCCGCCACCGTCCACATTTACAATTTCGGGCCAAGTGGACAAGCCAACGGTGGATCTTTCAACTTCCCCTTATCACGGCCCCATTGAACGGTCAAGATTAACTATAGGTTGGTTCTTCCCCACAAAATGACTAAACTACCCTCACAAACTCGTCGAAATTTCATTTCACCCAAAACCTCCGACTCGACCGGAGGAAAGCAGAGATCGAAAATCCTCAGATGATGGCGTCATCCGCTCCATATTTACGAATCTGCCACCACGAACTCGCCGGGACTTTTACAATAAACCCCCCGTCTCAATCTTTCCAACTCTCCCGCCCTCTCCCCAAATCCCTCCATCTCCGCCGCCGCCGCCGGAGCCCCCGCGTTTCGAAGACCTCCACCGTCCGATCTTCGGCGGAGATGGATTCTCCCGCACCTTCATCGGCGTCTGCGGCGGTTGCGGCCGAGAAGAAGCCCTTCTCCGTCCTCTTCGTCTGCCTCGGTTTCCTCTCTCTCTCTCTCTCTCTCAATCGATCGATCGATCGATTTGATGGATTGATGTATTGAATGGTTGATACAGGGAATATATGTCGAAGTCCGGCGGCGGAGGGGGTGTTCAGGAACTTGGTGAAGAAGAGGGGGCTGGATTCGGAGTTCGTGATCGACTCGGCCGGGACGATTGGTTACCATGAAGTGAGTCTTCAATTTTTTTATTTTATTTTTTATTTTTTAAGATTTTAAAGATTGGGTTTTTTTGGGGGGGAATTGAATTGAAGGGGAATAAAGCGGATCCGAGGATGAGATCAGCGGGGAGGAATCGAGGAGTGGAGATCACGTCGATATCGAGGCCGATTAGGCCGTCGGATTTCAGGGAGTTCGATCTCATAATCCCCATGGATTTGCAAAACAGAGGTTTTTTTAATATGTTAATATGTTATATATTTCATTTTGCTGGGTGTTGTGTGGATCCTTCAATTGGTAGTTATTCTAGTGTTCTTGTGTAAAATGTGGGTTTTGTTTGATTTTTTTTAGGGGAAGTAATTGTTTTTTTTATAATTATTCTTTTTTAATTTGATTTTGTTTTTTTGTAGATGATATAATTGCAGCTTATGAAAGGTGGAGCTTTAAGGAGCCTCTCCCAAAAGATGCTCAGAAAAAGGTCTGTGAACGAACTTATATGAAATTTAATGGTCATTGATGAAATTCAATGCATTATTGGTGAAGCATATATATTTTTTTTAATTATTTGTGATGTTTCTTTGTGGTTTGTATGGTTGTTGAATTGGGTTCACCATTTTTTTTTACTCTATGAAATATTATTGGATATTCTTAATTGTACAGAAAAAGGTCTGTGAACTTAATTGTATGCAATTTCATGGTCACTTGATGGAATTCTATGCATTATTGGTGAAGCATATCTTTTAATTTTTTTAATTTTCATTTTAGATGTTCTGTTGTAGTTTGTATGGTTGTTGAATAGGGTGGGTTGTCCAGTTTTTTGGTTTGTTTTGTTTGACACTGTGCGTATTACTATTGGATATCCTGGAAGTTCTCTCATGTCTCATTGTTTTGATTTTGATTTGTAGGTTAAATTGATGTGCTCTTATTGTAAGAAACACAAGGAGACTGAGGTGCCAGATCCTTACTATGGAGGACAACAGGGTTTTGAGAAGGTAATCAACTGAAATGTATTGGATTTGAAATTTGTCGACGACTATCGAACTTACGCATGAAAAATATAGGATGCTTATGTTCAACACATGGTAATCAACTGAACCAGTCGCTGAAATGTGTTGAATTTGAACATTTATCAACAACTATCGAACTTACCTATGAAAAATATAGGATGCTTATGTTAAACACAAGTGAATGAATCTATCAATCATTGCTGGCGGTTTGCATCTGTGAAAACTTTGTTGAAGTTGGGAGTGTTTTTGACAGAAAGTTTAATTTCATAGTCAAAGAAGAATGGCATGTGATTTAAAGAACACAAACGGGAATGATGACTTTTGATTGGGGGTGTTGTTGAATTTAATTTAATGATTTTAAAATAGTAAAGATTACTTTTGTCCTTGCTAATGCAAGGGATATACTTAAACTTGTACTCCCCTACTGCAATCACTTACTTCTTCTAATCTGTACAAAACGAAGTTAATCTGAATTTGTATTAAAGCAAACATCTCATTCATGAGAGATGCATACTTGGTAGTTGGTGCCTATCAACGAAGTTAATCTGAATTTGTATTAAAGCAAACATGTCATTCATGAGAGATGCGTACTTGGTAGTTGGTGCCTATCAACGAAGTTTGCATAGTTTTTGTTCACTTACTTTAATTGAAGTCTTCTTGGATCAATGCTGGAAATTGCAATTTCTTGTGCTCTGTAGAAAAGAATGTAGACAGAAATGATATTATCTTACTTGAAATGTCTGGTGTAATGAGAACCCTCATCTAAGAGAATTTTATATTTTTAGGAAACTGGAAGGGCATAAATCAACAATGGATTCTGTATTTCTGCTCTGTATTTAACATTTCCACCATTAAGTAATCTGCTGTTTTAATAGGACATCTGATGTTTTAAGATTTAAAGTTTCGAGATGTTTGTGCCTTATTGTTATCATAGAGCAGAAGTTTTTCTTGAATGTCATATTTGAAAGATGGGATTCCTTGATGCATGGATATGTTTTATGTCTTAACATTTACCAATAAGAAAGTAGGGGAGCTGACAGTAAGCTAGAGAGTTGGAGAAATTCCACCAATTCTATAGGTTTGTTTACTCAAACCAGTAAAAACTGTATGTAAATATGGTGAATAATGAATATAGGGAGCAGAAGAGGCCTAGGTCAGCTTCTATGGGAGGTAGAAAGATAGATGGCATTTTGAAAGATAATTGGAAAAAAAACGGAGAATATTGAAGTGTTGTGCGATTTCGCATACCACCTAAGTTCCATAGAATAACAATAATGCTCGCTATATTAGTATTGGGTTGGAGTAGAGAGAGGTCAATTAGGTGGTGATGGGGGTGACTGAAATGAGGACGTTCAGGCGATGTGTGGTATAACCAGGATGCAAGTTTTTAAATGATCTCTCAGTTAAACTTTAGGAGTTGACTCATCAACATCTATCAAGATGGCTTGGAAAATCATCATACAACCTATCACATATAAAGATATTAATGCTTTAATGTTTAAAGTGTAAATAAAATGTCTGAACTAATGAATAATGACCAAGTGAAAAATAGAGTGAAGAAGGTCTAATTTAAATTAGTTTTTTTATTTCATTTGATCACATCTAGACTAAATCATTGAGACTCGATAGGAAAATTGTCTTTTTTTTTTAATCCAACTTTAGGATTTATTTTGTTTGATTAATGAGCGTCAGGCGTTCAAGGTGTATCAGGTGGCATCTAAGCTTGCTTAACATCTAGGGTGATGTCTTAGTTTGGTTCAAGGCCTAGGCCAACCTATGATTCAGTGTTTTGAGGGCCTTGTGGCCAATGCATGGCCTAAGCATTGGTATAATTAGATAATTTAATTTAATTTTCATATCGATACATTTGTTCTGAAATCTTTTCTTGACTAGAGTAGTTTGCAAGCATCGATATTACAACCAACTATAGCTTAACATAATAACAAGACAAATAGCTTAAATCATTCTCTCTTGTGTGTGATGTATTTCAGTTCTTTTGTCAGTCTCCCCTTTCTTGGTACAAATTCTTTCTGACGCAGTTTATAACACCCAAAAGAATTACTAATTTTGCAAGCTCATTTTGTGCAGGTTTTGGATTTACTTGAAGATGCTTGTGAATCTTTACTTGACAGCATCCTATCAGAGAAGGGTCAAGCATCTACATAATAGTTTCCACCCAATCTGTTCATCTGTTGTGTCTCTTAATTGATAATTCTTTCTTTTGCTGAAGAATGGTAAGTGAAAAAAAGGCCATTAATTTGGCACTTCTTGGCCATAAGAATTTAATTTTTCTGTACCAGTGTTTATATACACAAGCTCCTATAAAATAATACCATCTGAATTACATAACTTTTCTTGTTTTCCTCTTGGCAATATTAAGGTGCAAGTGCAATAAAGCTTTACAAGTTGGTCTGGTTGTTATATCTTCATTAATATTGGTAGAATTTTCATGACTAGTATGGTTGTGTTATCTAAAATAGTTTTTGAGTGGATTTAATAAAAGGCTATTCAAATAGCTCAGACACAGTCAGGATCAACTGGACAGACCTGCTAACATTCATAACTAGGAAAATTAAAGGAACTTCTAGTCCATAGTTCACATCTCAACTTGCATTGACTTCACTATAATAACTAGGGTTATTTAGTTTCCACCCCTCCTACAAATAAAAACAGCTAAATTATTAAAAACCTCTTCTAAAATAAAATATTATTATAAACCTTCTTTAAATGTTCACTAAATTTATAAAAAATTCAAATGAGTTATTTTTTTAAATGATGGATTGATAATAATACATTTACTTAAAGATAGAAAAAAAATGTTATTTAATTTCTCCCTCCTAAAATAGGAAAATTATTAAAAATAATACTATAAAACATAATATCATTATAAACCCTCTTTAAATGTTAACTGGATTTGTAAAACCCAACAGTTAACAAAACAAAATGAAATTAGTACTCTCAAAATTTTCTATCAAGTTAAGATATTCGATCATTAAAATCAATGAAAATATATCTTACAATAAGAAACATTTGTATTGCCCTACATATTACAACAAGATGACCGGCTGTAAAAAATAACTCTCCAAGGAAATGAGAGTACTTTCAAGGTTTGTTTATGCAGAGATGTTGACCTCACCACCAGCACCCCCACTGGACATTCTGATCAGTATGAATGAACATCATCCACGACGGAAAACATTAGGGCGTTCAGTCTGTGTTCATATAATCATTGTCGTTGTCGTTATCCCCTTCGTAATACTCATCATCCCGTTGAATTTGCTTGTCTAGTGTATGCTCTGTGGAATTAAAGATTTGTAAAGATTATGAGAAAAAACCAATAAAAAGGGGGTAAAATGTCTATAACATAATCATGATAACATGAAAAGAATAAGACCACAGTGATTTGATGGTTCTGAGTTCCCACCAAAACGATAAAACAATTAGACGGTAAATTGTGAATCACACTTCCACAAATATCATCTAAAATGTTCTTTCTTTATGGTGGGGTTTGCATGCTATGCTATTATTAAAGTTAAACATGCAAGGTCCTCGAAAATCTGGATATCTATGAGGACTTACGGTCCATTCTTCCATCTGGGTTCTGTTCATCTTCATCAAAATCAGGGATATAGAAGTCAGGCGGAACCTACAAGAATAAAATCAACAAAAGGCAGTTCCAATTCATACATTTGTTGTTTAGAGGATAAACCACTCCACTGTCATAAAGAAAATAGCATACATCAACGGATGAGTCATCATAAACAAAATCACACGTTCATACGGGGATGACCAGGGGGGTTAAGATATCCTACCTCGTGCATTTGTACGCTAGGAGAAATCTGTATACTTCGTAAACTTTCCATTACTTGCACCTTGATTGCATTGAGATATGACTTGCTATTTAAATTCTCCTATACCATTGAACAAGCAGCAAGAAGTTTTTTTCAGAAAGATAACCAAAGAACTACTTTTGATGTTTAAATACTCACAGCAACTTCTGGAGAGTGGGGAGAAACTCACAATTAGCAGCAGCCAGATGTGGTAATATTGTTATAAGAAAACAAAAAATGATGAAGAAGGGAACGCAAAGGGGAAAAAACTGCATTACCAGATTTCCACCTGGGATCTTCAAAGAGTGATCCGGAGCAAAATATTTGATATATTCATTATCTGGGATTTCTGCAATGTTGAGATTGAACAAATTCAACCATCCGCATTGGGATGTGAACAAGTAAGTGGAACAGACAATAGCAAATAATGAATAACCATTTTGTAACAGATGCACAAATACACGGCAAGCTTACACTGGATTGTGGTTTGTTAAGTAACAAGGGTCAATAATTGTGCACACACATGTGGTATCTGGTTCTAAAATGGCTTGATGTCTGATAGGGTATGTTTCAGAAGGAAACAGTGTCTGATAGGGTATGTTGGAATTTAAAAGCATTTGTCAAATGGAAACTTCATGTTTTCATAGGTGCCACATCAGACTTATATTTTGGTAAAGTTTGTCAGTCTTTAAAAAAGCTTGGAATAATTAAAGAAGTCCATTGTATATATAATTATATGTCATGTTCTGATCTGCATAAAATGATGAAGAAATAATACCATTTGGGAGCTCCGTGTCTAAGAGTACTCCAGTTTCCACAGTCCAACAACGGGCAACATTCTCTTTGGTATATCCCCCACCTCCTGTAACCTGCCAGAAGGCAAAGTTAAACTTCATGATTTACAAGTGATGTTTTAATAAACCAAAATGTAGTCAATTTGCATCAGAAACTTACCAGTAAAGGCAGATTGAATTTTTTGACAAATCTAACACATTCCGCGTGCCCTAAAAGAACAGATTACCAATGTCAGTTCATACATGATAGAATCTTGTTATCACTGATCGGGAAGAGAGATTTAGAGGACAAGTAGAATATTTATACACAGTACTGGGAGTGGGACTTTCATTAGACAGAATAGGTAGAAACAGAAAATCAATTACAAGGGGAGCGGCACCATCAATTGAGAGGTTGAAGCAGCCCAAGCGATCACCAGCAAGTGAATCAGCCCCACATTGGAGAACTATTGCACCTGGTGAATATGTTTCAACAACTTTGGCAATAATCTACATAATTAAAATAAAATAAGGAAACTCTACTGTCAACAACAAGCATTTAATTCACTTAGTTAATTACAGCCCATAAATCAGGTCTCATATGACAACTTACAGTTTTGAAAAGGCGAGTGAAACTGGTATCGTCTATTCCATCCTTGAGTGGGACATTTATGGCATAATATTTTCCTTCTCTTTCTCCTATTTCCTTCAAAACAGATAATCCTCATTGGGTCTCACTTTCCATTGGAGATCTTACAGTTCTCATCGATAGAGAAGTACAAAAAATGATAATAACAAAATAGAACATCAGGACTGAATTACCTTGACATCACCTGTTCCTGGAAAGAACTTATTTCCATACTTGTGGAAACTGACAGTCATTACCCTGTACCATAGAAATGGTAATGTTTAATCACCTCCTACATATTAATAAATCCCCCCCACCCCCCAACAGAAAAAAGGAGAATGTTTCTATGCTATAAAGGAAAGGATATCACCAATGGGACAAAATTTGAGGTTGATCTGCTAACCATACCTGTCAGTAAAATAGAATGCTTCTTCAACCCCATCGCCATGATGCACGTCTATATCAATGTACAGAACCCGAGCATGGTATTTAAGAAGCTCCAGAATTCCCAAGACCAGATCATTGATATAGCAAAAACCAGAGGCCTCACACTTTTTCGCGTGATGTAATCCACCTGCCCAATTAATAGCAATATCGCAAAGCTGATTGTTCAATCTTCGGGCAGCATCTGCATTTGAAAAAGACTGAGCCATTCAAGGGACCTCCTATTGCAATTCTAAAACATAATAGCTCAATTTCATCTCACACAACAGAAAGACTTAGATGTATGCAACAATGCAAAGTTAAACTACACTATATATTTTTAAAATTGGCAAAAAAAAAATTTACCTATAGTTCCTCCAGCATAAATTTGACAAAACTCGAATAAATTGTCAAATACGGGGCAATCCTCACCGAGATTATCTGCAAAATAGAGCAGGTTCAAACACATACAAAATAAAATGTAAAATACCAAAGTGACATGGATGTCATCATGTCATCCTCAAAAGGGCACGTGAAATGAACATGAGTGTCAACTGTCAAATGACACCAAAAAAGTACACTTTCCACTGATCACCAGGGTAAAGCTTAGTGGTTTTTTTTAAGTATAGATGACAGATGCAATGTCTCAGTCTACGTAATCATGTTAAATCAAAGTTCAAAGCAGGTGATGAATATGCATTGCCGAGAAGGATAGTGGGACATAATTTGTAGATGGATGTAACATGATATTAAATGTACTCAGTAACAGACTGATGTAAATCACAGTTATAGTGTGGTTGATGGAACTTAAAAGGTCAATTCTGAGAGGTCTCAATTCAAACTCAGGGATTGTGACTTGGAAGGCCACACGTCCAAGTTTCTAAATGTTAAGTCCACCTACTCACAAAATATCCAAGAGGGTAGTTATGGGAATATTCACAGTGGTCATGTCTAACTAGCTAGGCAAATAGTGAGAGGTGGTTAAAACTACTAGGTTTGGCTTTATGGTCCTTAAAGGGATGGAACAGATGATCATAAATTTATAGAGAGAAATATAAAGAATAGGGGACAAAAACTGGTTTAGTAATTGTGAAGTCTCTCTCTCTTTTTCTCTTCGACTACCTCCCCTATGCCAGTACATCTCATACATATGATCATGTTCGTCACAATTGATATAGTTTCACCCAAGAAAGACTAGACATATGCATTCATGTCTGACCAGTACATCATACATCACAAAACCATCAATCATATGGTTCTATGATTTTATTCCCTCAAGATTCCATCAAAACATCCCGGACAACCATTTTAATTATTTCATGTTACATAACAAAACCAATAGAAAACATCTTTAGAAACAAAGCTATATGCTCTGTATTGATGCCAATTGGTGAACACAATCACAAAGTTCGTGTATGACAAATATTTGAAAGGGTCCCTTTGATGCAGTGAGTGCACATTCGTAAATGATTCAGGCTAAGTACAACAAAAGTATGTAGGCAATTAAACCATTTACCATATGTATTCTGATCTACATGCAAAAACTTCGAACGCAGCAACAATGGTTAGGGCTAGTTTTTAAAATCATGAAGAATGTGGTAAACCATCCGAACTAAACAAATACCCAAATCCTAGATGTACAAAATACACAGCTCAATGAAAAAAGTTTGTTCAGCTGATAGGTACATGAGTTTCCCAATCACCAAGCTTTTGCTAATGTTCTTTGATGTCTGATATATAAACACGCCAACTCAACGAAGAACGAACCAATCCCACCAAATAAAGAAAATCTCTGATAAAATGCGTCTTTTAGTAAAATAAACCAAAAAGCATTATAAACCAGATCGTGACAAAGGGACCAAATATCAGATATTCGCAAGAGATATAAAAAAACGGATTCGAACAAGTAAAACAGTGAGAGAGAGAGAGGAGAGAGAGAGTACATCTCGCCATCTCGTTCGCGAACAAGTGCTGCGTGTTGGGCGTGATCCGGTGCAGGAACTCGACGTACTCCGTCGAGTGAAACTGCGCGAGCTCGGTCGGGTACGCCTTGTGCGGCCTCTGCACGCGCAACCACAGATCCTCAGCTCAACCACCACATCAAACACAAACAAAACACAACAAAACAACTGAGATCCCGCGAAGAAAAGCTTACATAGATCTCCATCTTCTTGTGGAGGTCGTAGGAGAGGACGAGGTGGTGAGTCATGCAGAGGCGGTGCGGCTTCATCGGATGGTTCGGGCCGAAGTAGACGTTCCCCACGTCACCTGCAAAGCATCGGCGACAACGATGTTCAGAAACCCTAATCTAGGCTTTCGGAAACCAAAATCTGAACGAAATCGATACGAATCGAAGAGAGATATTGTGTTTACCATCGTAGAAGTAAGCGATTCTGTCCTTCGATCGCATTTTTTTTTTTTTGTGATTGAAAGAACCAAAAATGAAATTAGTGAAAAAAATGAGGATATTGAGAAGTTTTGATTTTGATTTTGATTTTTTTCTTTTTTTGGGTGATGAAGGTGTTTTGAGATCGCTTAAAATGATTTTCGTGTGGTTTTTTTGTGGAGGATGAGATTCTAAACCGTCCGATTGGTGAGGTTGTGATATGGATGGACATAATTATTCCTGTGTATATTTATAAATAAACCCAAAAGGACGCGCAAACTATCATGCGGTCCCACTTTACTCATCATATGTATGCAAATGTATTTTCTTTTAATTTTTATATAAAAATATTATATATATACATTATATAAAAGTTTTAAATATATATTTTTTTAAAAATAACAACAAATGGAGACTGTGGGCATTTAAAAAAAACTTAAAAAATTTATTGATTTTAAAAATAATATAAAGTGATGTTTAGACGTTTTGTAGGGTTTACATGTCCTCTATGACTATTTCAATGGAGTGAATTTTAAAAAAATTATATTTCATCAAAAACTATTTTTAACTGTTTTTTTTTTAGTAAAAATAATTATTTAATAAGGATCCCGAATTAATTTTTTCATATAAAATTCAAAGCTAAAATTATTTAAAACAATTGGAATGAATCGACTGTAGAAGTAGTATCAACTAGAAAATTGGTTTTTGTAGGGCTGGTAAACGAGCCGAGCAGCTCGGGCTCGGCTCGGTTAAAGCTCGTTCAAGCTCGTTCGATTAGACAAACGAGCCGAGCTTGAATAATTTTTAAAGCTCGGCTTGTAAACGAGCCGAGCCGAGCCTAGACGAGCTCGTTTACTTTCACATGTACAAGGTGTTGTAATTTGTAAAATGTAACTTCTCAAATGCTAAATAAGATTTTTTTTAGTTAAACGAGTCCGAGCCCTAGCGGAGCCTTGATTCGAGCTTCAGCTTGGCTTGTTTAACAAACGAGCCGAGCCGAGCTTTAGCCGAGCTTTTCACGAGCCCAACGAGCCGAGCTTGAACACAAAATAAAGCTCGTTTACGAGCCGAGCCGAGCCGAGCCCGAGCCCGAGCCAAGCCTGATACTAAACGAGCCGAGCCTGAGCAGATCAAAACTCGGCTCGTTTTTGTGGCAAAGCAGGCGCTGTTAATAATAAAATAATAGAAGAGGGGGTAAATGAAAAAATACCACTACAGAAAATACAAACCCCCCATTCACACTCGTCTCTTTGGCCTCGGCCATGGCTTCCATCGGACCCGACGAAGACGAAGACCTCGTCGTTCTCGAGATCATCGACAACTCCTCGCCAACCAGCGATCGGACGGCCAGGGAGGGCTATCACACCGTCTCCGCCTGTGCAATCGACGGTCTGGATCTCCCCACGATCTCCCCCTCCGGGACCGTCAAAGTCCGAGCCAGTCGGACCAGGCAAGTCTCTCACAGACTTCTCCGAATTCTTTCCGTCTCGGACTTCTTAGTGAATCGTGTCTTCGTTTTCTGATTCGAGAATCTCAGGCTGATCGAGCGATCTTCGTATTTTCGGAGCCTGTTCGGCGGAAAATTCAGGTGGACAATCGATCGCCACTGTTTGGAAGTTTAATCTTAGTATAATATGAGACATTGTATTTGAATTTCTTTATGATTGACAGCGAATCGAGTTTGAGCGAGGTTTCAGTCCGATGGGACCTCGAAGTAGCTTTAAAAGTGATGAAATTCATACACGGTTGTTCGTTTCATGTCACTGACGATAACTTCATCCGTGTTTTGGAGGTACTATTGTTTTAGATTTTGTGTTTTTCATGTTTTTCTTAATTCATTGGATGATCGAGTGTGTAATTATGTCATGGAGAATGCCAGTTACAGTTATCGCTGTAAACCTCACCCAAAATGCTGCCTGAGCTGTTAATTTGTTGAAACAACATTTTTTTTGTGACAATTATATCAAATGCTTTCAATAGGTAATATATAATAGAGATAATATATACATACCTTTGATTATTGTTTGGAAGCAGTGACAATTTATTTTTCATAATCAATCAATACAAATGGAAATTCTGTTGGGTGTCGCTTTTACAAAAAAAGAATGAAAAGAACAGTGCACTTGTCGGTTAAATTATTCTCTTTAATATTTGAATCTGTATTTCTGAATTTGTTTTTGAATGGATGAATTCTTTAGGCATATCAATTGTGTCTTTGACACCAACTTCATAATGTTTCCAACTGTTATATGTCAGAATCATGTTGTCTCACGAATCTCATCTATGAGTTAATCATTGATGTCTTAGTTTTTATGAAATTGTAAACAACTATAGAGTATAGATGTTATAATTTTTAGGAAATTGTAAATGTATATTGATGTTTCATTTTTTTACGAAAATGTAAACAGCTATAAATCTTTGTAAATGACTTTGTGATCAACGCGCCAATACATTTTTTTAATTTCTGAATTGTGTGGAAATTTCTTCTATATTTCCAGGGAGCACTGTTTTTTGGTGTGGAGACCCTTCTATCGGAGTGTGAGGCCTGGTTCCAAATGAGCACCATTGCAGAAGGTGGCTTTATACATCAAATATCAATGGACACAGTGATTGAAATATGGAATTATTGCATGGAGCACTGTGAGTCTTCTTTTATGATTCCTGAGCCAATATAATGTTCAGATTAACAGATCCATCTTTAATTTTCTGATGCACCAGTAATTTGAAAATGATCATGATAGTTGGATTCTGTTTATTTTGCAGCAATTGGTTCTGTATCAGAACTATGCAAGAGCTACATTGCGCGGAACTTTGTAGGTACTCAAGGTTCTTTTTTCCGCTTTCAAGCAATAGTGATTGCTTTTGTATGCTTGACACCTAATTGGAATTAACTAAGAACTCATATAACCCTTGTTCATGTTTGGTAACGGAATTATGACCTTGTATAAGCTGGCCAATTATCCTATCTGAAATTTGTACCCTTCTACTATCCAAGCAGAAAGCTCAAATAAGCTTATCCGGGGTTTATTTGAGGCAATTTTTTTACTTAAGTTAATAAGCTTGACATGGATCATTTGACCATGTTATCCTATTCTGATCCCAAAACTAATTGACTTGTCAACTAATGTCAAATGGTGTTGCTAGACAGGGATTGATATCCTATCCTATTATATCCTAGGAATAGCTGTATGGTTATCAAGCAGGGGATGTTTTGATTAGGCTGAGTTACTAGTTAAAAATGTCCATTTTGTAGATATTATAAGTTGTATAGAGACAATGATCTCATTCAAAAAAAAAAAAAAAAAATGATCTCATTGGACTCAATCAGGATTGGGACGGGAAGAAATGACAAATTATAGCCTGAACATGACAGTTACTATTGTCTTAGAATCATTGCTCACCTTCATTTACGTTCAAAAAGCTTTCTATATCGTTGTGTGAAATGGATTTCATGATGTATGGATCATAGTCTATTCTACATTTCTCTCTTCTAGTCCAGGAAATTAACAACCACAAAACCTCTTATCCAAAAATTTGGGGTCAGCTACATGAATCTTTTTTTTATTTTTTTGGTGCTATTTAGTTCTATTAAGAATCATTTCCTGTCATTCATGTAGAGTCAGCATGTCCCTCCTTATTGTTGTCATCCAAGTATGTTTTGGCTTTATCCTTTATCTTAGAAGCCCCTTCAACAATGATTTTATTGCTCCTCCTAACCAATGCATCCATCGGTTTTGGTCACGTGTACAAACCATTTCAAACAATTTTCCTTCATTTTAATCCTCTATTGGAGCATGTGTAATTTCCATGAAAATACTAATTTTCTTTTATCATATCCTTTCTTATCTTATCACTCATTTATCTCAATATTCTCATCTCAACTCCACTCATTTTCACTCATTTATCTCAACATTCTCATCTCAACTACACTTATTTTCTAGTCATTTATCTCAATATTTTCATCTCAACTACACTCATTTTCTAGTCATGTTGTTTCATAATGGTTGAACACTCTGATCCAAAAGCATTAAATATCTTATAAAATTTTTCTGTTTCATGGGTAACAATCACATAATATTTCAGTTGCACTTCTCTACTTCGGCTTTGGTTTAATTCTACAATGATGTCCTTGTCAATTGCATCTTATTTGTGAATAATGAATGTCAAATAATGAAAACACTAATTCTTAGGTATCTCGTGTATATCAACACTGATTATTCCATTAGTTCCTTTTATTTTCTTGTTATAGTAATATTTCATGTATTCTTTATTTGTCCTCTTTAATTTAAAGTCCTTAATTTCAGAACTTCTTTGCATTGATCCATCTTAGGGTTAAATTTGTCATTAAATAACATACACCAAGGAATCTCATCTTGAATGTTTCTAGTAAATTCATCCACGACTAATGTAAAGTTGTATGGACTCAATCACCTACCTTTGATGTAAGCCTATCATGATAAAAATTCACTCGTCCCCTCAAACTGTTACAATACTACTTACTACTCTATCATACTTATAAATTCTTGAATATCATATGCATTCTCTAGCTTCTGTAGTTCATCTCCCTGGCATAAAACCGAATTGATTGTCAGGGAGTTTTGTCTTATGTCTATTCTATGATTGATCACTTTATCCTGTAGTCTCATAGTATGATTCATGAGTTTTATTCCACAGTAGTTTTTGTAATCTCCCCTTGTTCTTATTAGTAGGGAATAAATTTTCATAGTTCAGGAAACTAATTGAGGACTTTGGATATTTACAGGCATGGGCCATATCTTCTAGATCATTTATTGATGTACCTTACTCGTGCTTACACGCATGTTTGGAAGACCCTCAGCTGACAGTTGACAGGTTTGGTTTCATTCTGCCATTACATTTGGTTATTGATGTTGGAGATTCTAAATTCATATGATGTACAGTGAGAAACAACTTTGCGAGGGTCTTCTAGAATGGCTTGCCAGTAATGCAAAATCTTGGGAGTGTTCTGTTTCCAACCAGGGAAATGAATTTATAAGTATTCTAAATATGGTACGGTGGGAAAAATTTGGTTAGTTTTATGGCATATCTCTAATCCCTACTGGAGTTCCCCTGTCATAGATTTTTTTATCTTGATGCTCATGACTAATAAAAGGATAAATCTGTCCTCAAATTGCTGTACTTGGATTAGTTTACGTGCATGGACCATTGGAGTCCATACTACTCTTTAAATGTGATTATTTGGAGCATAACTAAACTTTTTTTCTTGACCAGGTTCGGATTTGCTTTCTGCCTTTGGATTTTGTTGCAGGTTTGCTCATTATATGAATTAATCCGTCAACTGAGAAGAAGAATTTTAAGTCATTATTATCAGCTAAAACCATACTGGTTATATGTGCGTATAGGTCAAAGACGGAGCATTTTCTTTTCAAAGCTCGCTTATGATAGTGTGAATTTGATTTTGGATCTCATGAAAGATCATCCCATGGGCAGTCTTCGTGTACTCGGCGACAATCACTTACATGACTCTAGAATTCGCTTAACACAATACTCAAAGGTGTTTTCTAATCATTTTTGTATTTTTGAATTTAGTTGTTAACGTGCTTGCATTTTTTATCCTTTGTTTATATGTTTCATGTAAATTTTTGAAGATATTCAAGTTTAACAGGCAAATATGTCTACACTCTGAATTCAGTTTTTAATAAAATAGTTGAAGGATTATATGCAAGTATTCTTAGCAGACAATTGAATGCAACAACTTATACAATTGTTAAATTTAGACTTTTTTGGTTTTTATTTTTTTAGGAAATTCAGAAATGATTTACTATGGTGAAAAAGGATGTTCATCTTGGAACGATAGATATCAGTGCCTTTTGAGCATGATGACATAGTAATTTTTTTTACTTTTTTATCTTTGGGATGAGTAGTGCGATGGTCACCAAAATTTGGTTTTAAATATCGATCGATATATTGATATATCGATTTCTAGGAGCAAATCACTAAATATAAAAAAATTATCGATATTTTCACGAGAAATTGAATTTATCGTGAGAAATTGAATTTCTCGTGGGATATTGCCAATGTATTGTGCTTTTTTTTTAATTAAAAAACGCTTAGCTAATATGCATATACATGCTTTGAAATAGCAAATGTCAATGTTTTGTTGTTTATCTATAAATATTTAACTCATTGTATTGTTAGTATTTCATTCAAATATATTATTACATTATAATTGTTAACAAAGTTAACAAATCTATATTTATATATCACAAAGTTTCTTACAAAAAAGATTATTAGAAAGTTAATAAAGATATATTACTCCCCAAAAATAATATATTATTACATTATAAATGTTAGGAAAGTATCATTATAATATGAATTAACAAATAATGTTTTCTAATGTAAAAGCTAAAGTTATCATTTGTAGTTTTCATTTATAAACTACAAAACCTTATAATTTCAGAAAACCTAATTTTTTCTTATCTTGATTCCTAATTTCTCTAAATTTATAAATACATCCACACTCTCATTTCCATCAAAAAACCTTAGACAAACATTCAACAACAAAGAATTATGTATTTTCTCCATTTCTCTGTTTTTTAACATCTTCCCATTTTTCTGATTTTTTATTTTGTTTTTTTCCAATTTTTTGGAAAAAAAATTCACAGAATCAATATATCGATCGACAAATCTATATATCGATTTTGGGGCATTTTGATATATCGAAATTTTCGATATTTAAAACATTGCACCAAATTATGTTAAATGGCAATAATCCATAGAAGTTGGAGATAAGGAATCTCCTTAAAGAAAGTGAAAATTGGAAATACAGAACATCTCTTACTAGAGACTAGGCAATAGCAAAATTCCCATCCCTATATTGTATGATTGAACGTGCCTCCACATTGTGTTTCGCCCATGCACTATGGCAGCCAAGCAGTCCATCACTTCTAAGGGTTTCAGAAAACATTTCATGTAACCATCTCTTTTTTCCAGCTTTTACTCAATGAATGTGGAAATTTGTAAGGGGCAAAAAATCAACCTAAGATGGTTTTGTTGTGCTTTTAAGAGGAGGAAATTTTGAAATAATGTTCAGAACAGGGAGTGCAATGGAAAAATGAGACTACCTAGTTCATACTTTATTGGATCTTTTAGCCCACAAATTCTCCTAGAATAATGAATGCTGCCTGTTTCATCTAGAAGGTGCTTGGTGCATTTCGAAATTTTATTACAACTCTGGAAATACTTGCTAGGGTTGCCGATCTTCATTACCAGCTTTGCTAAAAGTAACTATTCTCTTTTGCAAATGTTATGCAGTCATTAAACTATTCTCTGTCCTGTGCTCTATTTCTGAATGTAAAATCTGATTATCTGAACTTTTTATTCTTCTTTTCAATTGCCAGAAAATTGACCTTTCAGGCTGTGCCCATATATCAGTTGCTTTCTTGGTCACATCTATTTTCCTTTCTTCAATGGATGCTGATGCGACATCAACTGAAATCTTGAGAGAGTTTCTTTCAAAACTTGATGGCTGCCATGGTAGACAGTTGCCAATACTTGCAAAGTCATTTTCTTTAGTATCTTTTAAAGCAGTGGCTGAAGTTGACTTGTCTAAATGTCCAAAGCTGCAACTTGATGCTGCCATTGATTTCTTGCACCTATCATTCCCATCACTAAGAATATTGAAAGTAGCTTACTGTTCCCAATTGAAAACGAGAGATTTGTTTGACTTGATGCAGAAGTGCCCTCTGATTGATGAAATAGATTTCACTGTTGATATCAGTCCTGTGTTACAGACAAAGGTATCAGTGATATCTGTTAGTACTGAAAGATGTAAAGCTTCAGGTAATGTGCTTCATAACGCAGTTAAAGAAAGATCCATGTTGTCAAGTATCACAAAACTTACATTGGAAGGCCGAACTGACATAGATGGTAAGACATCTCCCTCATCTATTATAATCTCCATTTTTATAATTTCTGAAATAAATTGTTTCTGATGAAACAATCTTATTCTACTATGGAAACCTGTAGGTTGGTGCTTGCCATTGTATGATCTATCTCTTGTTTCATTAATCAGTATTTTTGTTACACTTTTTTTTTTATCCATATTTATCTTGTTATCTTTCATACATGAACTTTTGAGTTTCCTAATTTTGTGCTTTCCATTGTGTTTTTTTACATCATGTCTACCTTCACTTGATGGTACCGAACAAGTTTCTTTCCTTGCATTTTCAGATGTAGACCTGTCAGTTCTCGCGGCACTCTCAGATATGTTATCTTACATAAACCTGAATGGGTGTAGTTCAATAACTGATTTGGCTATATCCAATCTTATAAGTAAATGCATGAACTTACAGTCAATCATTGTTTCTGATACTTCCTTTGGAAGATATTCAATCCTAGCCCTTTGTTCTGATGGTCATTATGGCAAGGAGATTCCTGAAATGTATGGAGATCATAAACCTTCCTCGAAGATGACATTTGGACTCCAAAAACTACATATAGACGGCTGCAAGGGTAACTTTTGTCTTCTATTATTCTTATTTGGCTGTAAAATTTGATAGCTCTATTTGAGGACTACACAGAGTGATTTGCCTTTTTAGATTTAGAACTCCTTTTGCCTGCTAATATATTTGGCATATGTTGCTAATTCTCTGAGTATGATTGATTAATCATCCTGTGTTTGACGCCTAGAAATACCAAGTCTGCAAGTCAATTTGTGAGTGAGTCAGTTCAACAGGATTATGACATGGTTAATGAACATAATGATGTTTTTAACCAGGTGTTGATCATGCTTCAATGCATCTGCTTATGAGTACTGTAAACATGCTGAAGAGCTTGAGTTTGAGAGGGACCCTAATTACAGATGATGCTCTCTGTGCTTTCCTTGGCTCTTCTCTTGAGAGACTTGATGTTTCTGAGACTATGGTATGATTGAATGGGTGGGCTCTTTCATTGTCAGTGGTCTAAACTATTTGGCATCTAGGTGAATCACGTTGGTCTACACATTCTGAATGCTTAGTAGTTTGTCTTTCTTCCATGACACCTTAGAATTATTGCAGATGGAAAGTAACCATTTTCCTTGAAGTCATAGGAGAACGGTGCTTAATGAGTTTAAACTCTAACGTGGATGGTGATGGACAAATCATAACTAAAAATGTTGGATACATGCATGTTACAGAACTTATTTGTGTTTGAACTATGTAACTTTGTAGATGGTTTCTTTTGGCCTGATAACATCAGAACCCTTGCCCCTTGCTATGTTTTGTCAGAGTTCGTAGGGAGGCTGTTTGATGTTCTTTCAGATTGTAGAATGTAGTCCATTTAGACCCTGTGTGGTTGTGCATCCACTTGGTTTTGTAAAAAGAAGTATGCCTTACATATTTCTATTACCGTTGACTTGGAATCCATTCTGAGAAACTTCAATATCTAATTGTTTGACTACGTTACTCTTAAAATTCTATAACATATTGAGAAAGGGCAACACATGAACTTTTAGTTCAAATAAATAGTCTATTATGGCTCAGTAGTGACCCACCAATGTCATTCTAGATCGATACTAGCAGGGAGCTTCCAAGGCATCATTTGCTTGCTTGAAATAATATTTTTGGGGTATGACACCACTGAGTTTTGGGGAAAAAAGGACAAAGATGAAGTTTAGACAATTTTGACAGAGGATATTGCATGCATGGTTGTTTTTTTGATTGGTTATCAGGAGATTAGACATGTGCATTTAGAAACAATTCTGGACTTTTTCTGCCAATTGCCATCTAATATTACCAAATAAACGCTTTTACATCATGTTCTATATTCAACAATTGCAGCTTTCTGTGATGGCTTTAGCTTGTATCATTGGACGAAACAGTGGCTTGAGGATTATTAGAGCATGGGATTGCAAAGCTTTGCACTGTATTGATGCTACCAATGTTTCTGAAGGCCATGATGAAAGTGACGCTGTAGGCCTCCATGCTGAGTTAGGCAATAAATATATCTTGGATGAAATTGCTTTTGGATGGGGATTTTCTTTCTTCTCTCTTGAAAAACTTAAACCTGCACTTGGGAATCTAAAAACTATTAAATTGGGTCTTGGTGCATCAATAGGCCAGCATGGGCTTGCTTTACTACCCACAATCTGTCCTCTTCTAGAGTCTATTGTCCTTAAGTTTCAGGTAATTCAAAATGGAAATCCTCGGTTGTAGTCAAATTCTTGCTGTTTCATACATGTTGCTGCAATGAACAGGTAATAGATGATCATGCTATCAGAAGTATCTTGGAAGGCCTGCGGTATTTGCAAGTGTTGGAATTATGCTGCTGTCTGGGTGATTTGACTCCTCTAAGCTTCCAATTTGGTATGCCAAATTTAAGAACACTGCGGCTTGAAAGGGTCGCTCCGTGGATGGAAAATGATCATTTGATCATTCTTACTCAAAATTGTTCCAATTTGATTGAACTTTCATTGTCGGGATGCCAACTTCTTGATCCAGGTTATAAATGTTTAAAGTGGCCAATATATCAAATATTTCTGGTTCTTTAACTAGTTTTAATGGTTGAATTGCTTTCTGTTTGCAGAATCTCAGCAAATTATTTCTTCTGGATGGCCTGGGTTGACTCTAATTCATTTGGAGGTTTCCTTCCATCCTTTTTTTCTTCAATTTGTATTACGTTATGTCACCATGTACACATACTTGGAATGAGATGTTTCCGTTCCCGTTTTTTTTAACCATTTCTGGCAAGTAACATTGGTTCCTGAAGATTGAGAATCTCTTACGAACCATGAACTAGGAAGCCTAGCTTTAACCTGATGTCTGATGCTGGTGACACCCTACCTAATGACTTACAGCCAGAGGAGGAAATTATAGGGGGCAAGACTTTTATTTATTATTTCAGTGTTTTGTGGGATGAATGAAGTCCATGAGCAGAAGATGCTGCAATACTTTTCCATAAAACATGGAAGAGAACAAACATTGATTTTCAATGTATATTAGATTGGGATGTCTCCTGTTTGGTGCTTTGAAAGACTAATGTGTAAACATGTCGCATAAAAAGTGTGTGAAAGTGTAAGGACAGCATATGTTGAGTGCCCAAGTCTAGGAATTAAAGTAACAAATCAGATGAGATCTCTCTATAACCACTACAATTTCACATCATGCATCCTTATGGTCAATTTCTTTGTTTGTCAGGATTGTGGTAAAGTAACATCTAATGGGGTTTCTTCTCTCTTTGACTGCAAAGGAGTCGAAGATTTACTGCTGCGCCATAACGTGAGTGTTCAATGACTGGTTCTTTGTATTCACATCATTGCATACTCAATCTGGGATGGACTGTCTAATGTCAATTTGGCTTTTTGACGATCTTGTCATCTTTAGACATTAACTGTAATGTGAAATTTTCTTGGAGTCTTTGTGATCGAACAAAGACTCCGTATGAATCAATGTAGCCATGCAGCCATACTGGATTGAATAATTCTTTCCTAAATTTTTTCTGATGTACACAAGGTGAACTTATTTACAGCCATCCAAGTACATGATCAACTTACAATAATCTACATTTGACATGCATAGAAGTATGTAATTGACCCCCCTTCTGTGGCAGTACTAAGGAGAAACCCTATCTTAGTTTGATTCAAGTCTCTCTGTATATGTGCTTTTTGGGCTGAATTCTCATTTAAAATTTCAGGGACAAGGAATTGGAAGGGGCTTTATCGTTGAAGCTGCTTCAAAGGTATCCTCCTGCAAGCAAGCGACGGTGTCATTTATTGCCATATGTTCTAACCAATAATCTTGACAGTGATTCTAACTATTCTGTTTGTGCCTTTGTGGAGATTGCAGTTGCCTCTGCTTCGTAAAGTGGCATTGGATCTATGTGACGCCCACGAAGGGGGGTTCGATAGCCCAAGTGTAAGAAACTCATTCTCAATATCTCAACTTGGAAATCGTATTAAGTTGTTCACTTGCAATGGCTTGTGAAAAATCTGTGGCAGTACAATGAGAAGTTCTTTCTGACCACCGCGAAGATTGCTCGCTGCAAAAAGTGGAGATGTGCTTTTGAACTCCAAAGTTCCGGAAATCACAGGGCCGTGCATATGGAGACCATAATCTTGGAGTGGAACAGCAAGGAGCAGAGGACAACAGTGGTGAAGGAAAGAGTGTAGAAATCAAATTAGAGGATTTCGGCGACATTATTCGCTCTGATCAAGTTTGAAATGTCTGTTGATCAAGCAGGGGCCAGAACTGGAAGGTTAGAACTTCCAATTGTTGATGGGGTTGTTATAATAGGTTCTTCCATGGAGGTGCTTCATGGTTTGGCTGGTTTTTTTATGTCTGGTATGATTATGGTTGGGGCTGTATTATATGGCTTTCATTGGTGGTGGAAATATATTGTTCTAGAATACTCTTTATATTTATGTATGTATTACATGCAGTAAGTTTAGTTTATTTCATCCCTATCATTAAGAGATGCAATTTTCCTTTTATGACAGGGACAATGAAGGGGGCGTATTCCCTTGCATGTCTCTGGCCTTCTTTTTATTCAAGCATAAAATAGTGATACAGGGATAAAAGGATTTTCTGTTATCCTTTTCAATTTATATAATTTTTTTAATATTTTATTTCTATAAATAGAATGTGATTATAGTTTTGGATGGACACTTGTAAACTTGTAATAATGGATCTTGTTATACTCAGTCCGTTTTGTGCTATAAATATTATAGTGTATGATACAAAAAAATTTATTATTTTTTCAACGTGAAAAAAAATACACTTTAATTTTTTTAATGGTAGATTGAAAAAATCATAAAAATATGTAAATTCAATTATGTACTTTAATTTTTTTTTATTTATAAAAGTATGTTAAAAAGTATATACACGGTTCAAAAAAAAAAATTAGACAAAAGTGATTGGATGAATTATGCCATTCGGTAGTAATAAAATTAGGGGGTAATAATCTCCTCACTAGTTATTTCATCACCCGGTTTATTTAAATGAAAAAATTAATTTATTACATTATATCTCATATCTAACTCATCTCACAAGTTCAACATAGATGATATCTTTTGTATTTTAGATATAGAGTGGTTCATATTTTGTGATTTTATAAAGAGTTTTTACTATTTTAATAATTTTGTACTAAGTTGTATTGATTTTTAACTAAAATATTTTAAATTGATTCACTCATGCATCCATGTTTTCTACCAACAAATCAGAAAAAGTATACAAGTGTTTGCATGAAGGATAAAAGTAAAACATTTTGCAGTGATAAATTATTCTCGTCACCTGGTTAGGACTTCATTTACCGTCAGATCAAAATCCAGCGGCTGCAATTCGTGGGTCCCTCATGATAAGGCGCCACGTGGAGCAGCACAAGCTTCCCGCCTAAAAATACAATCGAGAGACGATAATACCCTCATCTAACCCCTCTCACATCACACCCACGCATTCCCATCTACGCAGAGGGCAATACAGTCCAAAATAAATAAATCCCAACTGAAAAAAAAACCAACTGCATTTACAAGAACTCTCCATCCTCTGCGTCCTCCACGACCCGGCTCGGATCCTCCGCGGCCGGATCCGGAATACGATGTCGACGGAGGAGGAGATCGGGCGGAGGAATGTGAAGGTGGGGCCGTTGGAGATACGGAGGGTGGTGAACGGGATGTGGCAGGTAAGCGGATCCGGGTGGGGGAGGCTCGACCGAGACTCCGCTGTCGATTCGATGCTCCGCCTCGTCGACGTTGGGCTCTCTACCTTCGACATGGCCGATATTTGTAAGAAATCTTTTCTATTATTATTGTCCTCATTGTTTCTTTCTGTTATTTTTATTGAAAATTAGAGTTGTGATCTAGTGACTTAAATTTTTTATTCAATTTATTTTATCAAGATCATTTTAAATCAATTTATCAATAATTGATATGTTTAAGTATTGGATATGATGATATTTGTATCAACATTATGGTATTTCGGATGTCTAGATAATTATAATTGACATAGTTACTAACATAAGTCTATCATTACATGTATTTGTACAAAAAAATAATGGGGGAGGTTACATGCATCCCGTTGAGTGCAACATCACCTCTTCATATAAAAAAAATTTACATGTATTTTTTATGGGGGGGGGGGGGGGGGAGGATATGCTAGTGGTGAATGGAGGTGATCTCAAGAGGATAGCCCTGCAGAGGGGGAGAAAGAGAGAGAGAGAGTGGTGGGAGAAGAAGAATGATTGCGAGCGGCCACCGCCGCCCTCCCATCCTGGGCCACTCTCTTTCCCTCTGTCCCCATTGGCTGCCGTCTCATCCATCCATTCTCGTGTCCCTCTCTTTCTTTCTGTCTCATTTTTTTTTTATTTTTCTATTACACACAATCCATTTTATTATTCATTTACTAAAAAAAAATTTCATTCGATTTAAATTGAAGCGATATATATTTTTCATCAAAATATATATCTTTTTAAATGACGTTTTTTTAAAAAATGATGTGTGTTTTAGATCATTAAAAAAAAAAAAAAAGACTTAGTGTAACAAATTTTTTTTTCTCTCTTCTTCCTTCGATTGGGTTTGAATGGGGTGGGCCGCCCTTTCATAATAATTTTTTATTTTTAACCCCATTATATATTTTAATTTCAATATTGATTTTCATCTAATTTTTATTGCAAAACTAGTCCTGCGTCAGTTTTGGTCTTGATCTCTCAAACTAAGGATGTGTTAGGTTGCGCGATTGTAAAATTGATTATGTAGGAATGCGATTACAAAACTGATTCTGCAGAAAGTTTACTTTCTCAGTTTTTTAAAATCGCAGCTTTTGGATAATATTTGTCTGAAATCTGTGTGCAGGAAGTTGCTACAGTAAAACTATTTGGTTGCACAATTATAAACACAGCTTTCTACATTAGCAATTGTAGCACAATCGTGGAACCAAACGCACCCTAAACCCAAGAAGACCAGTTTTGAAATACCACCAAAATTGTGGTGGTATTTTCGGAAATGCCACTTAAGCCTTATCTTTCCCCCGCATATCTCCGCTCCTCATCTCACGTAAAAAAATTTCAAAAAAAAAAAAAAATGGCGGCGACCGTACAACGCCTCCTCTTCTCGACCCCAACATTCAAATCCGACGGCGCGCGAGCGCGGAACGCGCGGGGAAGGGACCCGGCCGGTCTTCGTCGTCGTCAGACCCCGACCGTCCGATGCGTGGGTACGGCCGACCCGGCGGCGGCTGCGGCGACGCGGAAATCGACGGTGCGGAGCGGCGGCGGGGACGCCCTGGAGATATGCCGGGTCCTGAACGGGATGTGGCAGACGAGCGGGGGGTGGGGGAGGATCGACCGAGACGCGGCCGTCGATGCGATGCTCCGATACGCCGACGCCGGTCTCGGCACCTTTGACATGGCTGATCACTGTAATCACCATCGTTGATTTCATGAACTTGAATTCTTGCAAAACTTTTAGTCTGTGTTTGGATGCGTTGGATGAGGAGGCTTTGATGGGGAATGCTTGATGGGTGTTTGTGTGATTGTCTTAATGAGGGAAAAGGAATTCTAAAAAGTTTTTTTTTTTTTTTTGAGGGGGTAAATTAAAAAGTCCACGCGGGGTTGGATCTTTGGCGAGTCTGGATCTAGTCAGAACTGGTTCCAGTCAATCCATCAGTATCAAACTGCACAACCCTATCAATCCAACTACACAACCTATGAACTGAACTGCACAGTCAATTGTTGGGTATAAGACTCACTCTCCTATTGGATACTAATAGTCCTGACCTAACCCAGGCCTGATTGGATCTAATAAGAGGGTGAGACTTGTACCCAACAATTGTTTGTGTAGTTCGATTCATAGGCTGTGTAGTTCGATTTATAGGGCTATGCAGTTCGATACCGATGGGATAAAGGTGTGAATTTGTTCCCTGAGGTTTGAGCTTGAATCCCCTAGGCTTATCTGGTGCACATGGTTTGTGGGTTATTTTATGCATCTAGAGGTTTTTAACCAATAGGGTTGCTTGACCCAATTTTTGAAAACTTTTTGTGGAGATGAATTGAAGTTTTATCTATTTAAAGTTTGAAATGATGTTACAGTAGATATTGGTTTTTCCAAAATGTGAATTGTGGCATTCTAAATGATTGGCCTTTTGGTAAAAAATTTGGGTTTGTGAGTTTTTTCTATGCATGTTCTTTCTGGGTTCCTCATGAAAAAAAAAAAAGTTTGTCTCCAGGAAGAATTATAAGTTATCTATTTATAGTCTGGAATGATGTTTTAGTAGATATTGTTTTTTTTCAAAATGAGAAATTGCAATATGGAATTCTATGATGGACATTTTGGTGATTGTTTTAGGTTTGTGTGCTATTATGTGCATATGTGTTTTTTCCAACCCTTTTTGGGTTTCTCTGCCACAAAAAAACAAAAAAATCGTCGCAGTGTCGAACTAAAAAATCTATACTTAAAATTTGAAATGATTATTTTATTTTTTATTTTTAAATGTTGGTTTTTTCCAATATGGCAATTACAAAATAGAGGATTCTATAAGGGACCTTTTGGTAAAAATTTTGGGCACCGTTGCATAAATATCGTTTGTTCAGGGGACAGCTTGTGATCAACCTATAGATGAAAAATTATGACAATTTTCTGTTGTGTTTTTTTAAAATTATTATGTGTTTGCATGACTGTATTCTGTGGGTTGATGTTAATATATTTGTTTGTGATTGATGTCTATATGCTGTTTTGCATTTGTTAGAGTGTTATATATTTGAGGAAGATGGCTTTGTAAACTGAGATGATGATGTTGGTTATGCAGATGGGCCTGCGGAGGACCTTTATGGAATTTTCATCAATAGAGTTCGGCGAGATCGACCTGCGGAAATGCTGAATGAGGTCAGGGGGTGAGTTTTATTCTTTTGTAATGTTTTGTTTATTTTAATTTGTTTTTACTGCTTGTGCCATTTGATTGACATATATGTCATTACATGAATGCCATTGAGTTGCATTGGGAGAAATATGGAATTTGTTTGATTGGGTGAGGTTAGAAGTTTTAGTATGTGTGAGAAAAATTAAAATTGTCAGATAACATTTTTTGAGTTGTAAAACCTGAAAACAAAACAAAAAACAGAGAAAACCAAGTTTATGATATGGATTCATAGTCTTTCACTTATCAATATTGTGTATTCAAGGAGACACCAAGCGTTTCAATCTTTTTTAGTAGTCTTTTACAATTCAACTTTGTGTTTTCGAGGAGACTTCAAGTGTTTCCATCTTTTTTAGTTCATATTTACACATATAGGTTGTGAGCGATTTATGAAATCCGAAATATTGGATATGAATCAGTCAAAATGTTCATGAGGTTCTGAAACTTTTTGGCATGTTCAGAGATTGATTACTGTGGAACACACACACACACACACAAAATCAGTCTGACACTGTGTGGATCTAATGCCGAAGCTCTCATTAGCAATTGCCTCGATTTTTGCATAAAATCTATGTGGCTTACTGAGGGAGTCTGTTGTAGGACAAATTCAATTCGAGAAACCAGTCATTGTTAATTTGTATTCCAGCACCCCTTAATACTGACTCAGTGGCTCCTTTGGTGTGTGCATGTAGCCTTACAAAATGGGTCCCTCCTCCTGTTAAAATGACGAGCAGCTTTGTTCGTGATAGCATCAATGTCTCAAGGAAGAGGATGGATGTTGCTTGCTTGGACATGCTTCAATTTCATTGGTAGCCTTCTCTCTTTCATTTGCATCTCAACTTTCTATCTTAATTGTTCCCCAACAGTTAAAACTTCAGATAATCTGAGATATCTATCATGCGATTTGATCTTCAGCTCATCGATGGAATGGGTTGGCTGTGTATATTTATTAATTTTTTTTTAAAATTACTTAATAATTTTTGTTCTAACAGGTGGGATTATTCCAACTCTGGATATCTTGATGCACTTAAACACCTTGCGGATCTCAAAGAAGAAGGTTGTTTTGACAACCTCCTGCAAATTTCATGCTGGCCCTTCAGCTTTCTTGAGACCTCATCTACACCAACTGGAAAAGCAGTACAGTTATTGATTAGTTTTTGTCTAAAGGTGTGCAGGGAAAATCAAGACATTGGCCTTGACCAACTTCGATACAGAACGACTCCATATTATTGTTGAAAATGGGATCCCTGTTGTTAGCAATCAGGTAAAGTGTTGCCCCTTTAAACTGATTCAATGATCACATCTTTATTGATTTGTGTTTATTTAGGCCCTAACTAAAGCTCTTGATCCTTATCAGGTGCAACATTCTATTGTCGACATGCGCCCTCAACAGAGGATGGCAGAGCTTTGTCAACTCACGGGCGTCAAACTTATAACGTCTCTCTCTGTCTCCCTCTCTCTAGATAATACACACACTCCTCTCGTGCATGCAACCACTTGTATTTTTACTGTATAAATAATCTTCTGTTGGCAGGTATGGAACGGTAATGGGTGGTCTCCTATCTGAGAAGTTCTTGGACGCCAACATATCCATTCCTTTTGCTGGTCCTCCTCTCAACACCCCCTCCCTCCAGAAGTACAAAAGGGTGCGTACCACTTCTATACAAAAAAATTCAATTTTATTCCATTTGCAACCTTGTTGAAAAATAGGAAAATAGAGAAGGAAAAAAAGAAAAATTCAACCCCTAAGTATGACATTTATGTGGTTCAAGCATAGAATTGCCTACGTCTGTTGAGAGGGGAAGGGATTATTTCTTTTCTTTTTCTTGTATTACAATTTCTGTGGGCCTTATAGACTCTCTCTCTCTCTCTCTCTCTCACACACACACAGATGGTACGAGAAACTCATACTTGCAAAAAGATTATATATATAACAGACACATTAACACACTACTTCCCACACAACACAGAATTACAAAATAAACATACAAAACATCAACAAGAAAATTCGGGGGATCTCGCACCCAAGCCCTGAAACCCTCAATTGGGTAGGAGACTAGGAGTGTACGGTCCTCTTTATTGTTCAGTTCCTTCTTAGTGTCCAGTCACTAGAATGCAAGACATCAACACACTCGTGCTTTGTTTTCTTATAATTCGGTGGAATTTGAATTTTCACAATTCTGGGTGATTGAATGTGGTGTAGATGGTTGATGCGTGGGGAGGATGGAACCTCTTCCAAGTTTTGCTTCAAACACTGAAGAAGGTGGCTACAAAACATGGGGTTTCCATCTCAACTGTGGCGGTCCGGTACATACTAGATCAGGTGAAACTCGGTTTCCTAGATCATTCAAACACCATATATTCCTCATTAAGCTCCATTTGGAACCAATTGCCAAACTGATTTTATAAAAACAAAATCAATTTTTAGATAATCGGATCCAATGGGTATTTTTGAACTTTCAGCTTTTGATTTCAGATTTTGGTTTTTGTGTTTCAAAAGTCAACAAAAGAATGGTTGATGGTAGCTTTTTCCACAGTCGATTATTTTAATCAATTTAGAGCATAAACTGTTTTTGAAAATTGATTTCAAACGGGACAATTTTGGGTTGATGCAGCCATCTGTGGCGGGATCGATGATTGGGGTGAGACTTGGACTGTCAGATCACATACAGGACACCAATGCTATATTTTCACTGGTGTTGGATGATGAAGACATGAATAGTATCGCAGAGGTGTCGAAGAAGGGAAAAGATTTACTCAAAGTGATCGGTGACTGCGGAGATGAGTACAGAAGAGCTTAAGGATCCATGAAGGACTTGATAGCAGGATGTGCCTTTGCAATTCATCTTATACAGAAATTGAAAGTGCTCATTCAAAAACACACAAGTTTTTTCTTTTTATTGAATAGAGGTTATACTCACCAAAAGAAGCCAGGAATTCTATACTGTAACCCCACCTGAGCCTTATATGAAGCTTCAGATTGCTCAATCATGTTATCATTGTTCCTGTAATAGTTCTGCTTCATTCCCTTTTTTATTGCTTTCTACCCTTGAAATTTATGGCACTAGTTTATTTAAACCATATGTTTTATGCGGTTTAGTAAAAAAAAAAAAAGGAAGTATATATTATAAAGAATTGAATATAAATAAACAATGCTAGTGAAAAAAATTGAAAGGAGCACTTAATCCCACCAACCAACCCTCTATTCCCACCAACACAAAAAATAAATAAAGCGGACCAATGAGGTAAATTCTTTATGGTAAGTTCGATTCATAATACAACATTGTTTGTTTGTAGCATCGACATGATTTAATTAATGAAGTATATTCTTTTATAAAAATGTTATTTTTCGTATGAATTGAATGCATATTTTTTACATTTTTCACAATGGAATATGTATTGAGATGATGAAATATATTGTGTTAAATGATTTTATACACTGCGTGCGTTTCATAGACGATTGTAAATGAGACTGTAAAACGGACCGAGTATATAATGCCCATATATTTAGGGTGCGTTTGGTTGCGCGATTGCGCTGCGATTGCGATTGCAGGAAGCTGCGTTTACAATCGTGCAACCAAACAGTTTTACTGTAGCAGCTTCTTGTACACAGATTTCAGGCAAATAGTGCCCAAAAGCTGCGATTTCAGAAAGCTGAGAAAGTGAGCTTCCTGCGGAATCAGTTTGCAATCGCAGATTTCTGCAGAATCAGTTTTACAATCGCGGAACCAAACGCACCCTTAATCAAAGAAACACATTATAAAAAAAAAAAATTTCATATTCAGTGCGCGTGTACATATATATATATATTCTCATATATAGAGAGAAACGATTACTTCGAATGCATATTTCATATTTCATGATTTACTTATAATGCATATTTCGAATGCATATTTTAAATTTCAGATCTCAATCTCCTCCTCTCGACACCTCCTCCGGCCTCCCTCAACCTCACCTTCCAACAGTACCCTCCCCCCTTCTCCGTCCCTCACCTCCAGCAACCCCCTCTCTCTCCCTCACCTTCTTGAACCCTCTGCAGGTCCCTCTTGGCCACCCCCACCCGATCTGCACTGCCTCTCCGTGCGGCGACCATGCCTCCCCCTTGCCGACCACCCCTCCCCGCCATCCCTCTTGGAAAAGTAAGTTTTTTTTTTTCATGTTTAGAAGCCGGCCCGTTTTTCCGGCCCGACTGGCCCGGTTTGGGACCATAAAAGGAAACCCTCACTGTCGCTTCCTTCAGTGATCAGCTTCTGTCAAAACCTCCATTTTTTTTAAGTTGCAGTGGTTGAGAGCGCTTCATCTACTTAAACCCCTACAAAATCATGGATGGTATGTTGGATTTCTCTCTCTTACCGACTAAAGCATGAATTTTGCTTTCTTTTTTTTGGTCAGGAAGACCTATTTTTCTGTTCCGAATTTATCGTTCGAATGGAATGCAAAACCATGTTTTTTTTTTTTTTTTGGGTGTTTAAATACTGTTTTGAATTATCACAAACCCTTTTGGATTGACCAAGTTTTATGAAACCGCATAGAGATGTCTCAGATGAGGAAAAAAAAATAAAAGATAAGAACTTGGAGCGAACCCAAAGCTCATACACTTGCTTCTCAACAGATGTTTCATCAAAAACATATTGGAGTAAAAAATTTGGGTCATGTCTCATAAATTTTCATCAGAAGGTACTATTTGACGTAGAATAATGTGAGGGAGAGTTTCGTGGAGGACTGCCTGTACTTCGTCTAATGAGGTATATGCATATGCTTGATGAAAAATGTATATTGTTCTATTTCAAATTGAATGAATATATTTTTAGCAAATGTAAAAAAAAAATAAAAAATTAACGAGGTATATACCTTACCCATAGTGGTATATACATATGGAGGTTAATATACTGGCCGCGCGTACTGTGTGTAACAACACTCATATGGTATTTGACATGTAGGGATTTGAAGGTGTTTTCTTGGCTGGCATGGCCGTAAGCCCATATCTTATACAATTGGATAAGATTTAGTTCTTTTTTTTTTGCTGTAATATGAAAGTTGTTGATCCATTTAACACGGTTTAGAATGTATGTCTTTGTTGATGATTACGATGGTGTTTTTACTTGAATGCATGAATTACTTTGGGCAAATTATTTAGCATTCATGTGGTTGTTTGGTACTGTTATGACTGCCTTAGATCACACAAGCCTGAAAATGATTACATGAATTTTTTTTATATAAATGAGCAAGTTTCTTGTTGAAGTCTTTAGCACCCTGTTTGAATGCCTTAAAAAAATGAGCATTTCTGGTTTCGACTCTTTGTAGATTTTTGGAAAGATGCATTTTATGGTCATATCGATCTTTGAAACACAGTCACTTATTCATTTTAGGTTTATAAATTTTGCCGATTGAGTGACTGAGGTCACTTACAAATATCTAGTAGGCTTGAATTTTATATATATCCATGGCATGATGTGTTTTTATAGGAATGTAAGATAAGTTAGGTGGATGTTGTAATTTTCTTCAAGATTTTTGCAATTTATTCATCTTGGATTCTTTTTCGTGTTGTTCTATAACACATCCTTAATGCATTATTTGGCCCTTCTTTTTGGAACCATAGGTAAGAACTCTCCTCCTTGGATTTTTGGAATCTCTATTACAATTATGCCAGTAATTTGTTTGTTGTGTAATAACCAAAACATTTAATTTGTTCACTTTGTGATTGTTTGAAAAAGATTTGTACAATGCATTGAGAACATTAATCATTTAAAGAACCATTGGAGTATGCTTGTGAGGTTCTAATATGTGTTTTTCATTTCTTGACTTTCTGTTTTGATCTAGTTGATGCGGAGCCAACCATGGAGGAGACTATTCTCGTAGGTGATGACCTCATGACAGGGCCACCATCACCTCTGATACCCCCTGACATTGCATCCCATGTGCTTGAAGGTGTCGACTTATGTGATGGGATTTTGAGGAACCTCTTTCTATGTGAGTGGATTTAATCCTTTTTAATTGGATATGTCAAGATAAAGAGTTTCTTTTTAAAGCTCTGTTTGGTTCATGTTGTTATATTCAATGGATTCTTTATACTAGGAATCATTGTGATAGGAATCATTTTACTAGGAATTAATGTTCCATTAGACTGTTTGGTTCATCTATGGATTCCTATTCGGATCCAAGTTCCACTATTTGGTTGGTGCCTGGAAAAGAAGAAATGGATTTTGATTAAATACCATGAATACCATTACTAATAGATTTCCATATGCCTAAAATCTAAATCCTTATCTATATCATAACTATAAAAAATGAGTAATGCTAGAACAATGAAATATTTTAAATAAAATATATGAAATGGCATGAAAAAACCACATATATGATTTAAACACCAAATGAGATTAAATTCCTTAAACAAGTTACTTGTTACAGATTATTTAAACATCGAAATCAATAGCATCATAATAGTATCTAAAATAGAACATTTTTTTTTTGAGTTTAGAAACAAGAAATGAAATATTATACCTACTTAAATATTTATTACAACCCAAATTAATCAAATTTCACATATTGAAAATTATATACTAATAATATAATACCTACTTAAATTTTTGTTACAACCCAATGACAGATAGAACCCAATGAGAGAGAAAAAGAGAAGGGATTGATTTATCTAATTAGAACGTGAATTATAATTTTGTTAAATTATTTTATTAATGGGGGGGGGGGGGTGGATAATGATCTTATAAACTAGAATCCACCGGTATTCTTGAAATCCCACTAGATTGGTGGGATTTTGATTCCATCATATTTTTCCACATGCATAGATTTTTTTTTTTGTTTTAAGATAGGTGCCCCCAGGATTTGATCCTTGTCATCCTTTGCGGAGAGTAGGGTGCTGGCCGACTTTTTCAAAGCTTGGTTCATTTTTTTTCCATCATCTAAATTGCCCCTCGCTTTTGTTATCATTTACCAAAAGAAAAATGTTGCCTCAATCACATTTACCAACCAAAACTCAGACCTCATATGTTTTCATTTTTTAAAAATAGTAAACATCATCTAATGAGGTATATGCTTTGATAAAAAGTGCATATCGCTCTATTTCAAGTTGAATGAATCCATTTTTAGTAAGTGTAAGAAAATATTTAGAGGTATATATAACATCTAACGAGATATATGCTTCACTGGATTTCTAACGTGATATGTAGGATTGTGTTTTGGACTGAGGAAAAAACCTGAGTGTAACAACACTCTTACCAAGAGCATGTTGCATGTACAACCTTGTTTTTACACCACCTACATGATGTGCTCTGGTTTGCTAAAGCAGGGTAAGCCACAAAAAAGTTGAACCCAAAAATTCTTCAATTGCTGATAGTTGAGGGCTTCAATGGATGCTGCAAGTCTTCATGATTTACAGAGTGATATTCTCCTGGTATTGCACTTGATTGATCATTTGACTCATCTTTTTCTCCTGTGATACCTCATCAACCACGTCTTTCCGTTCCTCCTCTTTCCGCTGCTCATCTGCCACCTTCTCTGCCTGTTCCTCTGTTTTTGACATGGAAGTGTCATCGCCTTTTGGCTGCTCTTCTGCTCCCTCCTCTTTCTGTTCCTCTGCCTTCAGCAATGGTGTGTCCTCTTTCTCCCCTTCCTTAACAACAGATTCACCATACCAGATTCTTCATGATTCTTGTGCTTACCAATGTCCTCAGTCTTCTCTTTTCTCCTCGGTCTTCTCAGACTCATTGTCTGCTGCTGCCGCCTATGCCCATCTCTTGTGGAGTCTTGACAATGTCTTCCACTGCATCTTTCTTCTCCAAGTCAGCACTTACTGTAGTATCTTCTTCTTTAGTCTTCTTCTCTTCTTCACCTGATATAGAATCTTCTTCTTTAGTTGTCTTCTCCTCTTCACCTGATCCCTCTTTCATTTCTGCATCAGCCCTTGCCATGGATTCTACTTCCTTTGCCTTTTCCTTTTCTTCAGCCCCACCTTCCTCTTTCTTTTCCATATCAGCACCTTTTTTTTTTTTTGAAGAATGGTGTTCCATAGGATTTTGATCCCTTGACCTCTTTCACAAAGAGGGGAGGTGCTTGCCGACTACATCAGCACTTGTTGTGGAGTCTATTTCCTTTGTCTTTTCCTTTTCTTCACCTGCTCCCCTCCTGTTTCATTTCTGCATCAGCACCTGCTGTTGCATCTGATTCCTTTGTCTGTACCTCTTCTTCGCCTGCTTCCTCTTTCATTTCAGCATCAGCACTTGCTTTGGAGTCTTCTCCCTCCTCATTGGCAACTTCACTTTCCATTGCCTTCTTCTCCCGACTTCCTTACATGCTTCTTTTTTGGTGGCTCACCTTCTGGGACCTCTGTGGCCTTGGCCTTTTCACTAATCATTGTGAAATGCCTCAGAGTGACTCCTGTGCTCCAATCAAATTCGGAAATAGGAGGATTTCCAGGGTGGGACTTCAGGTAATGCTCCAAAACACATTTGCTTTTTATTTCATCCCCTGTGGGAGCTATGAAAATTATCTCATTTCTTCTAGGGGTCCCACCTTTCTTTGGCATAAACTTCTTCATCCAGCCCTTCGGCGTGGAGGTCCACCAAAACCACCTTCTCCGCCGTGGAATTCTCCGTAGAGACTTTTGAAGGCGTCTCCATCTCTCCCTTATCGCCAGAGCTCGACATCCTGTGTTTTTGAGTTCCCGCTCAATCAAAACAAGTAAAACAAAAACGAGAGAGAAAGAGAGAGAGAGTGTAAGGCTTTATTACATGCATTCTTATATAAAACCTTGTGTTCAGTGCCACAATCCTATTTTTCTAATGAGTATATACTTCTTCAAAACTTAGATGAAGCATGTGATTATTTTTGGTACATAAAGGAGCATATACTTCATGCTTCATTATATGAAATGTACACCTTCAAAAAAAATCAAGGCATGTGGGGATTGTAAAAAAGACTACATTTAAAACTTCCCCAAACATTATTCTTCTCTCAACGTTCAAAATGTTCAAAATTTATCATTATGCATGTTGGACTGAAAATTCTATAAGGGAGGTTTGAGTGCTGTTTTTAGTGGACTGCAAGATGTAGAAGTGATGAAAGCTGTGCTTTTCAGGTTTGCAGATCAATGATATTGAGCCATTTTGTCAAGATGAGATCGCTTTGTATCAGCAATGTGCTGAGAGACGGGTAGGATAATCACCTCCTTTTCCCTTTCTGACTTCTGTTCCAAGCCAAATGATGCATGTAAAGTTGAAAATTCTGCGGTTATCCACCTTTGTGCAGGACAAGGAACTAAGGGATCGGCTCCAGAATAGTGAACGCAAATTGGGGTCCTCAATGCCTTTGGATGCAGCAAAGGAAAGAGCTTCTCAGTTACAATCAGAGGTCACATCTCTTGAAAGGTTTGATCTTCTAGATAAGAAACCCTTGTTTAGATGAAGTACATATGTTTAGTATCCATTTTGCATGCCTCTAATATAGGGCATTTAACTATTGCCTCAACATTTGATTGAGTTATAGATCATAAACATATATTTAACAACACTAGCATATTTGCATATCTATTCACAGCATCTAAGAGAAATCTCCACTATTACTCAGCTCTTTATTTATAATGTTGTTCTTAAGGATGGGTTAGTTTTGTGACAGGATGTATTTGCAGCATTTACTATGATTTCATGTGAGCTTCTGCTTCTCGGATATCAATGCATAGCTCCAAGGTTGATGTTTTATTGACATGGTGGAATTAGTGTGGAAAATCGGTTGCTTTCATGCTATCAACGTTGGAACTTGTTAACAATGAATCAATGATAGAAACAGAAGCCAGATGCAATTTTTTTCTTCTTCTGTTGTCATTGCGGTTCTCATTAATGATTAATTCTAATCATGCAGGCGATTAATTCTTGCTAGTGGCATTGAAGGGATGGATGGTTTTCGGCAGCGGTGGAGCTTACATGGTCGCCTTGAAGATACCAAGTATTTCCTTGACCCATTCATATACTTTGATTATTTTCATATAGTTGAGACCCACTCGTTTAAATTACTTACTAGTTGATGGCTGGTCGGATCCGATAATCTTAAGTGTATAGATAATCTCTGTAATAATTTATTCATAAAACAAACTAAGAAAATTGACTCCCTTATTAAGTTTTGTCTCCTCCCATTGTAAAAATTCCTGGTTATGCATCAGAAGATTAGGATGATGCTCCTTGAGAATAGAGCTTTTGATTAAAGACATCAAGCTTCACCTCCCTTTTTTCCTATCAGGGTACTTCGCTGACTGTTTTTGTCCCAAAGAAGCAATCTGATTGTTCTTAAATGATATTTTTTACATTTTGCCTGGACCTCACTTTAGCCACACTGGTTGATGATGAGTAGCATTTGTCATCTTCTCGTTCATATTTGTGTTTGTCTGTTAAAACTTACATCTCAATGTCTTAATGTTTTATTGGTTCACGTCTCATTCTCTTTGATGAATATGGTTCTTTAAACTGCATTTTGCTTCTCTCATGCAGTGTCATATTCAAACTGATGTTTATTGTGGAAAAGGTTACTCAGTCATTCCAGCAGTCACTTCTACAGTCAACACATTTTGATTTTGATTGTTTTTAAAGTATATACCTGTCTAACGAAGTACATACTCTAATTAATTGAATGCATACCTTTTTACATTTTTCCCAGTAGAGTATATAATCAATTAGAGATTTCATATACTGTGTTAGGCCTGCAGGATAACTGAGTGTATCAACGCCCATATATTATTTGTTCCCTCTGCCTTGGATCAAAATCTCATCCTTCAATTTGGTTGCAGGAAAAGACTCGAGGCACTGAACCAGGGGATCACTAATAGAAAGGTGGAGGAGCCTAAATTAGTAGAGTCAACTAGCAAGAGAAGATGGTCTTTTTGGTAGGCATCGTCGTGAGGAAAACCTTCACAATTGCGTAGTCAGTTCGCCTGTTTGTGTTGAAGGGACAAGAAGAGAGTTCTCTTGCAATGCACTTACCTTCTTTGTCATTAACAATGAAAAGAAGCTGCTAAATGGTTTCACATCAGGTGTTCTTCATGATTCACCAAAGCTAGCTCATGTGTTATTGCAAAGTGTTTTTAAAGGTGTGCTTGGAGGATGATATATGGCCTCTCCTTTTGTTCCTAGAATATATTTGGATGTTGTGCCATTATTTTGGATGAATTCTTTCTATCAATAACTGTTCCATTTAGAGATCTTTTTATTGGAATATAGTGTTTGATACATACTTAAGAATTTGATTTAAATACTTACAATATTCTTACTAGCATGTTGGACATATATTTGAAAAATGAGACTGATTACTCAGTCCCTTTTGTAGCTAGTGTCGCATCACTAATATAGTGTGTGAATATACAGATATAATTTATTATGAAAATCTAAAAATTATATACATTCAATTCATATATGTACTTTAAAAGAAATCCAAAATGTCATTTTCCTTAAAAAAATTGTATCTTAATGAATAAAATTAAATGAACAAATAAAATTATTAACAAGTGAAATAAAAAGATTGTTTTGTGAAATGAATGAGATGAATTGTAATTATTTTTTATTATATTGTTTAGTAGGTATAAATGTATAATAACTATTAAAAAAATGATCCATCTAGGTTCTCAAAACCTTGTTAATTTGGTCATGGGACTCAAGAGTTACTTTCAACAATACCACTCACAATTACTTTCAACTATACAACCAACAACAACAAAATAAGTTTTTGTAAGTTTTTAAGGACTCATGTGTCTGTTTTAACTTTAACATGGACTTATATGAGATTATCCATCTTTGTAGTAATGTGGATGTCTTTAGCTCAAAAATGATACACTCACCCTCACATGCAGTCTTGTCTACAATCCACAGCACTTTTTTTCAAAAAAAATATAATTATATGCTCAACAATTGAAGTATACATTGCTGTACGAAATAAAATATACGCTGAAATCCAATAGTATATTTTTTCTTTGAAAAAAAAAACTTTCATACACTAATATAACCCATACATGTATTTTTCATATGGAACAAGACTACCAAAAAAAAAGCACCAAAGTTTAAGCAATCTGATCCAGATTCAAAGACTGTCCATGAACGCAGTTTATAAATAGCTTGTTGAATATGAGGTCACACCATTAGAGAAGCACAGAGAATTTATACAAGTAAAAAAAAATGACAGCTAAATATGTTTTTGATCTTGATTAACTTATTAAGAGTGCCAACTCTCAAGTTTCTGAATACAGACAAGAGTATTCGCTGGGTATAATCAGTATCACTGATCTCTAATGTCAGCGATCTATAACTTAAAAAAGCGGAGATTTTGAAGCATTTCTGTTTCGAGGAGTCTGATAAGCTTTCATTTCTGCAGTTTCGCTTCGTAAGCTTGAATTCTCTGCTCAAGCTGCACAGGATAATGGAAGTTCTTTTCATAATGTGAAGTAAACAGAAAACAAAGTAACACCAATATCATAAATAGTGCCATGTGACAGATAGAAGTGTTTTAAGTTCGTATAGTAGATGTCTCACACACTTCATGTTAAAGTCTGCATGGACATAATTTTTGTTGATGCATGAATTGCATAAAGAAAAATATGGGTTTTGTCGAACCCATGACATCCAATGTAACTCCTTTTTTTTTTTTTTGAAATATATATATGAATCATATGACTTGCATGAGTCAACATGAGCTTCGCTGAACCCATGACTTATATCAGTCCTATTCAATAACAACAAATTTCATTTTATTTCAGGTTGGTAGAGATGTAGAGGTACCCCTCTTCATTCAAGTTTGAGTCTTTACTCATTGATAAGATAAGATTTAACCATGACAAAAAGTAATAAAAAAACACTTGTCTACCAAAAAAAAGCTAATCTCATCAGAGATGAATGAGATAAACTTTTTTTAGTATAAAACATGAATTGGCGTCGCGTCATATAAGTTTGCATGCTTGAGGCCATTGTCAATTGGTTGTATGAATGTGACAAGATGTCTTTTAAGTAGGCACAAGATCTATCGCAATGTGTTTTGTACTTCCACAGAAAACAAGGAGGGCCATTCATACCTGAAGCATAATCTCAAATTTACTACGCAGGTTGTAGTATTCATTCCTGACCACATGCAATGCCCTCACGCACCTGAACAATATATTTTTAGCAAGGGGACTAGAAGCCAAAAAAAAATGTGATCACACATACATATAGCATCCTAAGGGTATTTATTTGATAAGGGCCCTAACATAATCAATATAAAGAACATTCTATTAGAAAAAGGAGGACAAATGGCACCAGTACTTATCAGACAGTATGCGCAATTTTTCATTCTTGACCATTAGCTACTATATATACCATGCTTGATTGTAAATTTTGTAGATGAAATAAAATAGATTATTTTCATTACATGGTAACTCAAGTGAAAGAACTTCACATAATAATTAATGAAAGCTCTAGGTAACACTTTGTGATTTAAAAGGATAAAGACAAATGACTAATGAAAACAATACTGATTAATAATTTATAAGAAACTAGTGTTGTATTCCATCAAAAGAGAAACTAGTGTTGTAGTGCAAAAAGGAAAGATCTGTTACAGATTAATAACTAATAAGATCATCTATAATGTGGAGCCCAATATGCCATAATTCATGGCCTTAGTGACAGAGAAAATCATTTCTACCCACAAACCTAAGTGAGGAAAATTTACAGCTTCTTGTGTCTATGAGCAAATCAGCCTTTTTTTTTGAAGAATGGTGCTCCCCTAGATTTGATTTCTTAACCTCTTTCACAGAAGTGGGATATGCTTAACTTAACCAAGCAAATAAGCCAATTTAAACTCTTCAATTTTCTTTCATATGAGAAACAGAAAAAGGGTTCATCAATGAGGCAACAATTTCACAATTGTCAATTATCAATGATAAGCTTATACCAAACCACATCTTGGCAGGTTGATAGAGGTACCCACTCTTCATCGAGTGGTCTTGAGTTCGAGTCTTTCTTCTGCTCAATGGAGAAGGAGATTTAACCAGAGAAATAGAAACAGTTACTCACCATTAAAAAAATGATAAATTCATTATATGTATTTGGTTTCACATATTGTACTTAAAAAGAGATTTGGAACTTAAAGCGTAGTCATTAAATTTAGTGGTTGGATTCACCAAAATATTTTTATGAAGAGTGGGTTGAGCTTGACAATTGGTTGCTTATAGGAAGAACACATCATAAGAGATACATAGCCATGATCAACTAATACCATGAAATTCTCGAATGAGTTTAAAATACAAGTATTACTGCATAACCACCAGTATGATACCATGTGATGCACCAAAGCACATGGCAAGAATGCATTGCATATATAAATTAAAGAGTTTGAAAGAAGAACTGGAGGAGCTATGGGCAGACCAAATACAACAAAATTCAACTTTGCATAATATTTATAAAAAGAAATGTAGCCACACACGAGGGGTATCATCCAAAATTTTTTCATATAATTTAAGGAATATGAAGTTAATGAAGAAATAAAAGAAAGATGCAAAATCTGCATGGATGACACCCCAATTAATAAAACATGTTAAGGAACAAATACCAAAACAATTTGAGCATACTTTACGCCTGTTTACGTAGTGCATGTGCATGCAAATGAATAACTGGGTGGTTGTTGTTGTTTTTCTATGGAATTGGGAATAACTGGGCTGTTGGACTTCCAATTTTTAGTTCCTATATCCAAGCTAGTCCGAATCTACTTCTGCTTGAACACTCATACAATATGATTCATAAACCAAGTACACACCATCATGACAATATGACTCTACCATAGAACACTTACCCTTCTTTGTCATTTTCCTCGCAGAACTGACGAAATTGAATGCACGCTAGCTTCACATGCTGGGCACCTACACTGCAGAAGTTAGAAAAAAAGAGAGAGAACATTAATCTCAAATAGTTCCAGTGAGCTAAACAGATTGTTAAGGAAGTGCAATAAAATATTGTGCGAAGTGGAGGAATTCTATCATAACCTATACATTTCTGGAAAAAAATCAATATTATGGGATCATACACGATATAGATAAATGTACTTTCCACACAAATGATAGCCTGAATGTCTCAAACAACATATAAAAACCAACAAATGGCCATCCCTTGATGCTCTCAGAGATGAATGACCCAAAAAGATTACCTTGAGCTACTACCCTTCAGCTGGTGAACATATGCATCCACCCTTGGGAAATCAATGACCACTTGATCCCTGCGCCTCACAGAATCCAAAAATAAATAAATCATCAGATCTAATACCAGAATACCATATTACCACCAGAACACACAAATTCAGTCCCCCTCTAAGAAACACACAGGGATTTCCCCAGCTCAGCTAATATCCTTTCTGAGTCCTCGCAGAACAGCGCGATCACCTCTGCCACAAAACCTGGGTTGCTCGAGTCTTGTAGCATTTGAAGTTGCATGAATTGTTCGTCCAACACACCCTACAATAATTAATGGAAACTAAATCTTTAGCTCCTTTAAATATTCCATTTAATATTACAACAGAAACTAAGTGTTCTTTCACTTCAGCTCTGTTCTACAGAAGAACCAACAGAACAGCCATTAAAGGTTCCTCACAAAATCCAATCCCAGACTAAGCCCAAAAAATAAAATAAAAAACACAGACATTTTGTTACCTCAAAAAATTTATATATTCATAACAAATAAAACAGTGATAAAAAATCACAATCTCAGATGACAAAACAAAAAAACCTTTTTAGTGTTCTTTCACTTCAGCTCTGCCAAAGAACCAATTGGAAACAGCCATTAAAGTTTCCTCAATAAACCAATCCCAAAAAAGCAACAAATAGATACAGGCACACATTTCTTTCACTCTAAAAAATTTATATTTCCACAATAAATAAGACACTGAGAAAAATCAAAATTTGAGTATGATAAAAGGAATCATTTCAAGTGTTCATTCACTTCAGCTCCACAGGAGAACCAAAAGAACAGCCATTAATGGTTTCCCCAAAAACAACAAAAACCAAATAATTCAACAAAAAGATACAAATGCTGACATTCTTCTCTAAAAAAATATATTTCTGAACACTGATAAAAATCAAAATTTGATATGATAAAAGGAACCCATTGTGCTTAAAAAAAAAAAAAAACAGAATAACCAACAGAACAATCATTAAAAATTTCCTTAAAAAAAATTCCACAAAAGCAACAAAAACCAAGTAATTCAACAGAAACATACAAACATTCACATTTCTTTCACTCAAAAAAATAAAAAATAAAATTACAACAACTAAAACACTGATAAAAATCAAAATTTAATATCAGAAAAAAACACCTTTGAACTGTTCATCCATTTCAGCTCTACAGAAGAAATAACAGAACAGCCATTAAAGATTCCTCAAGAAACCCAATTCCACAGAAGCAACAAAAAAAACACTAATAAAAATTAAAATTTGAGATGATAAAAAGGAACCCTTCGTGCTCATTCACAGCTCTACAGAAGAACCAACAGAACAGCCATTAAAGATTCCTAAAAAAAAACCCAGTTCCACAAAAGCAACAAAACCCAAATAATTCAAAAAAACACAAAAAACCTGAAAATTCTTTCACTAAAAAAGAAACTAATATATCTCCACAACAAATAAAACACTGATAAAAATCGAATCTTGATATGATAAAAAGGAACCCTTTTAATGTACTTTCACTTCATCCCCCCAAAAGAACCAACAGAACCCAATCGAAGACCCTAAAAAAACCTGGGAACCCCCAAAAAACGAAAAATTCAATCTCTGAAGAAACCATTACCTCCCGGTGCATCGAATTGACGAGCACATCGAGCTGATCCTTCAGACCTCCAGTCGCCATGGATCCTCTCAATCGATCGGACGATCCGAGATGAAACCCTAAGAGAGAGAAACAACGACGGGCATGTCTGTTTATAGATTTGTATGTCTATAGAAACCCAAAAAAAAACAAAAACAAAAATGTTTTGCCTTTCTTTTTATTTATTTATTATTTTTTGTTTTTTTGGATCTCAGATTCTCTTTTGAAAGATTTATTATATTTTTTAAATTAAGTGCGCCAAAAATTGGAGTGAGTGGATTTTATATTGACAAAAATAACCCTCATATTATTTGATAATAACAAGCATGTCTGCGTGAGTTGATGTGTTGAGGATTGCATGATTGGAAGTAAGCCTTTCAATTATTGGAGAAAATATCTGATATCTGAAAATTCGTATATGTATTCAAACTAAATAATTTGTATCTGAAAATTTTTAGATTAGATCGGATATAGCATATATATCCGAACTGTTATTTTATTTATATATGTTAGAATTAGTTTCAACCCTTAGATGAAAATTCAATGGCTCATGATGTAGGACAAAACACAAACCTATTTAACCATGTTGAATACTTATTTAACTATATTAAGATTTGCGTTTTTATGTCTTTAGTAGATACCTATTTAACCATGTTAGGACTTAAGATTTTATAAATTTTTTATATTTTAATCTGGTTCGGATATTTTGGATATTATTCAAATCCGTATCTGAATTTTCAGATCGGATACGAATATGGGTTTTGGAATATCTGTCGGATATCGGATACGGATATTTTTTTGGATATTCAATTTGGACATGGGTCTATCCGATCCGTATTCGATTGACAAGCCTAATTGTTAGGGGTAGTATTGAAAGATAGGGGTGCTTTGACATTTTTTTTTTAATTGAAAATGAAATAAAATTAAATAAACATTTATGATTGGCTCTGTTAACTAAGTTTGGGGAGTGATTGATGTGCTCATCACTAATTCATTTTATTTTATTTATTAATAATTGATTTATTATTATATTTGAAAATATTATATTAGATAAAAACTGATGCTAAAGTTGGTAAAAAAATGTAAATATAAATCCAACTACAGATACAGAATTTTATAATCTATATGCATAGCTAGTGTTTATACACCATAAAATTGAAAATTGTGAATACACTTATGTTTTCCTAATTGATTTTAATATTTTTGAACAAATAATACATATTCATTGTAAATTAGTTAAGCAGGTCTGGTTTAACCCTAGATAGACTGTGTGCGCTTATGGCCTCATCAAAGTAGACCCAAAGAAAAATATTATATGATTTTGGAGACAAAACATGGAGTATATATGTAAAAGTAATATAGTTACATTTGAATTAATATGTTTGATTATTAATCCACGAATCTTGCTGTATACAGATCGGTCAATGGCCATAATTATAAATTAGGAGATAATAAATTTTAAAATGTGAATTATATACCAAGATCCAGAGATAACTCAAATAATGAATAGGTGTTCAATGTGGGATGGAATCATATTTTTTGTACAGAGAACAGTCCATATAGTCTCTTGAAATCTGACTGAAATCTATATAGTCTTTCATTTTTTTTAAAATCCATATAACTCCCTCAAAACACCTAGTAAATCTGAATAACCCCCCTGAATAAATATATTTTACGAATATTTCATTTGGTTAATCCTGATTGAAAACACAATATACTAAAAAATCATTATAATGTATTAAAAATGTGAAAAATCCTATAAAAATGACGATTTTACCTTCTCTGGATATATTATAAAACTCTATCTAGAGGGATAAAATTATCATTTATAAAAGATTTTTTACATTTTTAATACCTTGTAGGGTTTTTTGATATACTATTTTTTCTACTAGGGTTAACTAAACATAATATTCACAAAATATTCATCATCTGTAAGCGTAAATTTTATTCAAATGATTATTTGGATTTACTAGATGTTTTGAGGGGTTATATGAATTTTAAGGAAAGTCAGGAGGTTATATAGATTTCAGCCAGTTTATAGGGGTTATATGGATTTTTCCCTTTTGTATAATATTAAGGGCATGTCTATCCCCTCACACAATAACACCAACAAAAAAAACAAATAACACATATAAATTTGATTTGAATATTACTAATCTCACAAAACCATTCAACGGTTGACCTGTCAACATTTCTGTATAACAATCGAAAGTCGATTTGTCAACCTTTATTTAATAAATTCGACAATCACTTTGTCAACTTTACTTTACAACATTCAACAGTCTCCCTATCAACCTTCCTTTACAAACTTCGACAGCAACTTTGTCAATCTTCATTTACAACTTTTAACAGTAAGTTTGTCGACCTGGGAGGGATTGTTCGACATTCGCAGTGTCGAACTGAATATTTTTTCAAAAAAAAACTTGAGACACATTTGACCACATTCAATATTCAATGTACATCAAAATATCAACACATTCACATTACATTCAACATTTACATTACAATCATCGCATGACTACTAATAAAAATAGTTGAACCAGAAGCAACAACTAACCCCCCGTTTGGATTGAGGAATTGAATTATTCTGGATAGATAACTATACCAGAATAGATAACAATTCTACAGGAATATGAGATTTTATGTTTGGTTGTGTTTTTTATTATTCTCATTGGAAAACATAAGAATAAATGTTGAGTTGTTTGGTTGATAAAGAATAAAATATAAATAAAGTGTAAAAAATTGATTTGACATGTGGGCCCTTTGATGTATAAGAGGTGTTGATAGGTGATTTGATGTGATAAGGTATAAAAAGTTGATTTGACGTGTGGGCCCATGGGAATAGATAAACTGAGTATAGCTTATCTTAGGGGTTACACTTAGAATTGTTATACTCTCTTATACTCGTTTAAACTGGTTTAGTAATACCAAGTTATACTCTGTAAACAAACAACCATTTTCCCTATCCATTCTTATACCACCCTTATCCGAGCTTAACTCGTTACCCAAACGGGGTAATAATTGTTTCAACCTCCATGTATTTGCATACAAACTATTGCAGAAAATCAAAACCAATTAATCAAATCCACATACTCTAATCTAAAACCAAAATCCCACATTAAATAGACATTTTTCTAAAAACTCCATCTATCCCAAAATCCTCACTTCGTGAGTTTGTTTTTTAAATCTTATAACTTAATAACCATACCCATTAACCCAATCCTCATAAAGCCATAAACAATTGATGATTTTATTTTATATTTAATGTTGAATGTGGTCAAATGTGTCTTAGGTTTTCTTTTGAAAAAATATTAAGTTCAATACTGTTGAACTGTGTCTTAGGTTCAAAAAAATATTCAGTGCAAATGTGTCTTAGGTTTTCTAAGGTCGAAGGTTGTAAAGAAAAATTGACAGAATTTTTGTCAAGGTTGTAAAGGAAGGTTGACAGAGCTTCTAATAAAGTTTATAAAGGAAGGTTGACAAAAACATTGTTGAAAATTGTAAAAGAAGGTTGACAGAGTGATTGTTAAATTTATTAAATAAAGGTTGACAAATCAATTATTGATTGTTAAAGAAAGGTTGACGAATCAACCATCGAATGGTTGGTGAGATTAATGATGTTTAAATTAAATTTATAAATATTATTTTTTATTTTTTAATTGATGTTATTAGATAAATGATTGATGGAAGTAGATGTGTCCTAATATTAATATCGCTATATTATTGACCTTCTTCATGTGAGGTTGGGAATCAATGATATAAAAGAATGGCCGAAGAATATGTGATATTTTATTGATACAATACTTATCAAGGTGAACATTAATATTATGGGGAAAGGACAATGATATGATGTTGGGGATAAACTTGGGTGGGGAGGCATATGTTCTGTGAATAAGACAAGCTTTCTTGAGACAATTCTTGCCTTATTTGAGACATTATTGTTTTGGTCATTATGGTCAAACAACTTATTATGTTGACAATTTTTCATCATTTATAATGAAACTTTTATGCCTACTTTTTATTTGTCCATCAATCATTCTTGCGAAAATATACCGGTAGCCTTAGTAGTGCCCCAACTACAATCCATCATTTTTATATATATAAAATTATATACTCATTATTTAAAATATATACTATAATATAAAATAAAGTATATATTAAAATATATTGACATATTTTTTTTATGGTGAAAAATGACATATGGACGGTAAAACAGACTATAAAAACAAACTGCGTGTATCAACACTCATCATTCTTACATTTCATTTGTATCTCACATTTTATCTTAAACGTAGAATATAGTAGCTTAACTTTCGTAAATGGTTATTTTTAAAGTTTTCATGCAGTTAATAATTAGGTAAGTATAAGAACTTTATGAATGATTAATTGATTGTCACTTTAACACTTTCCCTCTGTTATTATCTCCCCTTTCCTCTCTATATACAATTGTATCATCACTTATTTTTTAGATCTATATCTTTGAAACTCTAGCTGACATTTTTTCTGACCAAAGAATTAGAATGTCTGTAACTTTGGACGGATGTAAAGAATATCTATTCTAATAAAAATATTATGAATAATGTTACCCGTAGCTCTAGTTACAGCCCCACATGCATTTCCAAATTTCTTAGAAAAATGTTAGGGACAACCCGGTGTATAATCACACAGAGAGTCGGCATATGTTTTAATGTTATAAAAATAATAAACTTTGTCTAATGAGTTATATGCTTTGATATAAAATGTATATCAATGTATTTCGAATTGAATAAAACATTTTTAACAAATGTTTAAATTTTTTATCAAGGTATATACTTCGCTGGATGACTAACAAGATATATAAGATTGCATTTGGGACTGTAAGTAACAACTCTCAATTTCTAAATATAACCTTTCAAATATAGCCTTTCAATGGAATCTAATCAAGTTATAATTAGCACAAATAAAAGTGGGGGAAAGTGTGACATGTTGGCCGCACTTGAAAATATTCCAATTATAACAGTAAAGACATGCTCAATGAATACTGAATGAGGGACTTCAGAAACCCTTCACATTCATAGGATAAGATTCTTATTCATCTCAATTACATAAGCTATACACAGTGATATAAAAGCATGGGAGACACACAGAACAGGCATATAAATATTCTTGTGTGCAATTAAAATGCTGTCTAACATCTGAAATGGCATCTGATTTTTCTCCATTTTCATCTAATAAAGGATGTTCTATCATTGTCTGCTACGCTGGAAGGCATTCCAGAGTGCACATTCTCATGTGATAACTCAAATCAAATCCAACCACTATTAAATCAAAAGCTACATTATCCAAAAGTGTAAAACATTCACATCACTTTATATCAAGTTTCTGATTCTGATCAAGTACTCCATCAGAGAACTACAGGAAGACTAAACAAAAGCCAAATCCAAGTAGGGTATTTACTTATTTTCGACTGTAGGTCCCAATATGTGATAGATTGCAAGTCTATTACAATACATCTGGTAGAATTATACATGCCCGGGCCCGTAGGGCATAAACCCGGCCCGGCCAGTTCAGGAGACGGGCCAGACTCGGGCCCCCACTTTGAGGCACAGGCCTGGCCCATAGGCCCACCTGCATCAAGCCCGTTCTGGCTGGTCCATAGGCCGCCCACGAGCCCGGTCTTTAGGCCTGTGAAAAGCCCCAACAATGGTTTGAAAAAAGATACACACATGCACAACCTCGGTTGCAGTTCCAATTGCAGTTCATCCTTTTTTTTTTTTAAATCATGCATTCACTATTTGAAGTGCATGTTGTTATATGAAATGAAATATATAATGAGATACATTAGTATATTTTTTTTACGGTAAAAAAATGAAAAAAAAAATTAGATCATATACTATTATAAGATCTCATAGTGTAGTATATAATACGTTATTATAGCGTATGGGGCTGCAGAACAAACTGTAAAATGGACTGTGTGTATCAGCACTCAAATAATTTTTTTTATGGGTTTTAAGATCGACATTTGACCCAAGCCTACGCCCGTTCAGGCCCAGGCCTGTGGGTAGGGCCTGTGCCTGTTTTTTTTTTACTCCGGCTCCCGCGGGCTTGGGCCCTGTTTTCATTGCCCACCTTGGCCCGTTGCCTATGCTTACCTCCGGTCCATAATACTTTCTAAACATAATGCAGAAGACCTAAATGCCATATACATATATATACTTATTATAATATATATGAACACAGTGAATATGCCATTCATTCAAAACTATAAATTATTCGTAGGTGCAGGCCAAAACAATGATTTACCTCAAATTCTCACTTTGATGGTGTTTAGAATTTGGGTTAAAGGAAAAATGGTGAAAAGTAAAAAAATTTTTTTTTAATCAACTTTCATGGTATTTGTGTATGTGATGGAAAAAATTTTCATCATTTTCTATCAAATTCTCATCTATGGGGAAGGGATTTTTTTTTTTCATTTTTTCTACTAAAACAAAATATAAGAGAGGGAAAATGTTGAAATTTTATTTTCTTTCCATAGTTTGACACAAACACTAGATTTTTAGATGATTAAAAGAAATTTTTTCACTTTCCATCACTTTTCCTTTGACACAAATCAAATAAACTTAAATCAAATCCAACCACTATAATGAAATTTTTATGCCCCTTTCCCTTGTTGTGACTCAAATCATTCTTACACTCTCATTTGCAACTCACACTCTCTTAACCTAGTATGTTTTAGATTTATCTTAATTTATGATTTCTTAAAAAGAATAGTTATATTCACTTCCATTTAAATGTATATATATTTTGTTAGAACAGTGTAAGAATTGTATGAATAATTAATTGATTGTTGCTTAACAATTTCCCTCTCTTTATACGATTGTATTTTCAATTTATTTTTAGATCTACATCTTTGGAACTCTATGCGACATTTTTTCTAACCAAAGCATTAGAACATAATCTCAATATCTCACACATCAAATTCAGATTTAACATAGATCAATAAGATTTAGATCTGAAAACTTGATAACAAAACAGAATTTTAGTGTTTTAAAGTCCCTTGCCTAATAAAAATATTATGGGTAATGTTACCTATAGTCCCCTTTACAGCCCCATGTGCAATCTTCACTTTCCACATATAACCTTTCAATGGAATCTAATCAAATTATATGTAGCACATAATAGTGGGGGACAGTGTGACATGTTAGGTGCACTTGAAAATATATTTCAGTTATAACAATAAAGACATGTTCAATGAATACTTCATAAACTCAAAATTGCAATTTTTAGCACAAAACAATAAACCCTTCACAATCATGGGATAAGATTCTTATTCATCTCAATTGCATAAGCCATGTACAGTGATATAAAAGTACAGGAGACAGAGAGGGGCATATAAATATTATTGTGTGCAATTGAAATGCTGTACAGGAGACAGAGAGGGGCATATAAATATTATTGTGTGCAATTGAAATGCTGTCTAACACCTGCAATGGCATCTGAATTTTTCTCCATTTCATTTGAAAAGGATGCTCTATCATTGTCTGCAACGCTGGAAGGCATTCCAGAGTGACCGACAATCTGATTCTCATGTGATAAATCAAATCCAACCACTATTAAATCAAAAGCTACATTATCCAAAAGTCATTTTATATCGAGTTTCAGATTCTGATCAAGTACATCATCAGAGAACAGCAACACTAAACAAAAGCGAAATCGAGGTAGGGTATTTACTTATTTTCGACTGTAGGTAGCAATATGTGATAGATTGCAAGTCTATTACAATACATCTGATAGAATTAGACAGACCAGTCTCACCTCCACTAATTGATCAAAGTGATTGAGGTGGTAACATGTGTATTAGGTCTTATGCAGTGGCAGTAGCTTCAGCGGGAGTGGCGGTTGCTTCAGCGGGAGCTTCTTTTGTTTCAGGCTCTGCTTCCCAGAATGCGGTCTTCTTGCCTGTCTTGGAGACAGTCTGCAGAACTGCCTCCGGCTGTACATTGCCTATCACCGTCACTTTCTGCTCCTTTATGTCGACATCGTATGACTCCACACCTGAGGCCAATCACAGTTATATCGATAAGCAGGGAATTACAATTCGCCATACAAATACAGATTTTAGTGATATAGTTTTCTGGTACACTAATTCGGAAGACCTAAAGGGGACCAATATCCATCGCTCAAATATAAAATTCATAATCAAAATCCAGTCAGTAATACTTTCTAGACAAACTTCAACAGATACGACAATGCAGAAGACATACATGTCATCTCCATATAATTAAATATGCCCAGTCAATATGCAATTCATTCAAATCTATCAATTACTTATATGTGGCTATGTGCAGGCCAATCCTTGACCTTTCCATGTGTTGCACAGTACTAGTTTTAATGAAATGAGTCAAATGATAGATGAAAGCCGAAAGGAGACGCAAACCATCTCTATTTTTGCTGGTGGTGCAAGATGGGTGAGATGGAGCAAAAATTAAAGAAGATCCATGTCTGGTTAGCTATAACTTTAACTAAAGCAATCAGTATCCCCTGCTCTAAGCGTCCTTTGATGGAATGGTAAGTCCATATGATTCATAAAGGGGGCAAAACATGTCTATAAACTTGTGTTTCTAAAGAAATTTATAAAAGTAATATCTTAAGGCCTCGTTTGGGTCGTGTCATTTTATATATATATATAATCCTTTTACCAGGAAACCATATTCCACTAAACTGTTTGGTTCGTCAATGGATTCTCACTCAGACTTAATTTCCAGAGTTTGGTTTGCACATAGAAAATGGTAAAGGAATTTGGATTAAAAACCATAAATAGCATAAGTAGTTGTCTTGCATATACCTAAAAAAATTAAATCTGTACCCATATCAAAACTATAAAAAATGAACAATGCTAACACTATAAAATATTTAATAACAAAATGGATTTCATAGGTTCCTGGTAGTCTTGGATTGGATCAGATTCCACCTGGAATACCACCAACCAAACAGGCTCTACAAGTAAAATCCCACTCACCCTCCATTTTGTTGAGAACCCTCTTAACTGCTCCAACACAGCCTTCACATGACATGCCAACCTTGAGGACAACAGTCTGCAAATAGAAATAGAAGGCATACCATCAGAAAAAAAAAAAAAAGCAATGTAAAGGATTAGCTTGGAGCCTTGGAATGTCAGGAAACAATGAAACATTATGGAGGTGTCTAGGAGGAGTCTATGAATATTGATGCTGCTCAGTGTTTTAACTAATCATATTGAATGTATTTCCTCTAAAACTAGAATGAACAACATATGACAGTTAACACCAAGTGTTTGGTACATGGTAATTATATCACCAGGAGGCTTTGCAAGCTGAGAATTATGGCATCACTGTTGACCTAAAATCTTTCATATGACTGATTCAATAATAAAGACATAATAATTAATTTAATTTTAATTACGGGACATGTAGGAGATATGCTCCTAGTAGTCATACTTTAAATCTGAGTGTATTAAAATCTGGCCATGTAAGGTGGCAAAATTCCTTAAGATATTTCTGAAGGAGAAAAATGTAAACTATATGAATAATTGAAACATAGGTGGAAAATATGTCTACAAGTCCTAAGTGAAAATAGTTTTCAACTCCGTGTTACCAAATCATCCTGGTATGAAGAAACTTTGGTCTTCTGAATAACCACGAGTCACATACAGTTTCATTAGTTTTCTTCATGTTCATCCAAACAACCTCATGGGAAGTTTCCAGTTAGCTTCAAATAAAATAATAATAAAAAAAAATTTAAAAATCTATGGGAGACCCATTGCCTACATTTGGTGTAAAAGTCCCAAAATTTTCAATAGTGACTTGTGTTTTCAATTTTAAAATTTCATAGAATTTTGTTTTGCTCACGTTAAATCTTATATTGTTTTAAAGGTAGACAATGATTTGAGAATGAGATGGCTACCAATTAAGGAATAAATTTAAATTTGAAGCATGATTTATTCTTTCCCTTGATTAAGAATTCAAAGGATGAATAAAAAATACAAGAACAAAGTTCTCTCCATATTTTTCTTCCATCTTTTGTCTCTCCTTCACTTTCTCTCACTCATCTAGGTTCAAATCCAATCCTGACAATGTATGAGGTCATCCTGACAATATGAGAGTCATCACAACAATTCCTAATGCCTTTTAAATTACATGAAAACCCCTTCCACTTAATTATACGAACATGGAGTAAAATTCATTATTTAATTTGCAATTTTACCCAATAGGTGCAGAATTCAATTCAACCCAATCCTTGAAACATAAAATCAATATAATCATTTATCTGGAAACTGGAAAGAATCATAAATGGTGGAAAACAGATACTGGGACCCAAACAAAAGAGAGAATGACTGTGCAAGAGAACACAAGGAGTGCCACCTATCCTCCACTAATGGTAACATATCTGGGTACTAAAATAACCCTTCAAAACCTAATCCATGATCAGGAAACTAGAAAGAAACATAAATGGTGGAAAACAGATACTGGGACCCAAACAAAAGAGAGAATGAATGTGCAAGAGAACACAAGGAGCACCACCTATCCTACATTAATGGTAACATATCTGGGTACTAAAATAACCCAATCCTTGAAACATAAAATCAATATAATCAATATTGATTATAACAATTCAACCCAATCCTTGAAACATAAAATCAATATAATCATTTATCTGGAAACTGGAAAGAATCATAAATGGTGGAAAACAGATACTGGGACCCAAACAAAAGAGAGAATGACTGTGCAAGAGAACACAAGGAGTGCCACCTATCCTCCACTAATGGTAACATATCTGGGTACTAAAATAACCCTTCAAAACCTAATCCATGATCAGGAAACTAGAAAGAAACATAAATGGTGGAAAACAGATACTGGGACCCAAACAAAAGAGAGAATGAATGTGCAAGAGAACACAAGAAGCACCACCTATCCTACATTAATGGTAACATATCTGGGTACTAAAATAACCCAATCCTTGAAACATAAAATCAATATAATCAATATTGATTATAACAATTCAACCCAATCCTTGAAACATAAAATCAATATAATCATTTATCTGGAAACTGGAAAGAATCATAAATGGTGGAAAACAGATACTGGGACCCAAACAAAAGAGAGAATGACTGTGCAAGAGAACACAAGGAGTGCCACCTATCCTCCACTAATGGTAACATATCTGGGTACTAAAATAACCCTTCAAAACCTAATCCATGATCAGGAAACTAGAAAGAAACATAAATGGTGGAAAACAGATACTGGGACCCAAACAAAAGAGAGAATGAATGTGCAAGAGAACACAAGGAGCACCACCTATCCTACATTAATGGTAACATATCTGGGTACTAAAATAACCCTTCAAAACATAATCCATGAAAAAAGATACTATAAAAAATAATTATCTGGAAACTAGAAAGAAACATAAATGGTGGAAAACAGATACTGGGACCCAAACAAAAGAGAGAATGAATGTGCAAGAGAACACAAGGAGCACCACCTATCCTACATTAATGGTAACATATCTGGGTACTAAAATAACCCTTCAAAACATAATCCATGAAAAAAGATACTATAAAAAAATCATTATCTTCCAATAAGTTGATGCCCCTATATCATAAGCTCTGCCGCAGGCCTTCACATTTTCTTTCTTTCTTTCTTTTTGGGTGGACAGACAAGAGGGACAATTCAAGAGAATCCAGATCACTCACCCTAAATCTCAAATCCCCAAAGCACAAAAGATCACACAATTCAAATCGATCGAATTATAAAAGAAAAAACAAAAACACAACCCTACGAACATAAATTCAAAAGAAACCAAAAGCGTCCAAGAATCGAATGTGATTCAAGAATCCAAAACCACATAAACAAATCAATCACATCTCCAATAGAGTTTCTTTACACGATTGAATTCAATCTACATATAAAAATCATTTCTTTATATTTCCAATTTCAATCCGATCGAATCGAAATTCGAAACCCTAGAAAACAAAAGAGGAACAGAAGGAATACCTGAGCCATGTCGAAACCTCAAAAATAAAAACAAAATCAAATCGAATACGCGAATGAATGACGCGCTTTGAAAGGGGGGGACGACCTTCCGTTTATATTGACCGTTACGTGGCATTTTCGTAATTACCTTGTACTTCCGTGGGTTTTTGTAAAAGGAAAGTAAGGTCCGGTTGGTGATTTGTACTTCACTTCGATTGTAGTACCAAAGGCCCAAAAAAAAATTGCAATTCATCGATTACATTTTGGACCGTTCGATTGTCGTTTGAGATAAAACGTTTTCTTATACGTGTCAACTTCAAATCATGTATGATTTTGAATCAACGGTGTAGATATTTTTAAAATTTTTTATTTTGATTTTATAAAAATTTACCCCGTATAGTGGGTTGGTTTTATTTTTTATGGTACATTTGAAAACAACGTATGAAAAATAAAATTTTGAATAAAGTGATTTAAAATAGATTTAATTCTTGAAAAGTGGATTTTTTTTATTTTTTAAAAATTAATTTTTTTACACTAAAAACTGAAAATAACTTTTTAATTAAATCAGCTTTTTAGAATGCGTTTGGTAACACTTTTAACTTTTTACTTAATTAAAAACAAAATCGTTCTAAAAAAATGAAACCTAAGAGGACCTTAGTAAAAACAACATGGATTGAACGGTCTAGCAACACAGAAAACCTATATTTTCTTGGCATTTTATGATGATTCTGAGAATAAAAAATGCATCACTACATGTAATTATTTATATTTACTAAAATCAATAAAGAAAAAGGTGGTTAACCATTGTTATAACTTTTAGATGAAATAAAAAGTCTGAATGTAGTTATGAAAATATGATATAATATGAAAATGTAGTTTCACGTGGCACCTTAGATTTGAAAAAGTAGTTGAGAATAGTTTGTTCAAAATAATTTTTTTAATCAATTTAAAGTATAAGTTGTTTTTGAAAAAAATGGTTCCAAATGGGACCAAGCTTATAAGAGGGATAGATGAAATAAATAAACAAATATATCAAAGTGCTACATTCAGAACTTTTACACCGAATAATTTAGATTGGATGGACTAAAAATATTCACAATGACATCTTAAGAATATTATAAATCAATAGTTAATTTGATTATTTATTCGGACATTATCCGTTTGAAAGTTCTTTAAATGAAAATGTTTAAAATTTACTTAATTAATTAATTTATTTATAAATAATTTACATCAAGATTCGAACAAATTAATCAGATAGTCATGATCCACCCATTAACGAAAAAGACTATTCTCAAATGAGTGTTGATACACTCAGTCTTTTTTGCAGTTCGTTTTGCAACCCTATATATTATGATAACGTAGTATATACTGCACTATTATAGTATATGACTTAATTTTAATTTTTATTTTTTCATTATATAAAAAAAATACACTAATGTATCTTAGTATATACTTCATTTTATATAAAAGATGAGTGTATGATTTAAAAAAAAAAAACAGAATAAACTGCAATTGGGACTACAATGGAGACTGTGTGTATCTTTTTCCTTCTCAAATCCATATCATTATTGTTAAAATTGACTTTAAAGAAATTAAAATATTGTGCATGGATATGCATATATATTACTAAAAAAATCATGAAAATATGTATGGGACCATGTTTAGGAATACGAATGAGATTAGGTGAGTGAATTCAATATGTATTTATTTATTTTATTATTTGAGTCTCCAAGATTTTTTAAATCGTGAGTAGAGTGGAAGACAAGGTAGATGGACCAGCGCACCTTCCATAGAATAATTACACAAAGGTGTGGGTATTTTTTTCTTCTTCTATGATTGGTTGATCTAATCCTGGGATATGTTTTGAGGAGACATTATAATTGTGGGAAGAAAAATACGAGTTCTCACAAGTTGATACGTGTGGTGTGCGAATGTGGTTGATCAAGGAGGTATAATGAGTTTTGTGCAGTGGAGTCTTCAAATGGTAAGTCCAAAACATAGGGTCTGTTTGAATAGAAACATAAGTTATTCTAAGATTCATACCTATTACAGAAATAGATAACTTTATTAATGGAATAAGTAATTTTCTGTTTGGTTGTGTTTTTTTGTTATTCTTATTGTGAAACGTAATAATAAAAATTGAGTTGTTTGGTTAATGAAAAATAAAATGTGAATAATGTGTAAGTTGATTTAACATGTTTAGCTCATTGATGTTTATAAAAGATGATGACATGTGATTTGACAAGTGGATCCCCTTATATCAGTAGAGGAATAACACAATTTCAAAGAGGGCTTGAAACACAAATACCAGCTTATTCTCATCTAATTCTACTTAGCTATACCCACTTATTTTCTCTACTCAAACACTTTATTTATTTATTTATTCTCCTCTATTCCCACCAATTCCTTTCTTATTCTTCTACCCAAACGCCCCCTGTGCTGTATAAGATGGATTCAATTGTGGTCAAAATCATCCTTACTCTTATTCTAGGAATGAAATCACTTGTGGCTTACTATAGGTAAGAACAGTATAGCCGCCAATGAAATTGCGCCATGTAGATCAAATACATTCGACTTACATAATGCATTTTCATTTGCTATTCCAGGGTTGGTCCCTATAATTAGTCACAAACCATCCGACTCCCTCATACTAAGCATGTCAATTATCTAAAAAAATATCCGTATATATTCTGAATCCATATTAAAAAATCAAGAAAATATCCGATATTTGAAAAATCCGTATCTGCATTCGAAAAAATTATCTGTAACCAAAATTTTTGGATCGAATACGAATATGCCAGACTCTGATATGAAAAATATCCGTATCCGAAAATTTCATTTTTATTTTTACTTAAAGTATGTAATGTTTTATGTATATACTTATAATTTTATGTTTTATACTAGGTAATTATTATATTTTTTACATATTTCAAATATCAGATATATGATTTTTATTTTTGGATATTGGATCTTTGAATATTTTAGTCATTTCATATTTATTTTAAATTTTCAGATATTTTGGATAATTATCCGTATGTGAATCCGGATTTTCGGATCAGATACGGATGTTTACTTTCAATATCCGTCGAATATCGGATACGGATATTTTTTTGGATGTCTGGTTCAGATACAGATACAGATATAGACCTATTCAATCTGTATCCATCCGATTGACAGGCTTACCTCATACAAAGAGTCCGAGAGAGGACCTTATCAACAGCCAACATCACAACCCAAACGACCTGAATTCTCATGTGTATTTATTTTATGAAGTTTTTACATAGAAGCTCTTTTTACTACTCTTTTACAAACCACATATTACCTGGGGAGCATGGGCACATCGTGTACGCAATTCAGTATACAATATATTCAAGCGTATATTTCATTTTGTGCATGTAAATAATTTATAGGATATTCATTTGAAGTATTTTTTAACCGCTTATAATTTTAGATTAGGGCACATTTAACATGTATGAAAATACTTTTTTAAAGCTATTTTATTCATTTTGAAGTTAATCCCACTTTAAATTCTAAAAAATCATTTTGTATATTATTATGCACTGTTAAACATCTTCTAGGATTACCATGCACTGTTATTCATTTTTACACTACAAAATATTATACATTGATGTTCATTACTTTCCAATGTTATGTAATTTTACACTATTGCCCCCGTTAGTTTAGATAGAAAATTAAGTTATTATGAAGTTTATGGTTATTTTAGTATAAATAAGGATAAAATGATTTTGTGTTTGTTTGCGTTTTGAATTATTCTCAGTAGAAAAAGTAATAATAAAATTTTTGTTGTTTGAGTAAAATGTGAATAAGGTATAGATAAAGATTTTAAAAAGATGAAAAAATGATGATAGTTGATTTAACAATTGATTTATAAGAGATTTTGACAATTAATTTGACAATGGGTTCACCACCGCACACATATTCTTTTGAGTTGAATAACCTGGAATAACTTAATTCCAGGGGTTGACTGGAATTTATATACAACTTTATCATGGCATACACATTCTCATTTATTTCAGTTATTCAAACAACCTTAAACCCCTTATTCCACATTATATCCATTTATTCCACCTTCTATTATGAACCAAACATGGCCTTAGGTGATATCAAATTCTGTATGTAGGGGTGGTAAATGAGCCGAACAAGCCGAGTTTTGATCTGTTCAAGCTTGACTCGGTTCAGGATCAAGCTTAATTTCGTGTTTAAGCTCGACTCGTTTGGCTTGTGAAAAGTTTGGTTGAAGCTTGGCTTGGCTCGTTTGTTAAACAAGCCAATCCGAAGCTTGAATCAAGGCTCGGCTCGAACTCGTCTAGCTAAAAAAAAAAACTTGTTGAACATTTCAGAAGTTACATTTAACAAATCATAACCTCTTATATACGTAAAAATGACATAAGCTCGGACTTGAGTTATTTGTTTATATCTTTTTATATTAAATAATGAGCTCGTATAGACTCAGACTCGGCTCATTTATAAACTGCGTTTTAAAAAATGTTTAAGCTCGATTTATTTGTTTAATCGAACGAGTCTAAATAAGTTTTAACCGTTGAGCGGAAACAAGACCCTAGCTGCTCTCCGCTCGTTTACTAGCCCTATCTGTGTGCGCTTTAGATATTTCGGATCCTCATAGTGCCACGTCAAACGAACGCTCGTATAAAACCAATAACAATCTACCCCACCCACCACATGCGGCCAGTCTCAGACAGCCACGTCGACAAAACCCACTCCGCACTAGGCCTGTCAACGGGTCGGGTCCGGGTCGGGTCGGGGTGGACCCGGACCCGACCCGTGACAGGACCCGGCGGGTCCGGGTCCAACTCAGGACCCGGCGGGTCCGGGGAAATGTGGACCCGGACCCGGACCCGTCGGACCCGGGTCGGGTTCGGGTCCGACCTGACCCGGATGGTTGGGTAAAAAAAAAAAAAAAAAGAGAGAAGAGCTCATGTATTTGTTTGCCTTATCATTCTATTTGAATTTTTTTGTAATAAAATATTATTGTTAATGAGACTATGTTTGAATATAATTTTATACAACTCATAAGAAGTAAATGAATTATTAAACAACATCCAAAACAATAATCACTAACATAAAAAACATATTAACCTAAATAATAAACATAACTAACCTAAACAACATTCAAAACAATATTAACCTAAATAACATTCAAAACAATATTATCCTAAACAACATTCAAAACAATAAACACTAACATATTAACCTAAATAATAAATATAAATCATGCAAAAACTAATTAATCATACAAATTCAAAAGCTAATAAGTTAATTATTCAAAACAAACCGATTTATAGGCTTGTTATGATTATGATTTATGAACTTGTAGATACAAAAACAAGTTAAGTAAGAAATAAAATTATGTATCAACTAATACTAATGGTCTTATAATATATGAACATATATTAAAAAAAACATTCGGGTCCAACGGGTCGGGGCGGGGTGGACCCGGACCCGACCCGTTTGTTTGTTCGGGTCCGCCGGGTCGGGTCCAACTCGGGTCGGGTCCAAATCGGGTCGGGTATATTACACGTATAATCGGGTCCGGGTCGGGTCGGGTCCGGGTCTGTATCTGACCCGTTGACAGGCTCCGCACCCACTGTTTCGCGCCTCCGCTTAACCACCACGATCACCACCGTCCAATCCCATCACCCACCTCTCACGTGGACCCATCCACCACCACAAGATCCCGAGCCGTCGCAACACAAAACCACTGGTCCTCACAATCTCCACGTGTCGCTCTCTCATTGGCCCTTCCGAGCGACTCCATCTCCATCGTTGCATGTCCTTCCTGGATCCCCGCGCGGAGCGCCACGTGGCGATGATTAAGCGCGACAGGTACATCGTAGGGTGATTTGGCACGACACGTGTCCTTCCCTGAAGGGGGTCCTTAAAGGATCGACTGAAGCAGAAACCACTTCACCTCTCGTTCTCGCTCCGTCACTTCTCAGCCTCCAATGGCGGAGGCAGCTAGGGTTCCGGTTCCGTCTCGGAGAGCGAGCGCCGGACCTCCTCGGGATCGGGAGGCCGCGGCGGATCGGATGGTGGAGGTCGAGCTGAACGCGGCGAGGGCCCTGGCGGACTTCGCACGGGTGGCGCTTCTCGAGAGGGATGCACGTGTCGGGGCTCGTCGGCGTAGGCGGATTCCGGTCAGGTTCGTTCGATCTCTCAAGATCTTTGTTTTTTTTTTGGGGGTTTTGTTTGTTTGCGATTGTGTGACCTGGTCTGTCGATCTGTTTGTTGACGATTGATTTGCGTTTGAATGCTTGTGAATTGGTTGTCGTTGGCGTTCTCGTGACGTCTCCTTTTACGCTTCTGATTTCGTTGGTTTTAGTTTCTGGTAAGGAAAATATGGAGGTGCAGGAGAGAAATGCATGGTAGGGATTTCGGGGATCAGGTAATGGACATACACATACACAAATAGTGCTCAATTTATGGTATGATGTGAAAGTTGGGCTTTTTGACTTGAAACACAAAGAATTCGTGTTGGCTTGCATGTAAAAACACCTCTTTTGATCGAACTTAAAATGATTTTTTGAAATGCAACGTAACAGAAGCACCGGGTTTGTTGGTATTGCCTTTGCTCTTCAAATTAATTGCCTGCTTTTGGATTGTAAATGATTAGAGATTATGTCAAATAAAGGGGGAAAAAGTAACATTCATCGCAGTGAAGAGAGCCGCGAAGAGAACCACACTTTAGAAGATAATCATGGTGGCAATGTGATTGAAAGTTCAACAAAGATTGAGCAAATCTCGGAACCTTTGATATCGAGCCCGAGTTACTTGAAAGGCAAATCAAGTATTGGAGTCGTCAAATCGAGGCAAAATATGTCAGAGGTGGCGGAGTTGTACAAAATGCTCTTTTGTTTTTGTTCGTTTGTTTGTTTTTGAGTGCTGTTTTATGAACTTAAATGTTATGGTTTTTGTAGGTCGAGAAGGAAGCTAAAAGAATGCGGAGGATCCTAGCAAACAGAGAGTCAGCTAGGCAGACAATACGGCGTAGGCAGGTAAATTTTGCATTTGTTCTATAAAAATCTGAATAGCTACTTGCGTTATTGTGAATGTGTGATATAGTTTCAAAATGCTTGTGGTAAGTCATTAATATTTGGGGTTTGGTTAGCATATTATCCATGCATGTCTATAGTTTGTGTTGTGGTTAGGACATGGACATGTGCATATTTTTTTTGGACAAGGACACTGAATTTACACCAGGGAATCTAATAGGTTATGATCCTCTTCCTTGCTTGTCTAACCTACACCTTATAGAGATAGTAAACAACAACTAAGATTCAATGTGCAGTGTTCATAATGCTATCTAGAGTGGACAAAAAGCTTTGTGACATGGCTAGGACTTGAGGAAATAATTACATGCATATGAACGTATGCCACTATTTCTTCCTACTTAAAGCTAGTCCTCAGAGAACAAGGGTTGGTAGACACTATGAACCAGGATTTCAACCATCGTAGCACAAAATATATGTAAAAATATCTGGAATATATTGATTATATTTACCAAAAATTGAACATCAAAATGTCTGGTGTTTTATTTTATTATTGCATGAATGATATCATTCAGTTTTTGATGAGATTGAAAAAACAAGCGTGGCAAAGCTACCATTCTGTTTTGGGAATATCTCTTCCCATTGTCTCAGTGATCAGACAGTGTTCTTCCTCAACCTGGAGTTGCCTTGTGACTAGGATATGATGGCAGAGAGATTTTTATAAGTTCATCATACTACAATAACATGTTGAACAAATTATTGTTTCATGAGATGGTGAAACATCGAAGATATCCACTCCCATGGATCAAGCCTTTTCAGGCAAACATGTGTTGTGGATAGGTTTGTTAGATTTAGGACTTTGTGAAGTCTGGAGAGGATGGTGACAAGAGAGAATATTATTTTTTCACTTCAATCAATCAGGTTATATTCTTTTTTTTTTTTGACAAATGAAAGGCCCTTAGAGTGGGGGATCTATTAAGTATGTGCCAAAAATATCAGCTGGACAGCCGAGTATTTATACACAAGTCTCGCGTCCAAAGCTAGAGCATATACATAAAAACAAACTATTCTGTACAGATTGAAGAAGACTCCTAATTCCATCATGTTGAAGCCCATCTGTCACTACCTGTGACTGTGAGTGTCGTTCATATCTCGCCAGTATCTGGGGCAGCTACCACCTGCCTGGGCACTTGAATGAATGTTCATATACAAATAAGGATTATTCGGTAAGCTCTAGTCTAGAGATAGTAAGATTACCACCGATATAGCATCTACCACGGGCCCTCAAGCATATGGTGATTCATACATTTGAAGTTTGCCAATGAGGAAAAATGGTTTAATAACAAGTCAGCATGTTAAAGAGTAAGTGTGCATCTTAATAGTTCTTATGAATGAAGTGCAAGTACTGGATTTAGGACCACATGAATGATACTTTGATTATCGCAATTAGGAGATTGAGCGTTTATACCATCAATGGGTTCTCTTACTCCAGGATTTCTATTCTCTTCTCAATAGTCGCTGGTGGTGGTTGGACTTGATGGTTATCCAAGAATGCAACTTGTCTGGCATGATAGTGTGGAAACATCAGAGAAATGGAGCATGATGAGCAGATCATGTTAGATTATGGTGTTTTGTGGAGGCAGGAGATGGAAGAATATTTATTTCTTAACCTTGGTCAGTAGATGATCAATATTTATACACCCTCAAGTATGATTTGTTACCACCTCTACCAGGAGTTAGGGTAAAGTTACATTGGTTGGTTTTGTGCAACAGAAGAGCACCTCTGTTGTCACAAGATTGTCAAGAAAGAAATGGAAATTTTTTTTTCTACAGGACATCACTCTTCCAACTTCCTATTTAAGTGTTATAAATATACATCTACAATTTGGTTGGGATTTGAGTAACAATAGTGATCTTGAGGCCAGTGATTTACATTGTTGAATGCAATTCTTGTATGTATATGATGCAACATGACTACATGAGTGGTTATAATTCTTTTTGTCTTCCATATTTTCTCAATTGTCCTCTATGGGTTCGGGATATCTTTGTAGACCAATATCACCATTTCAATTACATGTTACTATGAATTTCTGGTAGACTGTATCATCATTCCAACTTGTCAAATACTCTTAATTTCCTCTCTCCTTTATCACACATTCTAAAGTAGAATGATTTTCTTTTATTGCTAAGGCCCTCTATGAAGAGTTGACAAAAAAAGCTGCTGATCTGGCTTTAGGCATTGAAAATATGAAAAAGGTAACATTACTGTGTAGCCGGATGAAGATAATTAATTCATAACTGGTTTACAGTATGGTGGTCTATATGGTTTTCCATACCTCCCTGATTCCTTTTTAGTATGCATGGATGATCAAAATTCTTCTTTGATTCTTTCTAATTGAGCTTTCATTGCACTTTATTTGGATATATTCTCCATTGAAAAAGGAGAAGGACCTGGTGATGAAAGAGTACACGTCACTAAAAAACACGAACAACCAACTAAAGGAACAGGTCTGATCATAATTCTTCATCACACATGATTAAACTATGAGCTATTCTTATTCATTTCATTTATTGTGCTGCTCCCCACTTAATACGCAGATAAGCAAGACTGTTCAGACAAAAACAGAGGAAAGTCCATCCAAAGTCCCTTGCCCACAATTGTCAAACTCATCTACAACATCATCAGAACCTCTACCCATTCATAGGCCATTTCCAGCATTTGTTTGGCCTTCAGTGGTTCAACAAATCCATCCAGCCGGACACCGGTCGAGTCCACAAAATTCTGGAGTCTCTTTGGCGCCTTTTTATGTGCTCCCATGTCCCTGGTTTTACCCATCTCATTTGGGTGCGTTTCAAGCAAGATATGGACATTGTGCTGGTCAACATGTAAAAGAAGGTCCGTTGCACAGCAGAAGCCATACAAATCCCAATTTTTCAAAAGAAGGCCTAGTCAAAGCGGAGGGGAATTCTCTCAAGACAATGCATCATACACCGGCAGATAAACATGAGGGCGTAGTTTATTCGACGACTGGCTCCTATTATGAGACTATGAGTGTCGAGGTGCACAGAAAGCTGGCCGACGCACTTGCTGCAGCTGAAGCTCGAAAGAGGAGAAAAGAACTAAAGAAGCTGAAGAGCATCAATGGTGGCCAGGTCCAGCTTCGCCGCTGAACTTCATGGGGGAAGAAAAAAAAATTTTAGGTCATCATGATCCTCCCAACTTATTTTGTTCGAGTTTAATTATCTGCTGATTTTTGTTTCATGTCACTGCTTGAAGAATGAAGAGTGAGGTTGCGAAGCCGAATGATCCGAAGACCCAGATTGGCTTCCTAGCCAGGCCAGGTTATAGAGAGGTGAACAATTGAAATTCATGTGAGTCTGCTGTTCTAGTGTATGCTTTAGTATAATCTATGCCACTTTTTTATGCACTCTTTAGGAACAGAATAGAAAAAAATTGGACCTAGCTGGTCCAGAGCACCTTGTAGGAAAATTCCAATATTTATGCACAATCCAGCCCGACTAAGAAATCAATTGGATTCGATCTGGATTGGTCGATCCACTGGGTCGGATCGTGAGATTTTAAAACATAGCTTATGTGGAAGACTTTCTCTCTTATAGGGTTCTAGTCTTTTATATAGGTTTTTGTTCTTCATAACTTCAAATATTTAGTTTTGTATAGATGAGCAAGAATAAACTATAACAGCTATATATCTACCAAAGTTTTATTCTAAGTAGCAAAACAGATGAGTCTCAGTCCTCAGTGTGGTCTAATAAAACTTGCATTGAGTGCTATTTATATAAGAATCAATACATGCACTCTAAAATAGTAATAATAATGCCACATGTTTTGCATGTGAAATGGTCACATGTTATAAAGTGCATGATTTGATCCCCCACTTATTAGATTTCACTCTGTATCCTAGGTCTTATTTGGAAACGGGTTTGCGAGTTAGCTATTTTTCAAAAGTGGGGATCAAAACTAAATTAACAGAAAACTGTCTCTCCACGTATTAAGAAAAAATTAGCTTTTGTATAAATTTTTTTTATAAAAATGTGTCTGTTGCTGTTTTTAAATAAGTTGCAGTTTTTTTTCCTTGTTTGGAAGAGGGTGTGGGTAGACCTGTTAACAGGTCGGATCAGGGTGGACCTGGACCTGACCCGACCCGGGCTTGGGTCCGCCGAACCCGAGTCCTGGGTGAGACCTGGCGGACCCAATCAAATGAGGACCTGGGTCGGGTCCGGGTCGACCCGTGTGGGTCGAGAAGGAGAAGAGGAGGGTCGGTTAGGTGGACGGCGTGGAAGGCAAAGAAGCCGAGAAGAGGCGAAAGACCTCTCACTTGAGGGCATCAAGGTGGGTCTCTGTGTGGTCGATGTGGAGGGAGCGGAGGTCTTCCTTGCGTTGCCAGAGCTTGAGGAGGAGGAGGTGGTCGGGGCTCTCGAAGATCTCTTTGAGTTTGGGTTCGACGGAGGGGATTTCGATGATGTGGGTTTCTTAGGATTCCGCCATTGGAGGAGGATGTTTGGAAAGGTTTAGGTTTTTTTGTTGTTGTTGTTGAGTTTGGTATGGAAGATATGATTGAGAAAGATGGTTTTGTTTGAACGGAAATGATTGGGAAGATGAAGAAGGAAAGCCAAGAAAAAGACTTTCGTTTCTGGAAGAGTTACAGAGAGGATGAAACGGGGGTGGCTAATGTTCGGGCAAACATTGTTTTTATTTTTTTGGGGGGTGAAAGTTAGGGCTGAAGTGAAAGATAGGTTAGGGTTTTTCTTTTCTGTTTTTTTTTCCTTCCGATCCATTCTTGCTTGGGCAGTGGGTTAGGTTTCATTTGGGTATGGGCCTTGGGCTTGAGTAACGGGTTAGGTTTAGTGGGCATTAATGGGTTAGGTAATTTGGGTTGGGTCACTAACAAAAAAAATAACACAATTTAGGTCAATCGGGTCCATGAGATCGGGTCAGGGTGGACCTGGATCTGACCCGTTTTGGTGCTCGGGTCCTTCGGGTCGGGTCCATATTGGGTCTCGGGTCCTTTGGGTCGGGTATTTTACGTCTTTTATCGGGTCGGGTCCGGGTTGACCCACAACCCGTTAACAGGCCTAGGTGTGGGGAACTCAGTTTTTTGTAAACTGAAAAACTTTACAAATCTGTTTTCAAATGCGTCTTAAAAGCATTTTAAAAAACAGAGAATCCCACCATGTAACTGTTTCTGTAACTTACCCACCTCTTTCTTTCCTCATCCACCTCTTCATGGGAACATCAAGTATAACCCAGAAAATGAAGATTATTATTTTTATTTTTATTTTTTTAATTTTTTAAATATTTTTTGTGTATGTTAGTCGACGGGGATCACTTCTATTCTAAAATATAGGAGTAGAATAGCTATTCAAGATCAATGGCTTATTTCATTTTTCATTCCATGAGGCATGAAAAATTAAAAACTGCTTCCTTGCCATGCAGTTTCACGTTATGGCTGAGAAATCCATTTTTAACTGACCAACTTTTACAGCTTTGGCAACCAAAAGTAAAAATAAAATAATCTCTCAAAATAGACGGCGAGGATCCACAATTAACCAATATCCTACGGCCGGCATTCCTCCAAAACGTATCAAAAGCACAAAAAGAAAGGTTAAAAAGAAGAAGCTTTTACGTTATTCAAGAGAAACATCCAACACTGTATTGTTACAAAAAAAGACAGAATAAAATGTGAAACCCATTCAAGCCTTGTATTATAAATTGATCTCTCCAACTCATTCTGTGAAACCAATAAAAAAAAACAATGGCACGTAATATGCACAAACTGGTCTTCCTGGTGTGCTTGATCGTGCCATGCATGACGTTGCCCTTGGAGACGGCCTTGCTCGACAAGAAAAAGAATGTGACGCGCAAGGTTAGGTGCACCTCCAGAGCTTTTCCATTCTGCTTCTTTGTGTGGAAGAACTGCCCTGACGAGTGCCCCACCAATTGCGTCATTGATTGTGGCCTTTGCAAGCCCGTGTGCAGTAAGTACCTTTGACTCGTGCTTTCACATGTCACATCAATTATTCATAAATGGGATATTGTATGTTAAAGAATTCAATCACAATAAAATAATACCTATATATATATATATATATATATATATTTGAAATTGGAGGGACTCTCCGTGGTTGATCTTACGGTCGAGTTGAGAAGGCTATCTTCGCCTGTTTGCCCTGATCTCACAGAAAATTCTTTCGAATAATCACCAACAAATTGGTGGGTAAGTCAGCGTCAAGACTCGAACCTATATATTATATTGATAATACAAAAAAGACATGATCATATAAGAATTAAGAAATAAAGAGAAGGGAAAGAAGTAGCCTGTGTAAGGCCATTTTCAGTCCTTACTCAAACCTATACTCAAATTTTACTTAAAATTTAAGTAAAAGCTTGATTTGATATGATATGTCTCTAACCATCACTTTGTATTTTACTCAAATCTTTTTAAAAATTCATATCTTCTTCTAATTATTTCCTATAAACATTTTCAAAGTCTTTCCCTAAACATTTTTACTACTTAATTTTTCTTTCCTTCAAGATATTTAAATTTAAAAATTATAATCATCCAATTTTTTTGAAAAAGGTAAAAATAATATTTTTTTATTGGAATAAAAATAAGAAGTTAAAAAACAAAGATGAAGACTTAAGAGAAAAGATAATTTTTTTTTTTTTTGGAATTTTAAAAGATGGTGAAAATTTTAGAGAATGGGAAGGCATCTAATATAATTCAACTAAAGGTGAATTTGAAGGAAAAAAATGTTACATTGGAATAAAATGTGGAGATAAAGAAAAAAAATGTTAAAAGTTTGGATAAAGATTTGAGTTTCCCTTAATTTGGGTAAAAATTTAAGTAAAAACTTGATTTGGTATGAGTATGGGTAAATGATTGGAGAGGGTTTTGGATGACTTTAACTCAAATTTAAATTTGGATAAAAGTTTAGCTATAGGATTGGAGATGCTCTAAACAGTAATAGGAATATTCTATTCTCATTTGTTGTCATTGGTTGGGATTAAATGACAAAGATCAATTAAATTAAATTAATACACTCAATCCATTTTACATCCATGCTCTCTTGTAGTAGCGTATGAAATTGCAAATTTTTTTTTAAATATTAATGTATCTCAGCATGTATTTGGTCATACACAGCCTGCAATCGTGCGGGGGCGATATGCCAGGACCCCCGTTTTGTCGGCGGGGACGGCGTCACCTTCTACTTCCACGGCAGACGTGACGCCGACTTTTGCCTCGTCAGCGACGACGATCTCCACATCAACGCCCACTTCATCGGAAAGCGCGTCCCCAACATGAAGCGCGACTTCACGTGGGTCCAATCCGTCAACGTCCTCTTCGGCGGCGGCCGCCACAGACTCTCCGTGGGCGCTCTCAAGACCGAAAAATGGGACGACGCCGTCGATCGCCTCTCCCTCACCTTCGACGGCCGCCCCGTGTCACTCCCTCCCCGCGTCGGCGCCACGTGGCGCATCAGCACCGTGTCGTTCACACGGACGACGCATGACGTGAATTCAGTGATGGTGGCGATGGAGGGGAGGTTCTCGATATCGGCGGCGGTGGTGCCCATAACAGACGAGGATTCAAGGGTGCACCGGTAGTTTAGAATCAGAAATCGAAGAAAATGAGTCAAAGATTTATGAAGGGGTTAACCTCAAAATATTTAGTACAAAAAAAGAAATAAGGACTAGTATGACTAAAATACTCCTAATATATTTTACAGGTATAACGTGTCAGACGGTGACCGGTTCGCACACCTCGATCTAGGTTTCAAGTTTCACGGGCTGACAGAAAGGGTGGATGGCATTTTGGGGCGGACGTACCGGAGGGACTACGTAAACAAGGTGAAGGTGGGGGCGGCGATGCCCGTGGTGGGAGGAGAGGAGGAGTTCGAGGTGTCGGGGGCATTTGCGACGGATTGCTGGGTGTCGCGGTACCGAGGTGGAGGAGGAGCGATTGCGGCGACGGCAGAGCTGGCGGTGGTGGGGGTTGATGGTGGGGAGTATGGGAGAGTGGAGTGTAAGAGTGGGGGCAGTGGAAGAGGTGTGGTGTGCAAGAGGTAGATATGGTTAATGTGTGAGGATAAGGAAGGTTTAGTTATGTATTGTATGTTTGCATGTGACCTTCCATGAATAATAAAGAAATAAAAGGGGGCTTTAGTGTCAATTATTCATGATAGGTATATATATTGACTTACGTAGGTATACAAGAGTTACTTGAAAAACTCGATAATTAGACTATTAAGCCATGGATAAGTCATTTACTGAGTTAATCAATCCTACATGTGATCTGATATGAAATATTTTTAAATTTAATAATATATGAAAGAAAATTAATATAAGATAATAAATAAGAAATATTAATAAGTAGAATATAGTTTTATCATAATACAATATTTCTAGACTCATAATAAAAAAATTATTATCACAATATTATCAAATATAATAATTCATGTGTCATCACAAGAAATGAAACTTCAATACAAAAGTGTATTTTCAAATAAAAGATAAATCAATATAAAATAAACATAATGATTCATGAACACAACTGAAAGTGTGAAGAAACAACACATTAGCAACAATATTACACCACGTATTCCAATTAAAGCCTTGAACTGAGGGTCCGTTTGAAAACACAGATTGAAAAGTGGCTTTTGGAATAAAGCTGTTTTTTAAGATGATTTTAGACCTTGACTTTTTTAGAATGTTTTTTTTTAATTCAGGAATCAATATTTGAAAGGAGTTTAATGTTTAGCAGAGAAAGTTGTTTTTCAATTCAAAAAATCGATTTCGACAAAAAAACGTTGTTTTTTAGCTTTTTAAAACACAGATTTCGAGAAAAAAATTAAAAGGAATCCAGCTTCCGATTCTGCAAAAAGCTGTCCCGTTTGACTGCACGATTTTAGCTTTTCAACTTTTTAAAAAGTAAAAACTTGCCCAAACGCTCAACCAAACCGGGCCTTAGTCCAAAACCAGAATTCTTTTTTGAAGCAAAAAACCAGAATTCTTATTCTAACAAACAAACACACAGAGTGAAAACAATTTTGTGCGCTGGCGCGTGCGCGCCTACTTCTTGCAAACATGCCGCGTCCGCCGCACTTCATGTCCGCGAAACCCTCCTCCGACGACGACGGCAAAGCCAACCCCCCACCGCGTCGCCCGTACCGCGACACGGCGCAGTCGGCGGCGAACATCCCGGACGAGGAGTAGAGGTGGGTCACATCTTCACCCGGCTCATGTAGTCCTCCCTATACGTCTGTCCCAGCACGCCGTGCACGTCCGATGATAACGCGAAAAACTTGAACCCCATCTCCAGATGCGCGAAGCAGTCCTGGTTGGTGACGCCGTACCTGTTGAAAGTTGCAGATTAACAAGTGGAAGATCTGACCACTACCAATAAAGAAAAAAATTAAAAAAGTGAAATATAATAATTGATTTGATACAACGTGTTTGATATAAAATAATTTAGAAAAATAATTAATAGAAACATATCATAATGATTTCTTCTTATTTATAAATATGTATTAGATATATAATCATAAATTACTCTTCATCACAAAGGACTAAGATGATATATATATATATACAGGAATATAATATGAATCATTTTAAGAATGTTTTGGTGGTGTTTTATTAGCCCTAATTAATTATGATATCTGAATTTTTATATATTATTTAGATGATTGGTTGTTTTTGTTTTACAGATTGACATTGGACAATTTGATCGTACTTATAATTCTAATTCAATCAATACTTATGCACCCTCGACTACTCCGCCGTGATCGGGACCACCGTCGCAGAGATCTTGAACTGCCCGTCGGCCTCCACGGTCACAGCATTCGCGTCGCTGGTGCGGACGATCGTTAGGAGCGGCGGCCGCCACGCCGACCACTCGATCCCTATGGATTGGACCTAAGTGAAGTCGCGGGTCATGTTGGCGCCGATGAAGTGGCCGTTGATGTGGATGTCGGAGTCGGAGACGAGGCAGAAGTCTTGGTTTCGGCCGTGGAAGAAGAAGGTGATGCCGTCGCCACCCACGAACCGGGGGTCCTGACAAACCCCACCGGGCTTGTCACCAGCTGTGCATATATATATATATATATATAAAAAGATGTATAATATATTCATAATAATAACTTTGATTAACTAGCTGATTCATGTGATCTGAAATATGCATTGCACCTTTAGTAGGTTTGGATCCTTGCTTTCTTTTATGTGCTTGTACTTTTTCATAGAAATTGTGTGGTCCACATTTCATTTGATGAATTTTGAGGTGGAACAATGGTTAATTCTCATTGTTCTTCTATCGTTTGATTATAATAATACAGATATGACATTTCTACATTTGATAAATTTAGTACACACATCTAAATATACAATACGTGTATATATATAAACCTGTATATTATTACGGTGTTATAAGGTAAATTGTACAAAACCACAACCAATCCCTATAGAATTGGCTTCAACGAGGACTTTAATCTTATTAGACATATCAATACTCAATTGATAATTGATATGTGATACCTCACACCGGACCTTATTAGATCTTGTTAGTCATTCCTTGAAATTGATGTATGACATTTACATGCTAGCATGTGATGTTTACAGTAATTCTAGTCAATGTATGATGCACTTTAATTTAACATAAGATTCTCTGTATTTATTACACATAAGATTGGAACTGTGACTCAAGCGATGGAGAGTCACTAATGGATGTATGGGATTGATATATTATATATAAAATTAAGAGAAGTCCATATACGTACTGCAGACAGGCTTGCAGAGGTTGCAATCGGCAACACAGCTCCGGGGGCAACTGGCGGGGCAAGCCCACTTCTTGTGTAGGTAGTAGGGGTACAACTTGTTCTTACACATAGGCCTGTCAACGGGTTGGGTCGGGGTGAACCCGGACCCGACTCGTTTGATTGTCGGGTCCATATCGGGTTCAACGGTCCATAGGTTGTAAAAATATTTCAAATATTTAAAATTTTAAATAATTATTCAATATTTAGTTATAAATGTTTGATTGAATCATGAGTGTTAGGGTGGATCATAAATAAAAAAAATTACATAATATTTGGATTGGGTCAAGAGGGTTCAAAGGGCCCATAGGATCGGGTCGGGGTAGGCCTAGACCCGACCTGTTTTAATTGTCGGGTCTTTTGGGTCGAGTATTTTTGCCTTTTATCAGGTCGAGTCCGGGTCGACCAGCGACCCGTTGATAGGCGTACGTACACATCACATTTATCGGCTTCACCGGCTTCGGCGGCTTTGGTGCCTTGGGCGGCTTCAGCGGGGACTTGGGCTTCCCTTGGCCCTGGGCGGTGGCCACCTCGGCCATGATTACCATGGCTAGCAGAGCCAGCACAGCCAACCCAGACACCCCCTAGCCATATTGTGATTTGGTTGTGGTTCAGTTGATTAGGGTTTATTTGTGTGTTTTTTTTTGTGATGGTGGTGGGGGTGGTGGTTAGGGTTAGGGTTTTCGATGGTTTATTTATATTGGTGGGGGTGCTTGCATGTGCGCCCATGCAGTTAACTTACGTAGATTATATTTAATCAATTGGTTTATTAATAATCAATGTCTATAGGCTTATAAGGGGCGATTCATGTACGCTGTGAATGTAACTTTATGTGCATGTGTCGGTCACGTATTCCATACATATACAACATACGTATTATATATATATATTAGATTATAAAATAATAACAAAGTAGCATCAAAACAAAATTAATGATATAAACATAATAAGGATAATATAAAAAATTAATTAACAGATATATAACCTATAAGATAACTTAATTGCTTATTAGTCAATTTGAGATTAATTGAAAAAACGGCTAAGCGTTGTGGTCAGGATGAGATCGCCTAGGTCTAGGTGGAGGATTAATCGGGACCTAAACGGGATTTTTAAAACATTGATGGTGAGTGAATAAGATTTTTTTTTTTTTTTTTTGACCTTTTTGAGTTAACTTTATTGATTTTCTATTCCAAAAGAATAGTCGAAATAGTCATAATCAAACAGAGGCTAAGCGAGTAATAGAAGAAGAAACAAAGAAAGCAAAAAGAAATACAAATCGAATGTGATTATTAACGTGGGTGATCAAAGCTGAATAACATGGGATGGACAAAAGATGAACATCTCACGTTTTAGGTATGTGTAACATTATTTGAAAAAATTTGCACCACCAAAAGCATCCTAAATAGCATATCTTGCATGCATTTTAATCTAAAGATACATGGTTTAAAATAAGTAGTATCGTTAGTTTTAAGATCCCAAGAAAATTAATATATACTTCTCTAAAAAAGAATGGGTCCTTGCGTGCATTAACAAGAGACCCACTTTCACATGCTCGCTCTCTCTCTCTCTCTCTCCACTTTATATAAATTAATTTATTTTCACCAAAGTATATATTTGTAGTTCCATTACATGGAACAAGTAATACTACAAGCGGAACAACATATTTATTTTTCTGATGTGGAAAAAATAGAATATTTTAAGATCCATTCTGTGTGACAGATGTGATTTGCATTTTTAACTCCTAGATTAAATAAAATATGCTATATATATATAATAATATATAAAGAAAATCCAATCGAGTTTGTTCTTCAGATACTGAATGGGCACATCCGCACATGCGTTTCATAGGTTGTCATTTCCTTTCCTATACAAATAAATAAATAAAATGTGATCATGAAGTCTGGCATTAAATGATATGAAGCTATGGCTATGACAAAATTCCATCATCTTTTTACATATGATCAATTATACTTTTTATTGGATCACAATTCGAATTGGATATTAGTTTAAATGAAAATTTTATATGTGATCGAGAAGATTTCAATTTAATGTTGGTGTTACACTCACTTCTTATTTACGTGTAACTCTACTTCCGATCTCATTTCGATAATATGGTACATGTTTTGTTAAATGAAAATTATATTTAGTTTTAATTTTTGTAAACGAATATATGCAATTTATTAAATATATTTTTTGCTTTAATGAGTACACATTTTTTACGTGCCTGAATATACATTGAAATGTTGTATATTTTATTTACGAATCAATGAATTTAATTTAAGAATGTGCATGACTGATTCAAATAATAGTTTTAATTAGTTCGACACCAAAATTGTTCTGTCCAGTGCCATAAAAATAAAATTCAATTTATATCATCTAGTCTAGTTGGATTTTAAGGAATCTATTTTGTTTCATATGATTATTGAATTCAATTCATGAATGATTCAACAAAAATAATGGATTATATTATTTAGTTCAATGCATGAATTTTTGTTCAATACAAAAAAATTTCAATCTTAAATTATGATTTACTAGTCTAAAGCATAAATATGAACTGTCATATGTCTGTTACCCCAATCTTTTCTATCTAGATCCAGCCTGCTCTGAGAAATACTAATGTCACTTTAATTAGTTCACCATTAAGCGACTTGAATTATTTTAAAAACTCCCTAAACACCATAATCACCACAGCAAGGCCACGTGACCTACACATACACGTAAAGTTGCACTCACAGCCCACACATAAATCACGTCTTAAGCTTAGGCTTTAATTAAACAAAATAACAATACTATTACAATAATCTAAGTAAGTCAAATGCATGGACACACATGCAACACCCCCACAAGTATAAATCAACCCCCCAAAACCCTATCCCTCCTCACCACCCCCAACACCACCACCACAAAAAAAAAAAACATCACAAACCTTAACCAAATCACAATATGGCTAGGGGGGTGTTTGGGTTGGCTGTGCTGGCTCTGCTAGCCATGGCAATCATGGCCGAGGTGGCCGCCGCCCAGGGCCAAGGGAAGCCCAAGTCCCCGCCCAAGGCACCGAAGCCGCCCAAGGCACCGAAGCCGCCGAAGCCGGTGAAGCCGATAAACGTGATGTGTAAGAACAAGTTGTACCCCTACTGCCTCCACAAAAAGTGGGCTTGCCCCGCCGGCTGCCCCCGGAGCTGCGTCGCCGACTGCAACCTCTGCAAGCCAGTCTGCAGTACGTATATAGGCTTCTCTTGATTCTATCAATCCTATGCATCCATCCATTAGTGTGTTCACTCTCCATTGCATCAGTCACAGTTTCAATCTTCCGTGTGACAAATACAAATAATCTCATGTTAAATTAAAAAGCACCACAAATTGATTAGAATAACTTCAAACATCACGTGCTAGCACGTGAAGTGTATGTCATATATCAATTTTCAACTAATGACTAACAAGATCTAATAAGTCCAGTGTGAGGTATGACATATCAATTTTCAATTGAGTATGCTTGATAACAAGACACAATACTCCTTGTTGAAACCAATCCATGTGTAGTGTTACATGTGTATGTACAATTTGCCTTATAACACAGTAACAATATATATATAGGTATACATGCATTGTATATTTAAGTGTGAGTTCTAAATTATACCAGCATGATTATAATAAGACAGCAGATGAATAATGAGAATTAACAATTGTTCAATATCTAAATTCATCAAATGAAACGTGGACCACACATTTCCTATAAAAATATCCAAACACAAAAAATTAAACAGATGATCCAAACCTACTAATTAAAGATACAATGCATATTTAGGATCACATGAATTTGCTAGTTATTCAAAGTTATTAGTATGAATATATAATACATCATATATACATGCACAGCTTGTGACAAGCCCGGAGGGGTTTGTCAGGACCCCCGCTTCGTGGGCGGCGACGGCATCACCTTCTTCTTCCACGGCCGAAAGGACCAAGACTTCTGTCTCGTATCCGACTCCGACATCCACATCAACGGCCACTTCATCGGCCGCCGCGGCGCCAACATGACCCGCGACTTCACTTGGGTCCAATCCATAGGGATCCTATTCGGCGCCGCCGCCGCTGGCCAACGCCACCGCCTCTCCGTCTCCGCGTTGAAGACCGCCACGTGGGATGACTCGTCGGACCGCCTCGAGATCACCCTCGATGGCGAGCCCGTCGACGTCCCCGCCGGCGAGGGGTCGGCGTGGCGGTCACCGCCCCTGACGATCGTCCGCACCAGCGACGCGAACGCCGTGACTGTGGAGGCGGATGGGCAGTTCAAGATCTCGACGACGGTGGTCCCGATCACAGCAGAGGAGTCGAGGGTGCATAGGTAAGACACACACGGTTATTTACAACGCTAATTAGACAATGTGATTGTCATGGTTAGATTTTATCAGATCAGAAAGATATATTAATAATTTCTGTGAATGAGATATTTTATAAATAATTTTTTTTTAATCGATAATCATATGTAATAATTTTTAATATGTTATTATAAAATAATAATAACAAATCAATTATTTCATATTTATCATTCGATACTGCTGGTGAGATCTTTCACTTTTTGATTTGCAACTTTCAACAGGTACGGCATCACTGACGAGGACTGCTTCGCGCATCTGGAGATGGGTTTCAAGTTTTTCGCGTTATCATCGGACGTGCACGGCGTGCTGGGGCAGACGTATAGGGAGGACTACATGAGCCGGGTGAAGATGTCGTCCGACATGCCCATCATGAGCGGGACCCACCTCTACTCCTCGTCAGGGATCTTCGCCGCCGACTGCGCCGTGTCGCGGTACGGGACACGCAGCGGGGGGTTGGCCTTGCCGTCGTCATCTTCGGAGGGTTACGCGGACATGAAGTGCGGCAGCGGCATCGGCGGCGGACGCGGCATCGTTTGCAAGAAGTAGGCGCGCGCGCGCCCGCGCACGATGCGCATCGTGAATAATAATTACAAAAATTGTGGTTCTCTCTGTGTGTTTGTTTGTTAGAATAAGAATTCTGGTTTTGGACCAAGTTCATGGCCTGATTGGAATAATATTGATAATATAATGTTTTCTTACACTCTTGTAACCTCTCTATTCATTTAAGAGTTATGCTATAGATTTATATAATGTTTATGCATGTCTCTCTTTTTAGAACCCTCGTGATGTTGAACAAGAGGAGGTTAATTTGTGGTTGTTTTGGATTTGGACTGGTTTATTAACTCAATTCATATCAATGCAAACGATTAGTCTATGGCTTATTTGGATCCGTACGTTTTTTCAAATAATAAATATTCATTTATGACGATTTATATTTAACATACTCAGAAATATAAAGAAATCAATGTGAATACGATTATTTTAATTATTAATATTAAATCAATTATTTTATTTTTGAGATTTTTATTTTTAAGTCCCCATAAATCATAAGATTTAGTGATCGATCCCTCAATTCTTCATATTTTGATTTTAGTCTCCAGATTTAAAGATTGTGTTTTTTTTAGTCCCTGGGAGGGACCTATCCTTAAATTATTTGGTTTTGTTTTTAGTCCCTGGGAGGGACTAAAAATGAACACATCCTTTAAATCTGAAGACTAAAACCAAAATATGAAGAAGTGAAGTATCGATTCCTAAATAAGTATGTTTACATAGACTGAAAACTAAAAAACCCTTTATTTTTATTTCTTTTGAGTTTTTTCAACTTTGAATTTGCCACTATCAATAGTAATCACCAAATTTTTCAAAATTTCAAGTATAAGACATCTCACAACTCACAAGTCATGCATACATGCATTATGAAATAAATGAAACACAGGCATATAAAGCCCATCTAGTTTTATTTCTTTATCATGGAAGGTCACATGAACAAACATACGATACAAAGCTAAACCTTCCTTATTTACCTCCAATTAATAGTTAATTATCTACCTCTTACAGACCACACCTCTTCCACTGCCCCCACTCTTACACTCCACCATCCCATACTCCCCACCATTACCCCCCACCACCTCCGCCGCCGCTCCTCCTCCTCTTCCATATCGTGACACCCGGCAATCCGTCGCGAATGCACCCGACACCTCGAACTCCTCCTCTCCTCCCACCACGGGCATCGCCACCCCCATCTTCACTTTGCTTACGTAGTCCCTTCTATATGTCCGTCCCAAAACGCCGTCCACCCTCTCTGTCAGCCCATGAAACTTAAAACCCAGATCGAGGTGTGCGAATCGATCGCCGTCTGACACGTTGTACCTGTTAAATATATATTAAGGATATTTTAGTCATTCTAGTCTAAAGAATAAAGAATAGTTGAGTTTTTTTTTCTTTGTACTATTATATACGGTGTTAATCTCATTTTCTTCTATTTCTAATTCTAATCGTACCGGTGCACCCTCGAATCCTCGTCCGTTATGGGCACCACTGTGGCCGATATCGTGAACCTCCCTTCCACCGCCATCATCACCGAATTTACATCACGCGATGTCCGTGTGAACGACACGATGCCACTGCGCCATGTGGCACCGACGTGGGGAGGGAGCGAAACGTGGTGGCCGTCGAAGGTGAGGGAGAGGCGATCGACGGCATCATCCCATTTTTCTGTCTTGAGAGCGCCAACGGAGAGTTTGTGGCGGCCGCCGCCGAAGAGGATGGAGAGCGATTGGACCCACGTGAAGTCACGCTTCATGTTGGGGATGCGCTTTCCGATGAAGTGGGCGTTGATGTGGAGGTCGTCGTCGGTGACGAGGCAAAAGTCGGCGTCACGTCTACCGTGGAAGTAGAAAGTGATGCCGTCCCCGCCAACAAAACGAGGGTCCTGGCATATGGCTCCCGCGCGATTGCAGGCTGTGTATGATCAAATATATATATATATATAAAATGAGATACACTAATATATTTTCTTAAAAAAATAAAAAAAATAATTTTTAAACTTCATACACTACAACATAACACAAATAAGAGGATACAAAACTACCGAAGTGTATTAACGCTTTCATATCTTATCTTTTAGTTTAATATGATTAATCTTTTTCACTTAATCCCAAACCATGATTTAATATTCTTTTTATACCTTTGACGTTTCAACCCCTCAAAGAGGTGTTTCATTAACTAATTCCTCCACTTCCTATTTTCTTGTGGATTATACTGATGAATTGTTAAAAAAAAAAACAAAAAAAAAAAATCTATTTTCGGGGAGGGCTATGTGTTCTCGGGCGTATTAAAAGATCGTGTGTCATGATATTTTTGTATAGATAATATATTTTTGACACGCAAATGTGTGCTTGATGTGACATGTAAAAGTATATTATATGAATCAAATGTACGTACTGCAAACGGGCTTGCAGAGGCCGCAGTCGATGACGCAGTTAGTGCGGCACTCGTCCGGGCATTTCTTCCACACGAAGAAACACGATGGGAAAGCTGCGGAGGTGCACCTGACCTTGCGCGTCACGTCCTTATCCACGGACAATGCCATGCATGGTGCGATCAAGCACATCAGGAAGACCAAGTTATGCACACTGGATGCCATTGTTTTTTTTTTTTATTGGGTTCATAGAATGAGAGGGAGAGATCAATTTATAACACAAGGCTTGAATGGGATTCACGTTTTACTCTTTTTTTTTTTTTTAACAATACATGGTTGGATGCTTCTCTTGAATAACGTAAAATTAAAGCTTCTTCTTTTTTTGACCTTCTGTTTTTTGAGGTTGCCTTTCTTTTTGTGCTTTTGATACGTTTTGGAGGAATGCAAGCCGTAGGATATTGGTTAATTGTGGATCCTCACCGTCTATTTTGAGAGATTATTTTATTTTTACTTTTGGTTGCCAAAAGCTGTAAAAGTTCGTCAGTTAAAAATGGATTTCTCAGCCATAACGTGAAACTGCATGGCAAGGAAGCAGTTTTTAATTTTTCATGCCTCATGGAATGAAACACGAAATAAGCTGGCCATTGATCTTTAATAGCCATTCTAGTCCTATATTTTAGAATAGAAGTGATCCCCGTGGACTAACATAAAAAAAAAAACACTTATTAAAGTGCCCGTGTGGGGGTATGATGTAGGCTTATTTGTCCCTGATAGCTATATTGGGATAGATATCATAACAATTATGTTAAATAAATATTTTTATTTGATTGTATTTTATATTATTTACATTTAGAAATGTAAAATGACATTTTTATTGTTTAGTTCATCTTGAATAAAATAATGATAAGTGATGGATAATGTTACATATTATGGAGTCTGATGATATGTGCAGAGGATTGTTAACGCTACACAGAGTCAGACAGGGGTATGGGGGCAGCGTCCCGAGAAATTTTTTTTTTGGGTGTTTTTCGTGGATTGACTTTTTTGCCTTTAATGAGATATCAGTATAAAATGTCATCTCATATTTTTTATTAGGCTCTAGGGTTTTTATCTTTGGTGTGACCATTGTAAAAACTTCTCATTGATAGTGGATTAATTTTTGGTGTGCTCCGTGGACGTAGGCAAGATTTTCCAAACCACGTAAATTTTCGTGTCTTTCTTTTTCTTTTTGATTGATTGCATCCCAAGATCCGAAATCGTAACAGATAAATGATAGATAATAGCTTATGACTTTTTAAATGACAACTATACCTTTGAATAAGTGCGAGAAATGTGTGATTGATTTGATAGATGTGACAATGTATGAAATGTGTGTGTGAAACTGTTAGATGAGATAAACTTTTTAAAATGACATAAATGAATATTTTTATCCATTGACATTGATAAGTCCTGATAAATAATTTCAAGATTTGCTTAGAATAGTTATTAGATCTTATCATAACTTATTCAAACATAGTTATCTAGGTTTTTCATGAAAAAAAAAAACCAGAGAATAAGGGCTATTCTCACTGTATTCACCCTTAATATTCAATTAATTATGATTTCATTTGAATTTTTTGATTTATCACGCTGAATCAACAAATATAATGCAAGTAAAACCTAATTCCAAACGATATTCCCCACGCATGCACAAATCCAACTAATTGAGAGGCTGGTAAATCACGATCGGGCTCCGGACGGTGTGCCGGGAGTCCGTCCAAACCATCGACGCCGATATCATCCCCTTCTTCCCCAACGCCGGTCCGGTGACAGTCACCCTGAACAACCTCTTCTGCCCCCTCCCATGGAAGACCAACTCCCTCGGCTTGACCACAACTGACAGACTCGGGTCAGACCGGATGGTCACCTTGTATGCCGACCTTGGCTGGCCAACATTGGTCACCGTCCGGACGAATGTGGCGGATACACGTGCATTTGGACCTGCCACCATGTATTGCATGGATGGCAGATTAAGCCCGTCTGAACCCAGGGCCAGCTTTATACCAGAGCAATCGATTGGTGGGCCGCCGATGATTAGCCCAATCAATGTCGAGTTGTACCCTTCCATGCACAAGAACCGTACGTACCACATCTTGTTTAGGTCATACACCAACCCAGGGTGCACTGCCTGTTTCGGGTTCACCTGGCCGGAGCCGTAGCCGTAGCCGAACTCGGCTTCTGGGATCCTCTTAGGATCGAGCTCCTTGGCTAGACACAGGTACAAGGGTCACAATACGTATAAGCGGACAATAAAGTGAACATTAATGAAAACCAGCCCGTGATCTTACCGGTGGTCATGAGAGCAGACTTGATTGTTGCGGGGGACCACCTTGGGTGGAAAGACTTAACATAGGCGGTGGCTCCGGAGACATGGGGGCCGGGCAGCGATGTCTGGCTGGCAATATATAAACATACATTGTTATATATAACAAGAGATCATCGTATAATTTGCATTGGACGTTAATACACTCAATCCATTTTATAACCTGATCTGCAATCTAGAGGTGATCCCAACCACCTATACATTCCATTCCATTGGAGCGTATACTATCTACTTTTAATGTAGTGTATATAAAAATCAAAACGATCGAGATTACATACAAAACTGAATGCGGGTTTAAATGTATCATTATATAATTTGCATTTATTAGATATAGGAAGGAAGAGGAGGAGGAAAAATTAATTACCTTCAAAATGTTGGGGTTGCGAGTGTTTGGGCCGCGAGAGGAGAACGAGGCGAGGGAAGGCACGGTGTGGTTGGCGGTGCGTGTCTTGTATATGATCGCTTGTGGATTTCTTCGTAATCAACATAATATATGTATATTTGCATGAAATTTATATGAATGTGATATATAAATAAAGATTGTGGGATGATCAGCATATATACTTGGTGGAATTGAGATACTCATCGAGCACTCGACTCCTGGAGGAGTTGAGGACGGAGGTGGGGAGGAGGAAGGGGTACGCAATGTCCGGGTTCACCCCGCCTCCCTGGATGAGGACCCCGCTTCCCCCAGAGACTCCGGCATCGGGTTCTTCGTCGATGTTGTCGCACACGACGATCTTCCCTCGCACCTTGTTCACGTCCAATGAATAACAAGAGCTGCGACCATGGTTATAATAGGTTACTGAAAACATTTGATGTGATGATGATGTGAAATTATTGAATTGGATGCAACGTTGTTTTTTACCCTGGCATGTAACCCGGAGAGGAAGTGTTGGGGGCGGCTGCGGCGGCAGTGATTATTGGGAATGATCCCTTCTTAGGAGAGAAAGTGTTGAGAGAATGTCCCTACATGAAAAAAGTCATTATAAATATACAACAAATTTAGATCATTTGTTTGTGTTTATTTTTGTTTATACATCAAATGATTCAAGGCTGGCCCTGACAATTTTCAGGGTCATCCCTGCAAAGAGCCAACCAGAGTGGGTTATAAATACCATGAATATCACATAAAACCATTTACTATATATGTAAAATTCAAAAAAGCTATATATTATTTTCCAAATAAAAAATCAAGGTGGATCTCCATATATGATACTCTAGTTTTCCTCTGAAAATAATATTTAGTTTTTTTTTTTTTTTGAATTGGTATATAGTAAATTTTTTTGCATAAGGATATTTATGATATTTTCCAGTTAATGTTTTTTTGGTATTTTTTTAAATACAAATTTTTAATATATAATTTTTTTTTTAATTTTAAAGGTGTATTTTTGGAGTTTATAATGAACATTTATGGATAATTGAGTAATAAAAAGAGTTGGTGGGGATAAAATGGTGGTCAAATATCTTTGGGATTAATTCACAATAAAATTATCAAACCCTAGCTAATTCAGAACCATCAATTTTTAGTTTATTAATTATATTTTTTTTATGATAAAACCAAAGATAAAATAAAATATGCATGTTTCATCCTGTCAAATGCCACATTTTTTTTAGTTGAAGAAACTTCACCATCAAGTGATATATTATTTATAATAGCAACATGAATTTTAAAATGTCTACCAGAAACATTATATCTTGTTTTAATACAAAAGAATAAAACGTGCCAATAATATATATACCTTGTTTATATCTTGGCATCCACTTGTGCCCATATCAGCAACTCTATAGTTTGACTAAAATCAAAGTTGCCTATATACAATAATCACAAGTAGACCAAATAAAGGTGAGCTACAAAATAATTTATGACCAGTACCCATACCAAAAGTCACTGGATGACAGCATGAGTTAAATAGAACAGTTCATTGACTGGATAGCCATAATAATATGTATGGAAAAATGTGATTGTTGTTTTGTAAATTTAAAAATAATTTATTGACATATTGAAAATAAACAGTCTTTGTTTATTCGTTTCTACATCTTTCAAATATATATTTCAGAATTAAAATATATATGATTTTTTTTCATATAATTAACATGTATGTCTTAATGTCAATACCAGTTAATTGGGTGGATTATATGAGAAATTATAATAAATGATATCATAATTATAAGAACTGAGAGTTGAAATCTAGATTTCATGTCTTTACATCTCTTTCAATATTGTAAAAAGAGAATAGAGAGGGATTATTCAAATATTGAGAAATCCAATTAGTTAATAGGATAATTAAATTTAAATAACATATAATACAAATAATATATAATTTTACGTATAGTATAGTGTATATCAAATTCAGTTATTCCTCGAGGTGTTTAAATTTAATAATAATAGAAAAACATTAGGAACGATCATTTCTAATTTTTAGAATCACTCTTATCATCCCAACGTATGTTTAAAAGCTAATTATATAATAAAGCGCCTACTTTTATTATATATTTTAATAAATTGAATATATTTTTTTTAATAGAGAGATCTCACATTTTTGGTTTAAATTACAGGCATGACTGAGCATCAATTATAATAATAGAAATATATGAAAACTCACTTATGTTTTAAGTTCCAAAAGTAGCATGTCACTTTTTTATTTTTTAAAATAAATTTTTTCTAATTTTATAAAATTAAAATATACATTCTAATAAATTATATAAACTATTTATATGTAAAACAAATACATATAAAAAGTCTCTAGAGACTAGTTAGAGCATCTCCAATGAGGGTTTTCATTTTGAAGACTCCTATAGGAGATTTTAGACTTTTGAAGACCCCTGAACTTCAATGGGGTTTTCATTTTGAACATTTTACTGTTTTGAAGACTCATCAACTCCAATGGTGGATCTTTAATTTTTTTGGTGTATGTCTTCAAATCACTATTTTGATATGTTAAAATTCTCATTCTAGTCTTTGTGTCTTTCATCTTTATTATTTATTGACGTTTATGTCCTAATTTTAATGTAAATAATCAAATTATATTAACTCTATATTTATATATAAAAAATTTAATATATATATGTAAAGTTGCAAGTGGACTTGTATCCAATTGTCTGACCTGATGGAATAAGACATCTTTGTATTGTTATGTCTCATATGATTCATTTTTTTGTTATTATGTCATGATAATGTTACAGTTCAAATCCAGTTTACCGAACTGTTGAACCAGTGATTCTTTATTCCATTCATTTTTCTGGTTCAATGAATGGTTTGGTTTTTGAAAGATTGCTTTTGAACTTTATATGAAATTTTTTGTTAATTTTTTTTCAAAATTCCATATTTTTATTAAATACAAATGAAAAACAAGAAATTTATAATTTTGTAGGAGTTAAATGTCATTTATCAAAATTGTTATAAGTTAACAAAATCATTTGTGGCATTACTTAACATTAATGTGACATATGGAGACCCAAATAGTGGGTCTTCAAATATAGAGCTCGATTTGAAAACGAAGACGTGCGGTCTTCTTTTTGGCGTTCGGTTAGAGTCCGACAACTTCAAATGGTCTTCAAATCTTCATTATGCAGTCCGATCTCTTAAGGTGAGTACCAAGATATGCATACTGAGTTATAAATTATATTATAAAATAGTCTAAGGGGCCGTTTGGTTGGATAAGGCTTAAGAGCTTATTTAGCTGAACCCTGAAAATCAGTACTTATAGTGTAAATGACCGTTTGGTTGACACCCAAATAAGTATCGAAAGATTCCCTCATTTAGCGAAAAAACATCCCAAATTTTCAGCGTTCACAAGGTCACTTTTTTTTCCGCACTCGCCAACCGTTTAATTACCGTCGACATAAAAAGACGGTACTACCCTTGCTAATATCATCTATTTATGACCGGTATTTAAACCTTGTTTTGAGATCCTGTCTCTCCTCACCCCTCTGTCTGTGCCACAAGCGAAGGCCTTCTACAAACCCTAATCACCGGATCCCGAACAAACGCCATAGAACACCTAATCAAATGCCCCATCTCCTGTTGATCGAAGGGTTTTCTCACGAAACCCTAGCTGAGGATCACAACATCCTCTCCTTCACCATCCCTCCTTCGCGAGACCCCATCCTGTCACCGTCTCCTTGGCCTCCCGATGATCTGATCTCATGCATCCTCTTTGGATCTCCTCTCCAACCACACAATCTGCTACGGGAGACCCCACACTACTACAATTTTTGGGCACTAAAATTTTAAATATGAAAAAAATAAATCAAATTTATGATTAGAAATGAAATATAAAATATGAAATGAGAATGAATATAACCTTCATAAATATTTTTATATAATGAAGAAAATTACCCAGGGTTGAGAGGAACAAAAAACACTTTGTGAGAGTTAAAAGCTTTAAAAAACCGTTGTAGCTTTCGTATCTTTTCTTTGTATTTGTTGAAGGAGAATATAGATGGACTGACAAATCCATACCTTTATGATTGACATGAATCAATCAATGGTTCCTAAATTATAAAAGAAAATATGACATGAGATTAAAAAAACAAATGAATATAACCTTCATGAGAGTCAAGAAGCTTTGAGCTACAAAAAAATAATTAACATCATATGGATTTAATTTAATATATTGAAAACTCAGAATCAAGAAAAGAAAATTAAGGAAAGACCAGATATCATCCTGGAATATCAAAATACATGTGACATCCATTACAGCCTCATATAAACCATTCCCTGACATCCACAAAAGAAAATCAAGATTGACAACCACCAATCTGACACATGCCAAAGAAACCCATTACTCAAATCACACCCAATCAACAAAAAGAAACCAACTCTCAATTTTTTAAATAAACAAAAAACAGGGTAAAAAAACCATACCCAAATGTTGTTCCTCCTGGGCCGGCCGATCAGCGCGTACTAATAATCCTTAACGACGAAGGAAGGGCGGCAAGTAGACCTTCACCTTTACCTTGGTCTCGTCGGAGGCCAGGTGGTCCTTGAAAATCTAGAGAGAGAGAGAGAGAGCATCACCGAGTAGATTAGGAGGTAGGAGGAAGAGGAGGGGCGGATCTGGCAGGCGGCATCGTGGAGGAGGAGGAGAAGCAGTAGGCGGCATCACGGAGGTGGAGGAGGGGCGACGGCAGCGGGGCCTAATGCGTGTGAGACTGAGGGGGCAGCCACAGGTGTGGAACGTGGGGTTGGAAGAGAGAGTGGGATCACGAACAAGAAAGTGGGGTCTAATAAAGTTAGGTTTTTATTATTATCTTAGTTTTAATATTAAACGTAATCTTTGTTGGAATTATGTCTCGATCCGGTGTATTATATCGGATGACCATTATGAAATCATATTAGGTTGAAGTTTTGAATATTATTTAAGAGTTGATTTTAATTAATATTTAAAGTGAATCTCCTAAAATAGGAAACAATATTTGTTTGTTAATTAAGAGAGTGAATATCTCCTAATTAATGGGAACAATATTTGTTTGTTAATTGAGAGATTACTTGGGAAAGAAGTTATTTATCTCTATAAATATCTTCTAGGGTTTCATGGCAAGGCAATGTATACAAGGTTGAGAGGGTTCTAAGATAGGGTAACTCCATAAGAGAGTTTGTGAGTCTCTTAATGTACCTCCCTTCCGCCGCCACCATCACCGAATTTACATCGCGTGATGTCCGTGTGAACGACACGGTGCCACTGCGCCACGTGGCACCGACGTGGGGAGGGAGCGAAACGTGGTGGCCGTCGAAGGTGAGGGAGAGGCGATCGACGGCATCATCCCATTTTTCTGTCTTGAGAGCGCCAACGGAGAGTTTGTGGCGGCCGCCGCCGAAGAGGATGGAGAGCGATTGGACCCACGTGAAGTCACGCTTCATGTTGGGGATGCGCTTTCCGATGAAGTGAGCGTTGATGTGGAGGTCGTCGTCGGTGACGAGGCAAAAGTCAGCGTCACGTCTGCCGTGGAAGTAGAAAGTGATGCCGTCCCCGCCCACAAAGCGAGGGTCCTGGCATATGGCTCCCGCACGATTGCAGGCTGTGTATGATCAAATATATATATACATTTACACTGAGATACACTAATATATTTTTTTAAAAAAATAAAAAAAATAATTTTTCAACTTGTACACCGCAACATAGCACAGATAAGAGGATACAAAATTAGCGGAGTGTAGTAACGCTTTCATATCTTATCTTTTAATTTAATATGATTAATCTTTTTCACTTAATCCCAAACCATGATTTAATATTCTTTTTATACCTTTGACGTTTCAACCCCTCAAAGAGGTGTTTCATTAACTAATTCCTCCACTTCCTATTTTCTTGTGGATTATACTGATGAATTGTTAAAAAAAAAAAAAAAAAAAATCTATTTTCGGGGAGGGCTATGTGTTCTTGGGCGTATTAAAAGATCGTGTGTCATGATATTTTTGTATAGATAATATATTTTTGACACGCAAATGTGTGCTTGATGTGACATGTAAAAGTATATTATATGAATCAAATGTACGTACTGCAAACGGGCTTGCAGAGGCCGCAGTCGATGACGCAATTAGTGCGGCACTCGTCCGGGCATTTCTTCCACACGAAGAAACACGATGGGAAAGCTGCGGAGGTGCACCTGACCTTGCGCGTCACGTCCTTATCCACGGACAATGCCATGCATGGTGCGATCAAGCACATCAGGAAGACCAAGTTATGCACACTGGATGCCATTGTTTTTTTTTTTTATTGGTTTCATAGAATGAGAGGGAGAGATCAATTTATAACACAAGGCTTGAATGGGATTCACGTTTTACTCTCTTTTTTTTTTAACAATACATGGTTGGATGCTTCTCTTGAATAACGTAAAATTAAAGCTTCTTCTTTTTTGAAACTTCTGTTTTTTGAGAGGTTGCCTTTCTTTTTGTGCTTTTGATACGTTTTGGAGGAATGCAAGCCGTAGGATATTGGTTAATTGTGGATCCTCACCGTCTATTTTGAGAGATTATTTTATTTTTACTTTTGGTTGCCAAAAGCTGTAAAAGTTCGTCAGTTAAAAATGGATTTCTCAGCCATAACGTGAAACTGCATGGCAAGGAAGCAGTTTTTAATTTTTCATGCCTCATGGAATGAAACACGAAATAAGCTGGCCATTGATCTTTAATAGCCATTCTAGTCCTATATTTTAGAATAGAAGTGATCCCCGTGGACTAATATAAAAAAATAAAACACTTATTAAAGTGCCATTGTGGGTATGATGTAGGCTTATTTGTCCCTGATAGCTATACTGGGATAGATAACAATCTATGTTAAATAAACACATTTTTATTTGGTTGCTTTTTCTGTTATTTTCATTGAAAAATCTAAAAGTGAAATTTTTATTGTTTAGTTCACCTTGAATAAAATAATGATAAGTGATGGATAATGTTATATATTGTGGAGTCTGATGATGTGTGCAGATAATTGTTAACGCTACGCAGGGTCAGACGGGGGTCTTGGGGTAACGCCCTGAGAATTTTTTTTTTGAGGTGTTTTTCATGGATTGACTTTTTTGCCTTTAATGAGATATTAGTATAAAATGATATCTCATATTTTTCATTAGGCTCTAAGGTTTTTATCTTTGGTGTGACCATTGTAAAAACTTCTCATTGATAGTGGATTAATTTTTGGTGTGCTCCGTGGACGTAGGCAAGATTTTCCAAACCACGTAAATTTTCGTGTCTTTCTTTTTCTTTTTGATTGATTGCATCCCAAGATCCGAAATCGTAACAGATAAATGATAGATAATAGCTTATGACTTTTTAAATGACAACTATACCTTTGAATAAGTGCGAGAAATGTGTGATTGATTTGATAGATGTGACAATGTATGAAATGTGTGTGTGAAACTGTTAGATGAGATAAACTTTTTAAAATGACATAAATGAATATTTTTATCCATTGACATTGATAAGTCCTGATAAATAATTTCAAGATTTGCTTAGAATAGTTATTAGATCTTATCATAACTTATTCAAACATAGTTATCTAGGTTTTTCATGAAAGAAAAAAACAGAGAATAAGGGCTATTCTCACTGTATTCACCCTTAATATTCAATTAATTATGATTTCATTTGAATTTTTTTATTTATCTCGCTGAATCAACAAATATAATGCAAGTAAAACCTAATTCCAAACGATATTCCCCACGCATGCACAAATCCAACTAATTGAGAGGCTGGTAAATCACGATCGGGCTCCGGACGGTGTGCCGGGAGTCCGTCCAAACCATCGACGCCGATATCATCCTCTTCTTCCCCAACGCCGGTCCGGTGACAGTCACCTTGAACAACCTCTTCTGCCCCCTCCCATGGAAGACCAACTCCCTCGGCTTGACCACAACTGACAGACTCGGGTCAGACCGGATGGTCACCTTGGCTGGCCAACATTGGTCACCGTCCGGACGAATGTGGCGGTTACACGTGCATTTGGACCTGCCACCATGTATTGGATGGATGGTAGATTGAGCCCGTCTGAACCCAGGGCCGGCTTTATACTAAAGCAATCGATTGGTGGGCCGCCCATGATTAGCCCAATGAATGTTGAGTTGTACCCTTCCATGCACAAGAACTGTCCGTACCACATCTTGTTTAGGTCATACACCTTGGGTGGAAAGACTTAACATAGGCAGCGGCTCCGGAGACATGGGGGCCGGGCATGACATCGATGTGCCTGACAGTACGTTGTAGTTGACGATGCGCTTGTCAGCGCCGAATGTGGTGACCGTATTTAGCCTTGTATATCCCGCTAAAATGTTCAAGCCCGGAGCAACGATGTCTGGCTGGCAATATATAAACATACATTGTTATATATAACAAGAGATCATCGTATAATTTGCATTGGATGTTAATACACTCAATCTATTTTATAGCATGGTCTGCAATCTAGAGGTGATCCCAACCACCTATACATTCCATTCCACTAGAGCGTATACTATCTACTTTTAATACAGTATATGAAAAAATCAAAACGATGGAGGTTACATACAAAACTGAATGCGGGGTTAAATGTATCATTATATAATTTGCATTTATTAGATATAGGAAGGAAGAGGAGGAGGAAAAATTAATTACCTTCAAAATGTTGGGGTTGCGAGTGTTTGGGCCGCGAGAGGAGAACGAGGCGAGGGAAGGCACGGTGTGGTTGGCGGTGCGTGTCTTGTATATGATCGCTTGTGGATTTCTTCGTAATCAACATAATATATGTATATTTGCATGAAATTTATATGAATGTGATATATAAATAAAGATTGTGGGATGATCAGCATATATACTTGGTGGAATTGAGATACTCATCAAGCACTCGACTCCTGGAGGAGTTGAGGACGGAGGCGGGGAGGAGGAAGGGGTACGCGATGGCCGGGCTCACCCCGCCTTCTTGGATGAGGACCCCGCTTCCCCCAGACTCCAAGACTCCGGCATCGGGTTCTTCGTCGATGTTGTCGCACACGACGATCTTCCCTCGCACCTTGTTCACGTCCAATGAATAACAAGAGCTGCGACCATGGTTATAATAGGTTACTGAAAACATTTGATGTGATGATGATGTGAAATTATTGAATTGGATGCTACGTTGTTTTTTACCCTGGCATGTAACCCGGAGAGGAAGTGGCGGCTGCGGCGGCAGTGATTATTGGGAATGATCCCTTCTTAGGAGAGAAAGTGTTGAGAGAATGTCCCTACATGAAAAAAGTCATTATAAATATACAACAAATTTAGATCATTTGTTTGTGTTTATTTTTGTTTATACATCAAATGATTCAAGGCTGGCCCTGACAATTTTCAGGGTCATCCCTGCAAAGAGCCAACCAGAGTGGGTTATAAATACCATGAATATCACATAAAACCATTTACTATATATGTAAAATTCAAAAAAGCTATATATTATTTTCCAAATAAAAAATCAAGGTGTATCTCCATATATGATACTCTAGTTTTCCTCTGAAAATAATATTTAGTTTTTTTTTTTTTTTGAATTGGTATATAGTAAATTTTTTTGCATAAGGATATTTATGATATTTTCCCGTTAATGTTTTTTTGGTATTTTTTTAAATACAAATTTTTAATATATAATTTTTTTTAATTTTAAAGGTGTATTTTTGGAGTTTATAATGAACATTTATGGATAATTGAGTAATAAAAAGAGTTGGTGGGGATAAAATGGTGGTCAAATATCTTTGGGATTAATTCACAATAAAATTATCAAACCCTAGCTAATTCAGAACCATCAATTTTTAGTTTATTAATTATATTTTTTTTATGATAAAACCAAAGATAAAATAAAATATGCATGTTTCATCCTGTCAAATGCCACATTTTTTTTAGTTGAAGAAACTTCACCATCAAGTGATATATTATTTATAATAGCAACATGAATTTTAAAATGTCTACCAGAAACATTATATCTTGTTTTAATACAAAAGAATAAAACGTGCCAATAATATATATACCTTGTTTATATCTTGGCATCCACTTGTGCCCATATCAGCAACTCTATAGTTTGACTAAAATCAAAGTTGCCTATATACAATAATCACAAGTAGACCAAATAAAGGTGAGCTATACCAAAAGTCACTGGATGACAGCATGAGTTAAATAGAACAGTTCATTGACTGGATAGCCATAATAATATGTATGGAAAAATGTGATTGTTGTTTTGTAAATTTAAAAATAATTTATTGACATATTGAAAATAAACATTCTTTGTTTATTCGTTTCTACATCTTTCAAATATATATTTCAGAATTAAAATATATATGATTTTTTTTCATATAATTAACATGTATGTCTTAATGTCAATACCAGTTAATTGGGTGGATTATATGAGAAATTATAATAAATGATATCATAATTATAAGAACTGAGAGTTGAAATCTAGATTTCATGTCTTTACATCTCTTTCAATATTGTAAAAAGAGAATAGAGAGGGATTATTCAAATATTGAGAAATCCAATTAGTTAATAGGATAATTAAATTTAAATAACATATAATACAAATAATATATAATTTTACGTATAGTATAGTGTATATCAAATTCAGTTATTCCTCGAGGTGTTTAAATTTAATAATAATAGAAAAACATTAGGAACGATCATTTCTAATTTTTAGAATCACTCTTATCATCCCAACGTATGTTTAAAAGCTAATTATATAATAAAGCGCCTACTTTTATTATATATTTTAATAAATTGAATATATTTTTTTTAATAGAGAGATCTCACATTTTTGGTTTAAATTACAGGCATGACTGAGCATCAATTATAATAATAGAAATATATGAAAACTCACTTATGTTTTAAGTTCCAAAAGTAGCATGTCACTTTTTTATTTTTTAAAATAAATTTTTTCTAATTTTATAAAATTAAAATATACATTCTAATAAATTATATAAACTATTTATATGTAAAACAAATACATATAAAAAGTCTCTAGAGACTAGTTAGAGCATCTCCAATGAGGGTTTTCATTTTGAAGACTCCTATAGGAGATTTTAGACTTTTGAAGACCCCTGAACTTCAATGGGGTTTTCATTTTGAACATTTTACTGTTTTGAAGACTCATCAACTCCAATGGTGGATCTTTAATTTTTTTGGTGTATGTCTTCAAATCACTATTTTGATATGTTAAAATTCTCATTCTAGTCTTTGTGTCTTTCATCTTTATTATTTATTGACGTTTATGTCCTAATTTTAATGTAAATAATCAAATTATATTAACTCTATATTTATATATAAAAAATTTAATATATATATGTAAAGTTACAAGTGGACTTGTATCCAATTGTCTGACCTGATGGAATAAGACATCTTTGTATTGTTATGTCTCATATGATTCATTTTTTTGTTATTATGTCATGATAATGTTACAGTTCAAATCCAGTTTACCGAACTGTTGAACCAGTGATTCTTTATTCCATTCATTTTTCTGGTTCAATGAATGGTTTGGTTTTTGAAAGATTGCTTTTGAACTTTATATGAAATTTTTTGTTAATTTTTTTTCAAAATTCCATATTTTTATTAAATACAAATGAAAAACAAGAAATTTATAATTTTGTAGGAGTTAAATGTCATTTATCAAAATTGTTATAAGTTAACAAAATCATTTGTGGCATTACTTAACATTAATGTGACATATGGAGACCCAAATAGTTTGTCTCCAAATATGGAGCTCGATTTGAAAATGAAGACTCGGGGGCTTCTTTTTGGCGTTCGGTTGGAGTCGGATGTCTTCAAATCGTCTTCAAGTCTTCATTATGCAGTCCGATCTCTTAAGGTGAGTACCAAGATATGCATACTGAGTTATAAATTATATTATAAAATAGTCTAAGGGGCCGTTTGGTTGGATAAGGCTTAAGAGCTTATTTAGCTGAACCCTGAAAATCAGTACTTATAGTGTAAATGACCGTTTGGTTGACACCCAAATAAGTATCGAAAGATTCCCTCATTTAGCGAAAAAACATCCCAAATTTTCAGCGTTCACAAGGTCACTTTTTTTTCCGCACTCGCCAACCGTTTAATTACCGTCGACATAAAAAGACGGTACTACCCTTGCTAATATCATCTATTTATGACCGGTATTTAAACCTTGTTTTGAGATCCTGTCTCTCCTCACCCCTCTGTCTGTGCCACAAGCGAAGGCCTTCTACAAACCCTAATCACCGGATCCCGAACAAACGCCATAGAACACCTAATCAAATGCCCCATCTCCTGTTGATCGAAGGGTTTTCTCACGAAACCCTAGCTGAGGATCACAACATCCTCTCCTTCGCGAGACCCCATCCTGTCACCGTCTCCTTGGCCTCCCGATGATCTGATCTCATGCATCCTCTTTGGATCTCCTCTCCAACCACACAATCTGCTACGGGAGACCCCACACTACTACAATTTTTGGGCACTAAAATTTTAAATATGAAAAAAATAAATCAAATTTATGATTAGAAATGAAATATAAAATATGAAATGAGAATGAATATAACCTTCATAAATATTTTTATATAATGAAGAAAATTACCCAGGGTTGAGAGGAACAAAAAACACTTTGTGAGAGTTAAAAGCTTTAAAAAACCGTTGTAGCTTTCGTATCTTTTCTTTGTATTTGTTGAAGGAGAATATAGATGGACTGACAAATCCATACCTTTATGATTGACATGAATCAAACAATGGTTCCCAAATTATAAAAGAAAATATGACATGAGATTAAAAAAACAAATGAATATAACCTTCATGAGAGTCAAGAAGCTTTGAGCTACAAAAAAATAATTAACATCATATGGATTTAATTTAATATATTGAAAACTCATAATCAAGAAAAGAAAATTAAGGAAAGACCAGATATCATCCTGGAATATCAAAATACATGTGACATCCATTACAGCCTCATATAAACCATTCCCTGACATCCACAAAAGAAAATCAAGATTGACAACCACCAATCTGACACATGCCAAAGAAACCCATTACTCAAATCACACCCAATCAACAAAAAGAAACCAACTCTCAATTTTTTAAATAAACAAAAAACAGGGTAAAAAAACCATACCCAAATGTTGTTCCTCCTGGGCCGGCCGATCAGCGCGTACTAATAATCCTTAACGACGAAGGAAGGGCGGCAAGTAGACCTTCACCTTTACCTTGATCTCGTCGGAGGCCAGGTGGGCCTTGAAAATCTAGAGAGAGAGAGAGAGAGCATCACCGAGTAGATTAGGAGGTAGGAGGAAGAGGAGGGGCGGATCTGGCAGGCGGCATCGTGGAGGAGGAGGAGAAGCAGTAGGCGGCATCACGGAGGTGGAGGAGGGGCGACGGCAGCGGGGCCTAATGCGTGTGAGACTGAGGGGGCAGCCACAGGTGTGGAACGTGGGGTTGGAAGAGAGAGTGGGATCACGAACAAGAAAGTGGGGTCTAATAAAGTTAGGTTTTTATTATTATCTTAGTTTTAATATTAAACGTAATCTTTGTTGGGATTATGTCTCTCCGGTGTATCACATCGGATGGTCATTATGAAATCATATTAGATTGGACATCTAATGATTTTATTTAAGATTTGATCTTAATTAATATTTAAAGTGAATCTCCTAAAATAGAAAATAATATTTGTTTGTTAATTAAGAGAGTGAATATCTCCTAATTAATGGGAACAATATTTGTTTGTTAATTGAGAGATTACTTGGGAAGGAAGTTATTTATCTCTATAAATATCTTCTAGGGTTTCATGGCAAGGCAATGTATACAATGTAGAGATTCTAAATAGAGATCCTAAGGGAAGGTTGAGAGGGTTCTAAGAGAGGGTAACTCTATAAGAGAGTTTGTGAGTCTCTTAATGTATCTCAACTATCAAAGTGGATTTTCTGTTTTTTGCCCTGTGGATATAGGCCTAGGCCGAACCACATATATCTTGTGTTCTTCGTGTGTTGTGATGTTTCGTTCTTATGTTCGATCTCGTGTTTGTTGGTGGCTTCCACGATAACCTTCCCAACAATCTTTTCATAGATAAATGATCATGTTTTAATTAATCAGTGATAAAAATATCTATTAAACGATCACAGTTTTTCATAAAACATGATCTTTGTTACTAAAATGATCACAGTTTATTAAAAATAAATGATCACAGTGTTATAAAAAGTGTGATCATAAGTATTAGGATCACAGTTATTTAAAAAACATGATCAAAACAACTGTGATCAATGTCAAAAACTGTAGTAGTGCCAGCCCCTGTCAACATCTCGTTCGCCTGCTTGTACTCATTGATCTAGGTAAAACCAGTTGGGCTGTTTTTGGTTTCTGTTTCAGATATGTCTTTCAACCACTGATTAGGGATTGAAATATGGGATTTCCAGGGGTTTGTGATGAACCACTTTGTAATGGTTGGAGATACGTGCTTATATAATTGGAATTCATATATATTTTGTGATTGTGGAGTATATATCACCTTGAATAGTTATTGCATAGTCTTATTCAAAGAATTTTGAACTTCGTATGCATAGACTGACTTTAAATTGATTGGGCATAATGAAATTTTTTATACTATATTTGAAAAGGAGTAAACTTGGATGTGGATTTCATCATAAATTTATAATTAAAGTATGGATTTTGTAATTTATTGGGCTATTAGGGAGGTGCCGCATTTTCTGATGAATTACTTAGGATGAAAGAATTACAATATCAATTACTTGATGAATCAATTACAATACCACTTGATGGATGATAGGAGCCTTTTTTAACAATTTCCAAAACGATAGTTGTGCTTCATGTGTCATGAAAAAGGTCGCTAGCATAATGACCTTTTCATAACATATGAAGCACAAATATCATTTTGAAAATTGTTAAAAAAGCTCCATGATCCATCAATTGGCATTGTAATTGATTCATCCCAAGCAATACCACAAGCAATAACAACAGTGGTTCTTGTATTTATCAATGTATGTTAATTGTTTTTGTTCGGACATTCACTGCTGTGTCTGTATATTGCTTTGATTGCTCTGTTATGTGTGTATACACAAAAAAAAAGAAGCCTTTTGTAACTCCGCCTTTGGATTTTCCATTGCCGGTCCCAAGCTCGGAATAGAAGGAGGGGAAAAGTGTGTAAATAATTATGTATTTACCTTAATTTATACTTTGTAATAATAATATTATTGAACGTGGTTTATTTAAAATGCTTATCTTCTCTCTCTTGAAATTTGACACAATGGTTTTTGTCTCTATGATTCCATGTTGCATTCCATTTTTATCTATCTAAATGACTGGTACATGTATTTTACAGAATAAATAAGTATTTTATTTGAAATATCCAATCAAACATCAAAATAATATTCAGCACTTATAAAATAGACTAAAATACTATTCTAATAAGCTCTACTGTTCAGTAGTGAACCAAACACACTTATTGTCATAAGTGCTTATAATTTTCACTGAACCAAACAGTTTTTTTTTTTAAAAACTTTTTAAAAATTATCAATATAATTTTATTATAAATTTATTAATCAGTACTTAAAATCGCATTCTGTCGTGCCACGATATGTTCAAACTAGCGTCTCATTTTTCCTGTCAAAAATTTGGCAAAATGATTATATTATAATTATTATTTACATGATTGAACTCCTCTTCACAGTAGAAGACAGACAGATAAGTCAGAAAGATCAAGATATGCATAGTACAAACTGAGGATTCAATGTTTGGTACCTTTGCGCACCAAAATCAGGAAACATTAATTATAATAATGGGTTAAAAACATCTGGTTGTTGTACACATAAATAATTTCATATAAATCTTTAGTATTGACGTACGAGTCTTTGAAAACTCATAAAAATATGCACACATTTTTATCATTAATAAAATTTAATCACAATTTAAATTATTTTAATTAACTCTAATTCGTACCATAAAATGATTAAATTATTCTTAATTTTTCAACCCCTCTAAATAATGTCGATGTAGAAGATGAAGAAATATAAAAATTCTATAAATGTAATTTGGTCTTTTGCGTAGATTAATTTATTTTTATGATTATTTATAGGAATCATAATACCAACACACAAGTATATGGTGATGAAATATTATGAAAATATTCCATTAATTTTGATGAAAATTTCTCCAGCGCCAGGATTTTTATGAGTTCTTACTTCTTAGTAAGCCTGTTAATCGGATGGATACGGATCATCTGATCCGTATCTGAATCGAAAATCCGTATTCGGATACGGATAATTATCTGAAATATCCAAAAATTCAAAATTAATATGGAATGACTAAAATATCCAAATATCAAATATCCAAAAATAAAAGGCATATATCTAATATTTGAAATATTTAAAAAAAATATAATAATTACCTAGTATAAAACATAAAATTATAAGTATATATATAAAACATATTAATTCTAAAACTATAAATATATAATTAAATAAATAATAATATAATAATATTTTTGGATACATATATTTTCGGATCGGATATGGGCATATTTGTATCCGGTTTAAAAATTTTCAGATACGGAAATTTTTTTCGGATATCGGATATTTTCTGGATTTTCAGATACAGATTCAGATCGGATACAGATATTTTTTCAGAAAATTGATAGGCTTAGTTCTTAGGGACTTGTATGTGTGCCCCAACTTTAACAGGGACATACATGAGATTACCAATGTTTGTAGGGACGTAAATGTCTTTAACCCTATAATAATTGATCATTTTTTGGCGGTGAAATATGAAAAATTAAAAAATATAGTCTAAACCATACATTCTCCAAAAATATTCTAACTTCCTATCAAAACCCTAACTTCCAACAGAAACCTCAATAATTGAAAAATAGGAAGAGATCAACTAACTCATGAATCACTAATAACAATAGATGTAAAGGAGATTTGAAGAATCATTTACCCATTTATTTAAACTTTGGGGCGTCGCAGGGGGCCGTTAGAGTGGGTTGTGATAAGGGATCACCGTCACGGAGGACTCGTTGTGGACTCACGGTGGCCACACAACGGATTGACTCACGGCACCACCAGATGTGAAGGACAAGAAAAAAAAAGGGAGAAGTGAGAAGAGTTAATTTGAAAAGGAGTAGGTGATGGGGTTGAGATTCCATTAGTAATATATTTATAATGAGGTGGGGTTGGTGAAAGCAAAAATGCGAGGTGGGAGATTTTAAAAAAAATGATGCTCCTAGTAACTTAGGTGGTGGGAATAAGTGCACCCAAAACTTTTTTGTCCCCTTGAGGTGCTGTCCTTTGAAAATTGGGTTTATAAACACAAATTTTCATGGTTCATTAAAAAAAAATATCTACTTTTAGAGAACATATCTTTTAAATTCCCAGTCAGAGGTTACATAATGTAACTCCTTCCTTTCACTTAGTGACATCCCTATTGCTGGTCGTACATCTCAGTGAAGTATTATCTTGCGAGTGTAACAGTAGTTTTAACTTGATCCCTTCAATGTACAAAAAGTTAAAGACATTTGAGTCCATGTAAATATGGATATATAAATTCATATAAGTCATTGTAAACTTAGAGTCAGATATACAATTCTTTTAAACTGCTATAGTTAGTAAATTTAGTCAATGGATTAACATTTTAACTAATTTAACAATATATTCTCATAATATTTTATCAGTGTGGAATTAATAACTCATATAAATCACTGAAAAAATAGAAAAAAATATATAGATCCTTATATTTTATTTATGTATGTATTGTATTTAGTATAGTATAGATATTACTTAGATTTTTTATTTTACATTTTGATAAGGTGATTACACCTGTTAAAAAGATTTTATTAATCACTATGTTTTGTATTGTGGATGGTACAATAGTCAAATCACACTAATGATTAGTTTTAACCATGATAGATTGATAATAATTAACAATGGGAATGTATTAGATATTTTCTATGTTTATAGAGATGTAATTGTCCTGTTCTAAATTTACAAAAATTTATATGAGTTTATAGATGTTTATAGGGACACAAATGTCTTTAACCCTACACAACATTACCTACAAACCTTTATTAAATAAGCGCAGAAATATTTGAATCAAAAGATAAGTAAGACATGTGAACAATAAATTCATAACTCTAACCAAAGTGTCAACCTATGTTGGGCGGCTTCATGAAAATATTTGTGTTAGATAATCTTTCTTTCCATTAGACTTTTTTATGAGAACATCTGGGTTAAATTGTCAAAGGATAGCTACTAAAATATATTTGTTCATGGATATGCATTCACCATGCATGTGCGCATGTTGTAGTGTCATGAGATGTTGCATTCTAGCATGAATGACCTATTCATGAAGGCCAATTTCAATTAAAGGCCCGTTTAGATTTGCAGTGAAACGAATTTTGTGACAGACAATCCATCAAAACTCTGGATCCAAACACAATATGACAATATACATTGAGGATACATTTGACGTGTTTTATAGCCCGTTTAAAGTGAGATTGGGATGTGTTTGGGTTGTTTAATCCCATCAAACGCCAATCTCACTTCCAAACGGCCCTTCGCGTATTTTCAAGCTCAGAAAACTGGTTTGTGTTTATAGTGTTAAAATGCCACATTTCAAAACACGTTAAAAGAACGCTTCACAGACAAAACGCAGCCTGAATGAGAGCATTTTACCATCATGTTCCTCCACATATCATTGAATTCTAGGCTTTGCTACCCCTCTTTTTTACAATGTCACCAGGGGCATACTTGTAATCATCCACTCTCCATAAGCCAAAACGCAGGTAATGCAGCCAAACACCTCTTTCCATGTATTTGGAGTAGAGAGTAAACGAGAATATTTCACGCTCTTATCTGAAATGCTGAGGTGTGAAACACACATCCAAACAAACAATTAGGGCCCGTTTGGAAAATAAGATTTTAATTAAAGTAACTTAAATAGACTTTGATTCTTGGAAAGCGTATTTCTACGTATTTTAAAAAATAACTATTTTGCATTAAAAACTGCAAGTAACTTTTTAATTAAGCTGGCTTTCTGAAATCCGTTTGGTTACACGTTTGGGATTTTTACTTAATTAAAAGCATAATCACCCCCCCCCCTTCCAAATCGTGTTACCAAATGCGGCCTTAGGCTGTGTTTAGTTGCATGTATGATTACAAAATTGATTTTAGACAAAAGTTGAGTTTAAAACTGATTTTACAGTAACCATTCTCTCCACAAATATTGGAAAACTCAAATTTGGACATTTTGCCCCAATCTTTCGGTTTTGAAACGAGTTTGGGAAAAACAACTTCCTATAAGCTAAAAAACTGTCCACATCTATTTTCAAACGGGCCCTTATAGCATCTCCAATGGATATGTTGACTAACATGTTAATGTCATATTTTACATAACATGTAAAAATGTCGTTCCAATGGAGATGTTAAGAGGGAGCTAAATGTGGGCCCCACGTGTCAGGTGTTATCTTTCATGCTAACTGTAGCTAGTGTTTTAGCTAGTCATATGTGAGCCCCCACGTGATAGTTCTCCTTAAAAAATTAATAAAAATTACATTTGAGAGATTGAGTGGGTGGTGAGGTGGGGTCCACTATTGGTTTGACTAGTTTATTTAGCTAGTCCATTGGAGCAACAACAACCAATTAAATAGAGATGTAGTAAATAAATGTGTAGTTGAGATGTAAAATGCTGACATATCATTTTAACATCTTATTTTACTAACATATACATTGAAGATGATGCTTTTAGATACAAAACAGTCTACATCGGAGAATATTTCAACAGCAGGCTTATTGAAACCGCAGGCACTAATTTCGACGGTATTTCCAAATGGACCCAAAAGAGTACCGTGTAACGTTTTCATTTTTGGGGACAATTGACGGGCCATTGCGGGCCACCATGGCCGCGGACGCGTGTGAGCGTCCGACGACCCGTGTGGGCCTATCGGGCCTGGTCTGATTTGTGTCACCTTTTTCAAAGCTCACGCGTTGGACGGATTGATTTTTTTTATTTTTTTGAAAAAAATCCAAATAAAGCCCCCCTAAGCTACCTGAAATCTATACAACCCCTTACTTTTCATAAACTTCATATGTAATCCTTAAAAAAGATCTTTGTAAATCTAAATAGCTCCCCGAGTTAATTTTTTTTGACAGATTGTGATTATTATGTGAATGTTCGGCCTGGTTAATCCTGATTGAAAACATAATATATTAACACCCCACAGAATATGTTAAAAATAAATGATGAATTAACCCCTCTAGATGGGGTTTTATAATATATTCAGGTGGATAAAATCATTATGTAAATAAGAATTTCCGTATTTTTAATAAATTATAAGGGTGTTTTGATATACTGTGTTTTTAATCAAAGTTAATAAATTCGCATAATATTCTTTATTTATCAATAAAAGTTTAATTTTAATATTTATTTGAATTTACTTAAGTGTTTTCAGAGTGTTAAATGGATTTCAAATGGGGTTTTATTTAGATTTTTTTTTCTTATTTTTTTAACATTTTATAACGTCAACGTCACGCTCGTCGCATGAGCCAACGGAAGGCATGATGTCATCCACTTTAACGCACGTGTTAGCCATGTCCCTTTAAAATCATGGCCCACCTGTCTATAGCTGAGTCAAATGTGTGTCATCAGTTTTCTTATTTGGAAAAATTAGTTGGGCGTTCACGTGCCATTCATTTATTATTTTTTAAATTTTTTAAATTTCTTATAGATTTCTAACATGGTAAAAAATTATCTTTAGATTTTCTCAACCAAATAAAATTATTATTTTATAAAATGCCTTTCGCTCAGTTATTTCAGTGCATTAAAAACACTCCACAGTACATTGTTAAGTATCACCACTATAATGTTAGCACTTCCTAGTACATTGTTAATATTCGTATAATTGGGAGATAGCATATTCGATATTATTGAATAACATCCTGTTGAAGGGATTTAAAGATAATTTTTTAACGCCTTACGGACCTAAAAAATATTAAAGATTTATAGGTACCTATAAATAATAGATCGGTGATCACAAGTATCTCTACTTAATTTTCCTTTTTAAAAAATTATGTTTTTAGGTTTTTGTTATTCTTAAATATAGATTTTGCACAGAAAATAAAATTACATAAAATTGCACTTAAACTATGTGATGTCACTTGAATAATGTCGATAACAAGAAATGCCTATCAGAATAATTGATATATTCTTAATAATTAATCCTTTTTGATGAGACATATATCCATTCATCAGCTCTCATAATCAAGTCTCTCTTCTTATCATAAATCGGTTTGCCTTTTCTCTTATAAACAACTATTTGATATTATATCATAATCTTTTATTATATTTGATACGTAGACGATGTTATACTCATTCTTTTACAATATAAAATACAGTTTTATATGTCATATTAGATTTTCAATAAAACATATATTTCATTAGACAATTTATATATCTCATTAAATTTTTTAAAATTTATTAAAAATAAGTTCATTCAACTCGAAATGGAACAATATATACTTTTTATTAAAATATATATCTTATACGATTTTATTTAATATTTAAAAAAAATAAAAACACGTGTCGTATGAGTTTTAGTTGATATAAAATGAACAAATATAACATTTTCCGTGAGATATATGGGGTAAATCTTAATAGAATCCATCACATTAATGCCAAGATGCTAGAACTCCACAAACTCCACAAATAGGATTTCAAAAATCAAACCTATTAAAAACAGATCCAAAAAGCAGATATCAGACAGTCCAGCAACCCAAAAATATAGCAAATGCAAATCCTTCAATATCTAGTTACCCCTAAAAAAATAAAAATAAAAAACTTTTGTACAAGTAATGAAGTAAATAAAACCTAGCTCCCCGGGATAAAGACCGAAATAAAGCTATGTTGCTCTCAAGAGACGTTACACATTTCACTATATTTAAATATCACACTCTCTCTCTCTCTCTCTCTCTAAACCCAACATTCATTTCAATGGAGTCACTGTTGCATTTAACACAGTCCATTCTCCAAACCTACTCACAAACTCTCCTCCTCACCATCACCACCACCATCTTCATCACCACCCTCTTCAACCTCCTCAAATCCCACTCATGGTGCGCCTGCTCCGTCTGCCGCGCCTACGTGTCACGCTCCTGGACCTCCACGTACCCCAACCTCTGCGACTGGTACACTCACCTCCTCCGCCTCTCCCCGACCCACACCGTCGACATCCACGTCCTCGGATCCACCGTCACCGCCGACCCCTCCAACGTCGAACACCTCCTCCGCACCCGCTTCGACAACTACCCCAAAGGGAAGCCCTTCTCTTCCATCCTCGGCGACCTCCTCGGCCGCGGCATCTTCAACGTTGACGGCGACGCGTGGCGCTTCCAACGCAAGATGGCCTCTCTCGAGCTCGGCAGCGTCTCCGTCCGCTCCTACGCCCTCCGCATCATGACTTCCGAGATCTCCTCCCGTCTCGTCCCCCTCCTCGACTCCTTCGCCGTCTCCCACCGCGTCTTTGACTTACAGGTACATCATTGTACTCTCAGTCATTTTTTTTTTAATATTCGTTAAAGTACTGCGATTTAGACATCTTTCTGAACTTTGTCAGAAAAGTGTTTAATTACAGGACGTGTTCAGACGGTTCGCCTTCGACAACATATGCAAGATCTCCTTCGGGCTCGACCCGGGCTGCCTCGAGCTCTCCCTCCCCATATCCGAATTCGCGTCCGCATTCGACCTCGCGTCGAGCCTTTCCGCGGGCCGGGCCGTGACCACTTCCCCGTTCGTGTGGAAGCTGAAGCGGTTCCTCGGGCTGGGCTCCGAGAGGGACCTCGCGCGGGCTATAAGGCTCGTGGACGAGCTCGCGCGGGAGGTGATCAAGCAGAAGAGGAAGCTCCGCGGGATGGGCTCGGAGGAGGACCTGTTGTCCAGGTTCATGGGCTCCACTGACGACGACGACTACCTCCGCGACATTGTCATAAGCTTCCTCCTCGCCGGCCGCGACACCATGGCGTCTGCCCTTGTCAGCTATTTCTTTCTCCTCTCCACCCACCCAGAGGTAGAAGCTGCCATTCAGGAAGAGGTGATGACGGTGAATTGATTATAATATCTGGGGCCCTTAAAAATAATCTTCTAATAAAAGTTTATATAATAGTTTATATAATGGTTCACGTGGTTTTTAAAAAATATAAAAAGAAAAATAATCCACGCACGCCTACGTGAATGCATAAGGTAAATTTTAGTGTAATATTCTATCATTTCACTCCTCAAAACTCTAATCATCTTCTCTGTTTCCTGAGTCCATGTTTGGTTTAAGAATTAAATTATTATGAGATTTATTATTATTTTAGTATAAATAAAGATAAAATGATTTTTTGTTTGGTTGTGTTTTGAATTATTCTCATTAAGAAACGTAATAATAAAGTTTTTGTTGTTTGAATAAAATATGAATAAAGTGTGAATAAAGATTTATAAAAGATAAAAAAATGATGACAGTTGATTTATAAGAGGTGATGACAATTGATTTGACAGTGGACCCACATATTCTTTTGGTTTGAATAACCTGGAATAACTTAATTCTAATGGGTGAATGGAGTCCATATACCACGTTATACTAGTTAATTATGAGATACAAATTCTCATTTATTCTAATTATCCAAACATCCATAATGAGATTATTTCAACTAATTTCAATTTATTCCGAGCTTATTCTCTAACCTAACATAAACTGAATTTCTTTTTCAGATAATCAGCAACGATGACGACGGACACGACCACCGGGTGCCGGAAGGGTGGAGGGGAATGCATTACGTGCATGCGAGCATGTACGAGAGCATGAGACTCTACCCGCCCGTGCAGTTCGACTCGAAGTTTGCGCTCGAAGACGACGTGCTCCCCGACGGGACCGCCGTCGGGAAGGGGACGAGGGTGACCTACCACCCCTACGCGATGGGGCGGATGGAGTCGATTTGGGGGGCGGATTGCTTGGACTTCCGCCCCGAGAGGTGGTTGAAGGAGGGGTTGTTCACGCCGGTGAGTCCCTTCAAGTACCCGGTGTTCCAGGCTGGCGCGCGTGTTTGCTTAGGCAAGGAGCTAGCGCTCATGGAGATGAAGAGCGTTATCGTTTCGATCGTTCGGAGATTCGAATTCGAGGCGGTGAACGGCGATCGGGAGCTCAAGTTCGCGCCCGGTCTCACCGCCACCGTGAGTGGGGGGCTTCCGGTGAGGGTGAGGCGGAGGAGAAGCGGATCGTAGTGTGTCTCTATTGATGTATATGGTTATTATTTCATGTACATATGTGGAGATGACTTTGTATGTTAATTTACATGGGTTACTGTTGGTGTTGTTCATGTGGTATTGTTTTTAATGTTTGATAATTGGGGATGGGAAAGTTTGTTTTCATTACGTATTTAAATGGAGTGATTCTATATGTGCAGCACCATGCATCTGTATAAAAGTTATGTCAGTGTAAATTGATAATTTAACTTTGAAAAATGACATATCCATATAGAGTTCTCTACACAGATTGCTTCAACTTTTTCTTATTACTATATACACTCACCTACTCATATAAAAAAATAAAATATATCCATTAAGATATATTAATATATTTTTTATTTCTATGAATTATGATGGCAATATGCATTGCATATACTTAGTTGAGGATTCGCTTATGAACTGTAGATGGGGCATGAAAACGGATTGAGTGTATATTTTTAATTCTTTTTACTGTTATTTTTTAAAAATGTTACCTTTATATATATATATATATATATTTTAGTCGATCACATATATCATTTTTATGTAACAAATATATAGTTGCATGCTTCTTTTAAGAACAATGCATACATATTGTATACAAGAATGTGTTTTAACAGCATTTTAAGAGGAACTCTATCTGTTGGCCCATCATGTTTATTTTAAGCCCACCCAATAGAAACTGTTGATGGGCATATAACGGCCCATGGCAGCTCCTGTAGAGACACGTTAGTCCTTTTTTAAAAGGTTAAATTTTAACAATAAATCATTTTTATAGTCGTTTTTATAGTCCCAACACATTTTAAATTTTTTTGAAGTACATATATTTATCTAGTAAATTACATACAAATAAAGTGCATACTAAATTTCTTTTTCCTAAAACAACATGTATTCAAATAATAGAGTATATAATCCATTAAAAAAAATTATGTAATAAATTTGTAATAACTGATGTTCTTACACACAATCCTGGTATAGCGTTCATCACCTTAACATGCACATACACAAATGCACTTATAACAAATCAACACATACAAAAGATTTCTAAACATGATTTTCAATATAAATTTAAAAGCCCAACAATCATATACCCAGTCAACGATGCAGAGACAAAATCTGTCTCACTCGAATAAGAAATAAGAGTACAAGACTTGAGCTGAGTAGAATAAAGTTATGATAGGAGTGGACCGGCACAGAGCGGGCTCACCTGTGCTTCAAGACCCATCTCAAGTAAAGCTTAATCCATTAATTGAAGTCCGTCTCAGATAAAAGTTCGCCTCAGGCCCATTTTAGACAAAAGGTCAACCTCGGCTTATGATGTCACCTCGGATTAGGCAGAGCAGTCCTCAAGTTGGACCACTAGCGAGATTACAGAAAAGCCCAGTGAATATTCCTTGACACAGTGGTTGTAAATAACTATCAGAAATCGGTTATGATGAGCTAATCCCAAGATCACACATGTCAACCGATCCAAGAGCCACATGGAAGATTCCATCCATCATATGCTCACATCTCTATAGCATAATAGGCATGCCACCTTTGCCTATAAATGGAAGGGTATCCCCTTCTACAAAGGGGGAACACTTCTTCTCCCTCAAAAAAATCCGTAGACTCAAGCTTGAAATTTCATTTTAATGGAGATTTGATTTGATCGTCAGAGGTTCTTAGGACGGTACCACTTCTGATATAAGATCCGCTAAAAAAGAAACTGTATGTAACTTAATCCCTTAATAAAGGTACATAGACAGCCTGATAAGTTACACCAAGTTCAGTCAAAATAAAAATTTCATCAATCGATCTACTGTGGACCCTCATCGTCGTATCTCTACGGATCTATCCAAATAAAGCCTGGACCCTTCTGGAATCCGACCTATTCCAGGAGAAGTACATTTTCACCACTCATGAAGGAGATATAAAAGTAAGTACTGTGCCCATTTGATACTTATGTTGATTAATTGAGACTGTCAATTGGAAGCCATATAAAGAGGCAAAATGGTCACTTTAATTAAAACAGTGTCACAACATAAATTATGGTGATAATAATTGAGCTTAACTAGTCCACTAATATAAAATCTTAAAACAAACACTGTAGCTGTTCTCAGCACAAGACAACAAAGTTTCTGTTTTGTACTGTTGTTACAGATATTTGTTGCAATGCATTGATTGGATATGTACACACACACACACGGGTCCTGGTTGGGTTTGGATCATCTAAAGAAAACTGTATGCATGGCTGCTGTGTTGTTTTCATACCTAGCTAGAAATGCCATGGATTCTTTGGGTGATGTATGAAATATTTGGAAAAAAAATCTTGGGGGATATTTGAGTCCAAATCCATCTTTTAACAGTTTTTATGAGAATTTGTCCTATATGATAATTTACTATTTTGATTAATCTCTTTTGTTTAGAGTCATAATAATCACAATTTATTAGCGAAATGTGAAATTTTGATATTTATAGGATCTTTTGTTTTGGATTTTTTTATTTTTATTGGGATATATATTTTCTTAATTATGTTTCTTAAAATTCAATTATTAATTAAGATGTCTTTTATTGTTTTAGAAAAGTCCGAATTTAATGTTATATAATATGTTTAAATAATTATACCATTAAGAGAATGTATCTTTAATATTTGCGACCTATTAAAAAGAATCTCTTTTGTATGGTACAACTTTTGGAATCAAAATTTATTTTCCACTTTGAGTTTTATCCTTATGGAGGATTCAAGGTTTATTATAAAATCTTGTTGAAATTCAAATCTTTCAATTGTTTCTCATGCGTTAGAAGCGCTGATACACTCATATATGATCTGAACAAATATATACTCCGTTACATGAGAATACGCTTTATTAACCAATTAAATATATATATACTCTATTAAAAAATGTAAAAAGCATGCATTCAATTTATTTGAGTGTGTGCTTCATGTTTATGTGAAAACATTCATTTCATAAGACAAACATTCATTTCATAAGACAATTTATTTGAGCTTTGACTACAAAACTGTTGGTAGGAATGTCTGAGTACAACATTTTTCATTCTTTTAACACACAAAAATATAAGATTAATTTTCAGCCACGGAAGTAGTCATGTCCATGCACTAGTTCTATGTGACTTTTTCATAGCTTCCCCAATCTTTTCTGATTCTAATTTTTTTCCCTCTCCATATAACTCCTGTTAGCTTATCACATGTTTGGATATATAATATATATAATATGCTCTTATCTTCTCTTTTTTTTCTTTTCTTTTTCTTTTTTGAAGTTCAATTTCATTAGAAAATCTATACACATGCAAAAGATATCCATGATATCACATATTTGTTTTTTGTTTTTTTTCCAAATTTTAATTATTTGGATAGTATGTATATTGAAAGTTGATAGTGATGTAGCATAGCTTGCAGGTAACATGGGATGGCCTATGCTTGTGTATTTTTTTGTCCAGTTTTAGTGAACATGTTTGCCATTGTCACTGTTTAATGATTGACATATTTTTAATTGAAACAATATTTTAAGCACTCTAGGCCGCCCTGTTTGAATGAGAGAATAGGAGAGTAATGAAAAGACTATATAGAAGAAAGTAATATAAAAAAAATTGTTTATTTGTAAAGAATATAAAAATATATCTATATCAGAATACGTGAAAATAAATATATATTGATATTTTAGATCCCTCTGAAATTGTATTATTCCACCAAATCTATTATGCTGGCATAAAAGGACTCACACATCAAATCATATGTCATAACCTTTATTACATCCGGCGACTCACATGTCAAATCAATTTTTAGCTTTTTATAAATATTTATTCATATCTTCTACACTTTTTATCTACAATTTATTCATACTTATTCACGAAGAATTGTTTTCCGTCACTTTCTAAAGCTCATGTTTGGATAGTGCATGTAAATTGTGGGGAACATGGTGGAATAAGGGCAAATAACCCTAAAAATTTGTTTGTTTATATAAAAAAATAAGTGAAAATAAATATGTCAGAATAAATGAGAATAAACTAATATATATTGTATTTCAGTTCCCCAACATTCATTTAAATGAAAGTATTTTTTTATTGGAGCTTACTTTTAATTTTCATTTTTTTTTTTTTTTTGTAAATTTACTTTATAAAATTATCTCTAATTTGGGAATGTATGAGTTTAATGGTAAAAAATATTCAAATGCATGTTGAATTTGTATGAGTGTTTATTTATGAAATCACTAATATTTTATGGGGAAAAAAAACGCGATCTATTGTTTTAGTTGTAGCAATGGCAACGGATTTAATCTGTCACTTGAGATATCTACGGACCATAGCTGTCGCGGAATGAGTAAATGGTGACAGCTCAAAACTGTCAAAAACTTTTTAGCGACACCCCCATGTGACGGCTAAAATCAGTCACGAATGCCACTTATATAAGGGGATCTGCAAGTCAAATTATCTATCATCACATTTTATAAATCAACAGGGTCACATGTGAAATTATATTTTTCATCTTATATAATTTATTATTCACTTTTATCTGTCACTTATTCATGGTCAACCAAATTATAAAAAACTTCATTATTATATTTTCTAACAGTAATATTTAAAAATATAATCATATAGAAAAAGATGCATCTATATCAAAATATCTTATGTTATAATCCAAATTGGGGCTAAATATACAAGTATATAATTAAATGAAACTGTATACTCTATATATAATATGAAGATGTCATCTCTAACTGCCGGTGCTGCATGAATTATTCTTGGGATATATATGGACCAGTACTGTACATATGGTGTCAGGCTTTATTTAATAATGCATACATAAAAAGAAGGAATCACTGTTGATCTAATATTTTGAGTACTTAAAAAAAGGAATTCTTTAGTATTCAACAAGTCCTCCATTGATTGATACATGACATCTAATGCATTCATGAACCATAAACTGTCTAGGATGTGGTAGCAGTTGTTAATTTATAATTAGTACAAGCTCACATGCATGATATGTATATTTAAATCTATACATGTTTGGTTATGGTAGTATCTTAGGAAGAAAATGTGGGTTATACTTAATTCAAAATCCAAGCAAGTAGGAAAATATGATGAGATCAAAAAAATCCTAATCTAATGGTTAGAAGTTTAGATATCATCCTAACATTTTTTTGGTGGGATATCATTTTTGTGATATGTCCACATCAATTTAAGTCACCAAATTAGTTGATTTTTTTGTTATTAGATCAGTTTCCAAATAGAAGTTATGTATGCAATTTTATAATAGTAATTTAAAAAATTAACAATTCATCCATAAAACAATCCCCTCTTTTTCTATCTCAACCGATTCTTTCTCTCATTGTTTTCTAAACTTTAATAAATGTGTTCTATTTTAGGGTCCGTTTGGATATGAGTTTAGTTAGATTCTGCGTTTGAAAAGCTAAAAATTCTGAAACTCAAATCCAAACACATTTTCAGCATTTAGCTTTTCAAACCACAATCTTCTTTTTTAGGCTAAAAAATCTTGCGATTGAAAATCTAATAAAACATAGCTTTTCAAAAGTTGAGTTTGAGACATAAGAGTTTCAACTTCACATCCAAACACACCCTTAGATATTATCATTATGTTACCAATTTTAGTGTATAAATATTGAGTAATATGCAGCTTGAAAGATTACCCTCATTTTGTATATGTGGTTGTCCTATTTATTTTTTTATTTTATTATTAAATATGTTGTCATGTTATTATTAGTCATTTTATAGTTCTAAAACATGTAAAGATTTAAAGTTTCAATTGTACGAGATTGTGCGAATGAAAAACGAATATGGGTAAACAAATGATTTAATGGAATCTGTATTCCTAATGAATTATATTTTGTATTAAAAAATTCATAAAATATCAACTTCAAGGCTTCTCGCATTTTTCATTAATCATAGAAAGAGAATGCAATGTTTTTTAAATTTTTGAATATTATGATTATGATAGAAGATAATTGATTTTAAGCTATATATTAATATGAAAATATATGATTTTATATTATATATCAAATTCAATTTTTTTTGGAGCTGACACAATGTGTCTGACACATTCATATCCGTATTTAGGATCACATTTGAGTATCAGATAACTGTTGATCTAGATACGGATTTTAAAGTGTATTTGGATATTTTTTGGATGATTGAAAGGCTTAGTTATATATTAAGGCATATTTGGTTTGATATGTATAAAATGTATTTACAAAAATTGGTCATGCATTGTGGTCATTGTATAAAATGTTATTTTTCATATTGTTTATTAAATTGAAATCCCACCAAAAGATCAACATGATTCCTTCCAACCTAATCAATGAACAAAACCATGAAATGAATTAATAACTGCACAATTATGGCTATGATCAGTGTTAAATTTGAACATGTTTATCTTCATGTTTTGGTGAATAATATAGAATATGCATGTTTTTTTTTAAAAAAAAAATTGGTATACAAGTCCTTTAGACCAACTTCTTTTGAGTTAAATATAATATTTGACACTTTCACATGTTAATTTGATCACTAAAGTGGACTGAAAGCTTCCTAAATTGAATATTTGCGAAAGTGATTTTGCTTAATAAATGGATGGAAAACGTTTTTTGACAGATTTTTTTTCACCAACCTTATCTTTGACACTCACATATTTGATCAATAAAGTATACTAATTTTTTTTTTAAAACGAACATTTTTTTTTAAAACACGATTTGGTGAATAAAAACATGTTTTTGCTTTATTTATTTATTATTATTATTATCCACAAGGGGGCAGGTACAACAACTGGGCACAAGGCACACAGGGTCGGCTCTGAGATTAGTGAATTTAGATGGAGCCCTAAACTAACTTATAAAATGGAGCTCCAATGCATTTACATTATAAAAAAAATTGAATGTAAAAAAACATTTTATACAAAGTTAAAACAAAAATGTCTAATAAAAAATGAATAATAACATACTTAAAAAATTTATGTTTTAAAAAAATAAAAATTCTTTTCAGAAAAAGAATAAAAAATTCTTAAATCCAGGGATTTGTTGTTAAAAAAATCATTTTTTATAAACAGATAAATAAATCCTAAAAAGTAGGAATAAAAAAAATATGGATAAGATTTTAAAAAATTAAAAAAAAATAAAATTTATATCAAAACGCTTAATATACAAAAATAACATATCTCAGATTTTAAGACCTTTTTTTGGAAGGGGGCACAAGGCAACTTCCTTGGTGGCCTGGCCGGCCTTGAAGGCAAGTAAATTGGATTAGAAGTTTTATAAATTAATCATATTTGAAGGAGATTTAATGAACAAAGCACATCCTTGTTTCATTAGACCAATTTCATGGGAGATCTTTGACACTTTCACATATTTGATTACTAAGTGACCAGTAGTTCTCTCTTTTTTATATTGTTTTATATTGTAAAATATGTCCTTCATACCAACTTCATTACAATAAATATATTTGATACTTTTTCATATTTCTATCACTAAATTATACTAAAAGTTTTTCAAATTGAATGCCATTTAATGAATAAATGGATGACACGTGTTTTTGTTTCATTTTATATAAAAAAAACTTTTTGGACCAACAACATGGGAGATCTTTGACACTTACACATATCTGATCCTCACTTGAGTAGAATCAAAGTTTTCTTGCAACACAATGAAAATTCACAGTGGAAAATAAATGTGTTCAAATTAAAGAAGAATATGGTCAAAGATGTTTAGCTCTATAACAATTGATATGACCTTTTCATTTACTTCCAAATTATTTTTCAGAGGTGGTTGAATGATTTGTTGTATTCTTCACATTTGAACTACATTGTTTCAAATGTTCTAGAAGTTTTTTTTTTTTTTTTTTGGTACATAACGGTCTAAAAGTTTTAGATACCTGTGTTTCATGAGGCCTTTTACTTTCTTCTGTATTTTTGTTTTTTTAGTATATATGTGTTTTTCTTGTTTAATAAAAAGATAAATGACATGATAAGTGACTAGAGAATAGCTTATCATGTTTGTTATAAAAAAAATTAAGATGAAATGCAAATAATTGTCTTGATTTTAAATAAAAATTTGAGCTTATTCATTCTGTGTAATGGATAAAATAGTGTTTATCCTCTTTTTTATATTCATATTTTGACAAATGTATGTGAATAATGACTAAATTATGTTAGAATTATAATAATTTATCCTCAAATTTTATCATTTTCCACAAAGTATATGAAAGAGACTCATAATAATATGAGGGGATGCACTCCAGCTCAAACTGGCCGGTTGTCACTCATTCAGCTTATGATAGTTTCCTATGTAACATTTTTTCATTGTAATTATTCTTTGTTCTTGATGTACTCTATTCATACCTCTTTTAGTATATCAATACATGATTTATCACTTATCCAAAAAATTATCCTCTTGCCAAACTAATAGTTAGTGCATATTTTAAGTGGAGTTCTAACAAAACTGTCTGAAGTGGATTAGGCTTAGTTCTCAACTAAGAGACCAAAAAAAATGGAAAAAAAAAAATCAAATAATTGTTCAAACAATCAAACCACATGATCGGTCCCACTGTATTTGTGGACGAAATCCTCTTGTGGGCGTATTAGGCTAACATTCTAACACGATAGGCATCTTGTTTGGAGACTACAAAGTTTTGGCCATTATCAAAATACCACTCATTCATATACCCCCCTTCACACCCAACCACCAAACCTGCAAGGTTAAACTTGTAAAATACTCACAAAGATCACCCAACCAGCCACTTGCGTAGATAGAAAAGTTGTTTTGGGGGTAACGATTGATACGTTTGATTAACACTACGAACATGGGACATGGTAACTAATTAATGTTGTCGATGCGAAATGTTGTTTGGAAGCGAGTTTGCGCGTTTGTATACGTCTATGTCGCAATCATCGCAAGTAAAATGCCTATCCAAATGGGCCCGATGCCTCAATAATGTAGATTTAAAGAAAACTACTTCCAATTTGGGACAGACAGTTGGATGAAAACAATCTGTTCACCATTGATAAATTATTTTTTGTATTATTACGAGGAATCTATAACTTTTTTTTAAATAGGATAAAGCCTTCAAATTAGATAGGATGGTCAATCCAATCCAAAACAATGCAACCACATAAGTTATTATGGCCATGTATTTTTTTTCTTAATGTTATCTTCCAAATGCTTAGATTGGGGAAAAAATGATTGTATAATTACTGGATGATATAAAAGGAACTGTGTGGTTGGTTTTTATTGAATAAATATACATGAAACATGGAAACATATATAAAAGCTGTTATGTTACGGAAGTGTTCATGTCCACTGGTTTTTGTCTGACCTTTTCATGGCTTTATTTCCACATCTCTTATATAATTCTTGATATATTGTTCTCCAATACTGCTTTCTGTCAGTCTCACATGATTGGATGTAATATGTTTTCATGGACTTATCAGAGATGACACATTTTATGTCTTCAGTAAGCAGAGCGTGTCTATCCCTACCAAGCATTTTTCTTAATCTACCATAAAAAAAAAAAATTCAGTGTTTAACTGTTCCCACTAATTTAGGTTGATCGAACTTGGTCGCCATTTCAGATTTTAGACGACTGAACTTGGTCGTTATTTCAGGTTTTGGGCGACAGAAATTGGTTGAACAGGATTCAAAATTACATCTACCTATTTTTTGTAAACAAATAAATTTTTTAGTTTATCCATCATATTCTACATTTATTTTTTTATCAAAACAATAGTTAAGGAACTGAAAAAAATGTAATTAGGTATACTTTCAATTAATTTAAATTTTTATAGAAAAATATCTTATCAGATAAATATATATCATTTTTAAACTTCGTTTAAATTCGTAGTTAAGCATATTCTTTGTTTGAAAACAAAAAAACATATCAGTTGATCCAGACATATTTTATATTTGGTTTTTGAAAATTTGTCCGTCACTTATGTAAAAACAATTATTCTTATGTTCTACATTTAAGAATAATGATTGATTCTCCCTACATTACAACTCAGATTTGGAGTGGCATGAAGGATCCTAGGAGAATACACGTTATGGGATTAAGTTTCCAAGAAAAAAATTACAAACTTTATCACAAACCCTGTTCAACCAAATTTGGTCGCCCGAAACTTGAAATGGTGACCAAGTTAGGTCGCTCAAAATATGAAATGACGACTAAGTTCGATCGCCAAAACATAATGTGACGACCAAATTTGATCGAACTGGTCGAATCGGTGGGAATACGAAAAACACCGTTTTTTTTTTTTATTGGTGGGTTAAGAGAAATGTTTGATGGGGATAGATGAGCCTACGGAGGCATGTGTACCGGAGAGAAGGACCCTCATGGGACACAGATGGATTTTCACCTTACATTATTTTCTTTAAGTTATTCTTGCAATTACGTTTTTTTTTTTACTTTGATAAAAATAAGTTCATTAGCGTATGTACCAATTTTTGTAGGAAAATATAATGTTCACTCCGAACCCTATGTGTAGTCCTCGCACTGCACTGCATGTATTGAATTTTTTTCTTCTAAAATATATATTTTGTATGAAATATATTTTTTTATAAAAATAAAATATATATTTTAACTAATTAAATATTCATTATAAAATAGTAAAATATATATTATGATTGACGATTTCATGCACTTTATTTAATGAAGTTTTGTGAACAAAACCAAAGATGCAAAATGAAGTGACTATATCAAAGCCCCCCCTTTTTCTTTTTTTTTTGTAAAGATATGTTTCAAAATATAACAATGTGCACTTATTATAAATGAGATAAGATTGTGTGTTAACTTTAATTTTATCCATTTTCAGAACCACCCCTTTATTGAATATATGCTCAAGTCACATCATTTTTTATAAAAGAAAACAATTGAGCCTTCTTTCGGCGGTATAACTAATAATATATATCACTGACACTAACTGATTGTGATGCTGAATAGTTTAAACTTTAAATAATGGAATACATCATGTGTGTGTATATGTATATAAATCAAGAATCTTTAATGATTTCCATTTGAATATTCACATAGAGAAAGCAATCTTAAAACATATTCAGTAAGTACTCCCCATTGATTGATACTTCACATCTAACCCATTCATGAACCTAATTAAAACCATTTTAATCTATATATAGAGCAGTTGTTAGCATAATCTCACATGGGATGATTAGCCATACTTAAGTGGATAAAGTCTTTGCATATGTATATATAATGCATAAAAACTTCTAATTTTAAATTATATTAGTTTTTATAATTAATTGTGGGAGTCCACATAAAAAAACATCACAATTCTTCTTTAGCACAGATTCAAAGGAGAACGTTGATAACGATTGATAACAGTATATATATATATATATATATATATATATACTTGTGTTCTAAATTGCACATTTATTTTGATTTTTTTTATAGATAAGTTTTAATTTTTTTTATTGTTTCTTTTCTATTAGCGGGAGAAAAACTCGAATACAGAACTTCTCGTTGAAGAAGAGGTATCTATACTAATATATATGTGAATTTGATTCTATGAAGAGGTATCTATACTAATATATATGTGAATTTGATTCTATGAAGAACATATTATGCATTTTGTAGATCTCTTTAAACCAATATCAAGGGAGATCTTTGACACTTCCATATATTTGAAAAGTAGTACACAGAGATTGAGCATTTTCTGTTTAATTTTCAATCCATTCGAGCTGTTTGTTGACACTTTCACAAATAATTGATCAATCAAGTGGACCAAGTTTTCTCATCTTCAAATATTAAAACTTGACTGAATATGGTTTAATTCCTAAAATACCTTCAAAAACCACAAAAGAAAAACCAAGTCAAAGCCTTTAGTTAGGTGAATTCCATGTCTTAGAGCATCTCCAATCCTATACCCAAACTTTTACTCAAACTTAAATTTGAGTAAAAATCACCCAAAACCCTCTCCAACCATTTACCTATACCTATATCAAATCAAATTTTTACTCAAATCTTTACCCAAATCAAAGGAGACTCAAATCTTTACCCAAATTTCAACATCTCTTTTTTTCCTTTATCTCCACATTTTCTTCCATTAATGTAACATTTTTTTCCCTTCAACTCGACCTTTAGTTTAATTATATTAGATGTTTTCCTACCCCCCAAAATTTTCACCATCTCTTGAAGAAAAAAAAAAGTCTTCTTTCTTAAGTCTTCATCTTTGTTTTTTAACTTCTTATTTTTACTCCAATAAAAAAAAATATTACTTTTACCTTTTTTAAAAAAAATTGGATGATAATAATTTTTAAATTTAAATATTCTGAAGGAAAGAAAAATTGAGTAGTAAAAATGTTTCAGGAAAGGACTTTGAAAATGTTTATAGGAAATAATTAGAAGAAGATGTGAAGTTTTTAAAAGATTTGAGTAAAACACAAAATGATGGTTGGAGACTCATCATATCAAATCAAGCTTTTACTCAAATTTTGAGTGAAATTTGAGTAAGGGCTGAAGATGACCTTATAAATCTTAATGACTATTATATATTTTTCTTTCTTTCACTCCCAAATTAAACATGCTTTAAATGATCTGAAATTTTTTTCGTGTGCATTTATGAAGCCTTTCTTTTCTATACTATAAAATTGAACTCGACAAATTTTTCATTGAATTGAAAAGATCTTGTATTCAGTGGCGGAGTCAAGATTTTTATAAAGGGGGCCTGATGTGACTTATGTAAATATATTCTAAAGTTATATCGCTATATATATTTTTTTAATTTTAATAGCATAGATTAAAAAATAAATATGTATAAAATAAAATAAAGACATTCACACAAAACATATCACTGAATAATTCTAAAAGATAATTATTATATTTTAAAACAACATATCAAATTTCACATTGATGATTCACAAAAAAATGACAATACGTAAATAAAAATTATGTTTTTTAGAGAGGATCGATGATTCCCAATCGTGGAACGGTTAGTGGAACAAAAAATAAAAATTAGGGTTTTTTTAAAAGTGGAGATTGATATTAGGAACGATTAGATACACTAAAAAGAAACAAAAAGTAAAAAATTTATGTTTTTCAAGATACCTAGATGAGATGCAGAGGAGTGGGATCTGTAACTGTGTGCCAACTGCTAACTATATCTCTGTTTTTTTTTTTTTTTTTGTGGAGGGGAGGGGGATGATTAATTGTAAAAGAAAGGGTGATTGGTGAGGCCGATGAGGGATTTTTTTAATTTTTTTTATTGTCTGATTTTGCATGGTGGGATGGTTTCTGTCCATTGTTGATTGGTTGGTATTAGTCATGAGCTTTATGGCCCTAAAAATATTTTTTTAAAAAAAAAGTTTTTTTAAAAAAAAGAACAGGAGGGCTCCCCCCCCCCCCCTCGGCCTCAAGTGGCTCCACCATTGCTTGTACTGAACGAATCTAATTTATGTAACTCTTAAACTGAATTGAATTGAACAAACAACTAACATATTAATTCAACTCAGTCAATCTTTATTACATCCCAATGTCAGCCATTTATTATAATGAGTAGTCCTGAATGGATATGAACCAATTTGTATGATGGTCCACAATTTGGAATTTAAAAAAGAAAAAGGCAATGAGAGAGACTTTAAAGGTGTATATGCATGTGGATGAATGAAATCATCCAGAAGCCTTTATTGGTGAAAATGCAGGTTCAAAACATCGAGGCCTCACAAGCCAAACAGTGACATATAACTGCCTATGATAATCCACAACTCTCATTCACACAAAAAAAAGCTAGAAACAGGCATCTATTTTCTTGGAAGAGGGGGTTCTTCATTTTGCATCCTGAAATAATTTTTTACCATATTGGATCGCCAAAAGTTTTCGATGTACTTAAAGTTACATGTTTTGTACATTGAAATTGCGATTACGACAGATCGATATGGACATTTCTTTGTTATGTTGATGTAGATGATCATGAGAATAATTCAATCATTTATCATTTGATTAGCGCATGTATCAATTTGATAAGGCATGTTCTTTATAAGTCTAAAGATAACTTCTCCTAATTATTTTTTTGTATGGCATTAATTAATGATCACCAAACAATGTTAATTAAGCAGTATCGTGGTTGTGTGATCGCAATTATTTCTTTGTAAATTAGTGATCAACAAACAATGTTAATTAAGCACTATTGTGGTTGTATAATTGAAATTTTTTTGTAATTAATATTTGATTCATTATGCTTGTGTGAGAGCTCATCTTTGTTCATTTTAATTTGTGCTAAAAAACAAGTACATGTACCTGAAACTTTCAATTGATGTAAACATGAACTTGTTTTAGGTAATTGATCAATCTATGATTTTCTTACATTTTCATTTGAGATGTTGATAAAATGAGTCACATTTTAAGTCTAGTTCATTTTTATATATTCTTATTCTTAAAGAATATATATGCATTTATTTGTAAGATATATATATACATGAATATAATCTATGTGTAGTTTTAAATTTATAAATATGCCTTTTCTTTTCATTATTGGTTGGGATGAAAAATATTTCTAAAAGAGCATCACTTGACCTTCTATTTGACCTTTCATTTGTTACACGTGAATGCATAAGCCTCCTTCTATTTGTTATATATTGTGGAGTCTGATGATGTGCGCAGAGGATTGTTGGCGCTACGCAGGGTCAGACGGGGGTCGAGCTCCCCGCAGAGCTCGCGGGGATCGAGCTGCCCGGTCAACTCGCGGGGTTTGGGGCAGCGCCCTGAGAAAATTTGCCCTTAATGAGATGTCAGTATAAAAGGGCATCTCATATTTTATAGGGTCTAGGGTTTTTATCTTCGGTGTGACCATTGTAAAAACTTCTCATTGATAGTGGATTGATCTCTGGTGTGCTCCGTGGACGTAGGCAAGATTTGCCGAACCACGTAAAATTTTTGTGTCTTTGCTTCGATTTGTTTGTTTATTTCTTTTGATTAATTGCATCCCAAGATCCGAAATCGTAACACTATTTTGTCTTTCTAATAAATCATCATCATCATTGTGTAAAATTTTGATTTTTTTCTTTCTTTCCAAAACTCCATTCTCTTTCAAGTTTGCCAACCATTTTTATTCCTTGGCAATGTGGCAACATAGAAAGGTAACACCAAATTGTCAAAACTTTCCCAATCCTCGTAACATTATCTCTTGTAAGTCTTGTATTTCAAATCGATCAGTTAAAAAAAAATAAAAACTCCATTTTGACATCATAATATATATCTGGCATACAATTCCAATATATATCCAAATCACACATGCATAATATATCTTCTTCTTTGATCCAACTCACTCCCATTTAAATCCACAATAGCTGAGGTTCTTAGACCCTTGTCACCACCATCATAAAAGATTTTTTTTCCTTCAAGCAACATCACAAAAAATAAAGTGGCCGTGGTGGAACCACCATGTCTGATGCAACAGCCACAAATTGGTGGTTCAACTAAAACATTCAAAAACAAAAAAATCACAAATACTTCTGTATGTCATCAATTTCAAATTACATCAATAATAACAATTAATAACAAACATCAATAATCCATGTAAATTAACAAACGAAGTCATCTCCACTTATGTACATGAAATAATAACCATATACATCAATAGAGACACACTACAATCCGCTCCTCCTCCGCCTCACCCTCACCGGAAGCCCCCCACTCACGGTGGCGGTGAGACCGGGCGCGAACTTGAGCTCCCGATCGCCGTTCACCGCCTCGAATTCGTATCTCCGAACGATCGAAACGATGACGCTCTTCATCTCCATGAGCGCTAGCTCCTTGCCTAAGCAAACACGCGCGCCAGCCTGGAACACCGGGTACTTGAAGGGACTCACCGGCGTGAACAACCCCTCCTTCAACCACCTCTCGGGGCGGAAGTCCAAGCAATCCGCCCCCCAAATCGACTCCATCCGCCCCATCGCGTAGGGGTGGTAGGTCACCCTCGTCCCCTTCCCGACGGCGGTCCCGTCGGGGAGCACGTCGTCTTCGAGCGCAAACTTCGAGTCGAACTGCACGGGCGGGTAGAGTCTCATGCTCTCGTACATGCTCGCATGCACGTAATGCATTCCCCTCCACCCTTCCAGCACCCCGTGGTCGTGTCCGTCCTCATCGTTGCTGATTATCTGAAAAAGAAATTTAGGGAACAGAGAAGAAGATGATTAGAGTTTTGAAGAATGAAATGATTGAATAATACACCAAAATTCGCCTTATGCATTCACGTAGGCGTACGTGGATTATTTTTTTAATCACTGTATGAGTGGACCATTATTTAAATTTTTATTATGGGATTATTTCTAAGGGCCCCAAATATTATAATCAATTCAGCATCATCACCTCTCTGTGAATGGCGGCTTCTGCCTCTGGGTGGGTGGAGAGGAGAAAGAAGTAGCTGACAAGGGCAGACGCCACGGTGTCGCGGCCGGCGAGGAGGAAGCTTATGACAATGTCGCGGAGGTAGTCGTCGTCGTCAGTGGAGCCCATGAACCTCGACAACAGGTCCTCCTCCGAGCCCATCCCGCGGAGCTTCCTCTTCTGCTTGATCACCTCCCGCGCGAGCTCGTCCACGAGCCTTATAGCCCGCGCGAGGTCCCTCTCGGAGCCCAGCCCGAGGAACCGCTTCAGCTTCCACACGAACGGGGAAGTGGTCACGGCCCGGCCCGCGGAAAGGCTCGACGCGAGGTCGAATGCGGACGCGAATTCGGATATGGGGAGGGAGAGCTCGAGGCAGCCCGGGTCGAGCCCGAAGGAGATCTTGCATATGTTGTCGAAGGCGAACCGTCTGAACACGTCCTGTAATTAAACACTTTTCTGATAAAGTTCAGAAAAATGTCTAAATCGCAGTACTTTAACGAATATTAAAAAAAAAATGACTGAGAGTACAATGATGTACCTGTAAGTCAAAGACGCGGTGGGAGACGGCGAAGGAGTCGAGGAGGGGGATGAGACGGGAGGAGATCTCGGAAGTCATGATGCGGAGGGCGTAGGAGCGGACGGAGACGCTGCCGAGCTCGAGAGAGGCCATCTTGCGCTGGAAGCGCCACGCGTCGCCGTCAACGTTGAAGATGCCGCGGCCGAGGAGGTCGCCGAGGATGGAAGAGAAGGGCTTCCCTTTGGGGTAGTTGTCGAAGCGGGTGCGGAGGAGGTGTTCGACGTTGGAGGGGTCGGCGGTGACGGTGGATCCGAGGACGTGGATGTCGACGGTGTGGGTCGGGGAGAGGCGGAGGAGGTGAGTGTACCAGTCGCAGAGGTTGGGGTACGTGGAGGTCCAGGAGCGTGACACGTAGGCGCGGCAGACGGAGCAGGCGCACCAGCTGCGGTGGTTGGTGGTGCGGAAGAGGAGGTTGAGGAAGAAGGAGAAGATGATGAAGGAGATGGTGAAGGAGAAGAAGAGGGAGGTGAGGTTGGCCACCCAAAATGATGTTTGAGGTTCTTCCATGGCTGTCTAGAGAGAGAGAGAGAGGGTTGTGGGTATATGGTATTAATAAGTTAATGTGGATGATGGGGATGATATTATATTATTGTATTTATAATGTTTGGGTGAGGGGGGCTTAATGAGAAAGTTTGGTTGTATGTGTTTGTTATTATTATTATATTACGTAGGATTAAAGACGTCTAAGTCCTTATAAAGATAGAAAAATTCATATAAGTCCCTAATAAAATTGGGATAGACGTACAAGTTTCTGAAAATTCAGAAAAATCTAATTATCATCATTGAGTTAAATTTTCATCCAAAATTAATAGAATATTCCATCACATATAATTGTGTAGACATTGAAGTCCTTATAAATAGTCATAAAGACAAATTAGTCACTGCAAAAAATAAAATTATCTCTAAAAGACTTTTACATTAAATTGTGTACACATTGCAGTCCTTATAAATAATTATAAAGATAAATTAATCCTTGCAAAAGATAAAATTGCCCCTAAAAGATTTTTGCATTTAATTGAATAGACATTACAGTCCTTATAAACAATCGTAAAGACAAATTGGTCCCTGTAAAAAACAAAAATCTTTGTCTTTAGAATTATTTATAAGGACTGTAATGTCTATCCAATTAAATGTAAAAATCTTTTAGGGTCAATTTTATCTTTTGCAGGGACTAATTTGTTTGTATGATTGTTTATAGAGACTGCAATTATAAAAGTTTTTCAGTGACAATTTTATCTTTTGCAGGGACTAATTTGTCATTATGACTGTTTATAAGGACTTCAATGTCTACACAATTATATGTGATGAAATATTTTAAAAATATTCTGATAAGTTTGGATGAAAATTTAATTTAGGGGTGATAATTGAGTTTTTCTGAATTTTCAGAGACTTGCGCATCTGTTCCAATTTTAGTAAGAACTTATATGAATTTTCTTATGTTTGTAGGGACTTAGATGTCTTTATCCTTATTTTTAAAGAAAAAAAAAATGAATGACGTGTACCTGTGAATGAGGCACGAATAACACGTGCGCAAAAGACCAAAGTGTCGGGTGGCCGACGTCAGGGATGAGATTTTTTTTCCTTGAATAATTATTTGAGCACGTGGGGTATTAGACCGGGAAAAGAAAAATAAAAAGGAAAAAAATCAGGTCGTGTTTGATAGGGTTATTTTAGATTTATTTTCATAAAGTTTGACGAATTATTTTTGAAGGGTTCGTTAGAGGGTAACTGTGCTAGCACGTGGAGTAATTTTGTCTTTTCTTTTTTTTTTCAATAAATAATAATTAAGGGATTTTATTTTAATACAAAATTGGGTGATAAAAATTGAATGTTTTGAAATTAAAGATAGAGACAACATTAAGGGTAGTTTAGATATGAGTTTAGGTAGCTAAACTCATATCTAAACTATCCTTAATGTTGTCAAACTCAGATCCAAACACATTTTCAGCGTTTAGTTTTTCAAACCACAATTTTCATTTTTAGACCAAAAACTCTTACGATTGAAAATTTAATAAAACATAACTTTTTAAAAGCTGAGTTTAAAACATAAGATTCTAAGAATCTCAATGTTTCAATCTCACATCCAAATGCACCCTAAGATAATTGCAGATCGAGCTCTTTTCAAAAAAACACATGCAAGTATGCAACATAGAAAATGTTAAAAACAACTTGCAATTTAATTTCTGCCTAGAAGGTTATTTTATTTAAGGGAAAAATCGATTTAGCTCACTGGAAACTTATGAAATCAGAAAAAGTCCTTGTAAAATTGGTAAATTCTCTCAGGTCCCTATCTTATTAGATAATATTTATTTTAGTCCCTATAACTAACCAGATATGTGGTTAACCATAACCATGCACGATAAATTACTGTTATGCCCTTTTAATATATTTTCTTTGTTGGAAAACAATCGATATAACTCCTTGAAAACTTGTGAAAATCGAAAAAAGTCCATGTGAAATTTAAAAATCGTCTTAACTCCCTAAAATCTTCTTAAAATCACAAAAAATCCATGGGATTATCGAAAAATATACTGATTTATTTAAATTTTATTAAACAAATTATAGTTTTATAATAAAGGTGTTATGCTTTTTATTGTTAGTAATTTTGAGTTAAGAATGTATTATAAAATTTTGATTAGGTTTTTAAATTGTTTTTTCTATTGATTTTGTAATGGAGTTGATGAAGGTGTAATTTTTTTTGTTCAGTCTCTGTAATGAGACTGAGGAGGTGAAAATATTGAAAAATGACTCAATTTTATAGATCAAATGAGGTTTGATAGATATATTTTTTTACAGATGAGAATGACATTTCAGGAGATGGGGATGTTGAAAAATGACGAGGGTGTTTTTGTCTTACAAAAAAAATTAAATCTGATTTAATAAAATTTGTAGGGACTGAATCCAATTTTAGTAAGTTTCTGATGACTTATTTCAATATACTTTTGACCGAGTGACTAAATTCGTTAACCATATACATTTTCTAGGGACCTAGGATGATTTTCTGACTTTAGAGGGAATTTTTGTGATTTCAAGAAGATTTCAAAGAGTTAAGAAGATTTTTCCCTTTATTTTATTTTGAAATAATATTTTTGAATTATATATTTTAGTAATAAATATAACAAACATTAATTGAATAAAATAAGTATTTATGAAATTATATAATTTGATTGATATAATTTGAAGTTGTTATTTAATTAAATATATATGTTAAATACATTCATCTTCTTCTTTTTTTAAATTTAAAGATGTTGGAGAAATTTTTATATATAGTTAAATATTATAATTAAAAACTTTGAGAAATAGATAAGTAAGCGATTTGGCTAGGAAGTCACTCTCTTGAAAGAGATTCAACTCAAGCCTTACGCGGTTTGAAAAATCCATGAACTGATGCAGCAGATCTTTTCTTAGTTTGTCCCTTCCAGAATATAACAGTCCAATTGAAATGTTGTATAGTTCAAATCAATATGCACAAGTGGATGAGATCAGAATATACTTGTTGGGTCTACCCCTGATTGTAATGTAATTCTTCTTTAATATTTGAAACCAGGAATGTAAGAGATAAAACCTAACAATATTGACATATAATTTGATTTGATATCAATTTAGAAATGAGAAGCCAAAGAGACATATGTCTGAAAAAAGAGAGGATGATAAATCAATATACAAGATCAATTAAGCTCCAATCATCTCCAAAAAAATTAAAGCTGATTACGATATGTTTTCGAGGATCATGTCATGGTTCTCCAATAGAAGGGAAGTGATAAGATTGACCATAACAACTAATCATGCCGACAAAATGAATATTAATTGTTATCCCTTATAGGACGCCACCCTTAATCACAAGTTAATCTTTATAGCTTGATTTGTGTCAATGTTCTGATCACGTGACAACTCTTCAACAACGCATTCTTTTTTTATAAGTGTAGGCACACATCACCGATTGATGTTGGGCGCGTCTATCCTCATCAAGCATTTCCCTTAACCCACCATAAAAAATTAAAAAAAAAATCGATGTTTGGTTGTCACCACTAAACTAGGTCAATCGAACTTAGTCGTTATTTCAGGTTTTGAGCGACGGGACTTGATCGTCCTTTCAGGTTTTGAGCGATCGAAATTGGTCGAACATGATCCAGAATTATATCTACCTATTCTTTGTAAACAAATAAATTTTTGAGTTTATCCATCATGTTCTACATTTATTCTTTCATCCAAACAACGGTTAAGGGACTGAAAATAATGTAAGTAGGTATACTTTCAATTGATTTAAATTTTTATAGAAAAATATCTTATTAGACAAATATATATCATTTTTAAGCTTCGTTTGAATTCGTAGTTAAGCATATTCTTTGCTTGAAAACAAAAGAACATATCAGTTGATCCAAACACATTTTATATTTGGCTTTTGAAATTTTGTCCGTCACTTATGTAAAAAAAAATTGTTCCTATGTTCTACATTTAATAATAATGATTGATTCTCCCTACATTACAACTCAGACTTGGAGTGGCATGAAGGATCCTATGAGAATATATGTCATGGGATTAGGTTTTTTTAAAAAAAAATTATAAACTTTATCGCAAACCATGTTCGATCAAGTTTGATCGTCCGAAACCTGAAATAACGACCAAGTTAGGTCGTCCAAAATATAAAATGACGACTATGTTCGGTCACCCAAAACTTAATATGACGATTAAGTTTGGTCGAACTAATCAAATCGGTGGAAACAGAAAAAACATCTTTTTTTTATTATTATTTATGAATTAAGAGAAATGTTTGATGGGAATAGACGCGTCCATTAATGTTATAAAAAAAAAAATAGGCACGTGTGATTATTTCGTAATATTTTGAGATAGAAATGCAAGCCAAGAAACTCAAGTAAAGTAAAGTTGAATTTGATATCAACTTGGAACTGACAGAGGGCGTGAAAAGACATATCAAAATAAATAATAAGTCAATATTCAAGATTAAGCCAGTCATCCAAAATAAAAGTTGATTATGATGGTTTTACTAGGAACATGTCATGATTTATCAATAGAAAGGGCAAGTTGCGGATATTGGTTGAAATGACATCTTAAATGGGCACAGATCGACAAATAATGACATAAATTAATGATGTATAGGATAAAGATTGCGTACATAAAAAATTGATTATGAAAAATCCTTCCTTCAAGTTGTCATGTTGTGGATATTTCTCTTCTCATTTTTTCTCTCATCACTGTTTCATGCACTAATTGTGATTGTTTATTGCCCAACATGCGACTTGAAGAGATTTGATTTATTATTGTTATTCTAGGTATATTTGATTTATTTAAATATGTTGCATATACATTTATCCAAATAACATAATGAGATTTAAAAAAAATTTAATGTGGTCCTCAAAATAATCAAAATGTCCTCCATCAAATATATTTTTTTTCAATATTTTAAAAATAAATTATTATATATTGTTAGGTTACCAGACATAAGTTTTAACTAGGTAAGGGTACGGGGTGATATGAATTAAGCGTGTAATTTCAATGGTTATATGTATATTCAGAAAAATGAGGGTCGATATGTATATTCGTAATCTTTCAATGGATTATGTGAATATATATTTTCAGAGTAATATTAAGTAACGTTGCATAATATTTTTTCTAAATTGATAGCAATTTGACTTAGGTTTTTTTTTTACTTAACCAGGGAAACTTTCAGTGGGTTATTTGGATTTTTTTTTAAAAAAATGGGGGATATAAATATCAAGGGACCGAGGTATATGCATTTTCCCTTATTATTATTATTATTATTATTATTATTATTATTATTGGTCTTATGAAAAAAATTTAGGGACAATAATTCGTACGGTCACTTTGACAATCCCAACATGTTTTGAAGTTTTTTTGGAATGTATGTATAATTTTATTTTTTTTAAGAAATGGTAAACTCGCGCGCCTTTAATTATATTACAAAAAAAGGGGATGCCCAAAGAAATGTATGAATATTTATTTAAAGAAATATATATACACTTCATATATAATTGAATAATTTGAGTATAAATATATAATTTATATTTTTTATATCTATCTATATTACTAACCAAAAAGGATTTTCAACTTTTTTTTCTTTTCTTCATTCTTTTTTTTAAAGATATATTTAATGAATAGCGATTATTATGCCACATCATCATCTTTTTTTATTTAAAATTGAAATAATGATGATTTTTTTTTATCTCTTTATATATGTGTGTAAATATATAAATAATGAGTTTTTTTCTAAATATACCCCTAAAAATTCATATTTTGACAAAATATTATGATGTTAATTAGATATATAATTGGTTTGTATAATGTAATTGTTCATAATGTGGATAAAAAATTAATGAAAGTGAATTAAAGAATCAAGCTAATAATAAAAATGATGAAAAAAATTTATTTACTTTTTTTGATAATTTTATGTTGTTTGTGTTTGAGGTGAAAAAGTCACTTTTGCATGCATTCTCTCTAAATAAGTAAAAAAAAAAAAAATTGAAAGATTTTTTTCTTTGTTGGACGGAACACAATTTTTTTATTAGTAAGAGGAAAGCTTCTACTTATTTTATTTGATATTATTATTTTTAAGTCAATGTACACTATGCTATGTAGTGATTGATTTCTCCCTTCTTCATATTTTTTTTTAAGTCCCCAACTTCGAACACTTATTTCATTATGAATCCCTCCTCCAAATGATGTATCTGTTTAGGTTGACGGATAGTTGAAATTCCTAAACTAACATTTGAAATTTTTATTTTTAAGTATATGTAAACTATGTTATTTAGTGATCGATCTCTCCTTCTTCATATTTCATTTTAAGGTTAATGTAATCATTCTTTTTTTGTTTTTTGTAATACATTCTAATTAGACTCAATTTGACAGAGTGGTGGGATTATGTCAAATTTTATTGGTGGATAATTAGAGTCAAGTGGCTTGCTTGTGGAGCATACTTTCCTCCCTCTGAATTATTAATATTATTAGCTAAACCACCATGATAACAAGAAAAAATTTTCTTCGTTACAGTGACAACTGATAAAAATTTCTCTGATTTGATTCATTCACCAGAGTTTATTATTTATTTAAATAAGTGACAAGCCAATGAGGAAAAATCATTAAACTATGACCACTTATTGACCCTAGCCTAGAGCCTAGAGAGAGAGAGAGAGAGAGAGAGAGAGAATTTGTCATTCTAAAAAGAATTTAAATTGAATGGCATGGTTTTCTACCAATTGCATGACTTCTTTAATGGAAAAGGTGGATTGGTTTTCCATCATGTGAGATTTGGAAGCATGACCGATCAATAAAAAATGATATTTAATTTATATTCATATAGACTTTGAAGAAGGGGGTGATAAACTAGTTAAGCTTTGATATGTTTAAACTCAACTCATTTTTAGGGGGTTCAAAACAAAATTTTAACATAAATAAACCATATCCATGAGCTTAAACGAGCATAACTTTGTATTGATTTAATGTTTTGATTTTACAAAGGAGTTGAATCAAACTTCAACTAAATTTTTATAACACAAACGAGTCGAATTTGAACACAAAATGAAGCTCGATCTAGATCTCAAACTTAATCGAGTTTTAAAAATTATTCAAATTCGCTCATTTATCTAATTGAACGAACCCGAATGTGTTTATACTGAGCCGAGCCCGAGCAGCTTGATTTGTTTAACAGCCCTACTTTCAAGTGAAAGGAATCAACAATTCTTCTAGGTCCATGTTCCTACTTTGAGGTTGCGTTTGGTAGTAATCTAGCTACCTACCTACACATGTAATAAATATATATTTTTCTTGAATTCCTTAACATGCATGAATCCTGAATCCTGCACCTTCAAGTCAGTCTCACAAATCCCATGCTTCAGATAAAGTTATGAAATTCAATCATTTTTTTTTGGTGGTAGTTATGAAATTCAATCTTGAAAACTCATAATTCTAATATAAAAAATCTATCACCATCCGAGTTACAATTTACACTTGACCTAGCATAGATCTATAAATGAATTTAATGCAGATGAAAAATATATGATGTCAGGTTAATTCACACATTAACCAAATTTTTTTTTTTTTTTTTTCAAATGGAGTAGCACAAGTAATTATTTTTTATGTCATGGATATTTGTTCATCATATATAAGTCCTAGGTTCAAATTTTCCTACTTGATGCACAAAATTTGTGGATGATTATGCACATCAAGACTTTTTGTCAACTGCCTTACATGTGTAATGCTCCCAAAGCAATTTATAAAATGCATAGTTGCAAATGTTTATATGTTGTTTGCGCCTTGATCAGAAAAAAAATCATAATAACAATATTATTCTTGTATCACCCAAATAAAACTTGTTTTCTCACTAGCTAGATGAAGGTGTAGGTACTTTAGATACTATGAATTAATTTGGTAAACCTATTACTGAAGAACTACAAAACCAAAAAAAAAAAAAAAGCAATGTAAAATGCACAACCAGGTTAAAGATTTGAATTTCCTGTGAGAGATTCACCTTGGGAAAAACATTTAAAAGTGCATGTATTGCATTTAAAGCAAGGATCCAGGAGTTGATTTCATAACTTAGACAGGTGTACAGGAAAAAAAAAAGTTCCAATGGAAATCACAAGTATCCATCTAACAAAACATATATCTTGACAAAATAAGACTGCATACAAAACATAATATATCAACAAGTCTCCCTTATGTGAGATGAATAAAATATTTTTATTTTTGCAACGACACATTTATCTCATGTAGTTACGATCCCACAGGATATTTTTTCAAACGTGCAGAAATACAAGTATTCCCACACAGAAAACGTGCGCGGTGACACGATCAAACCTCTTCAACAAGTCTCTCCTTCAAGAACTACTCAAGTACAGAGTACTCTGTACGCGGAAAGGACATCGAAAATGAAAGAATTCATGGCGGTTCATATCTAGTTCCATGGCAGAGCCACCTGATCTCCATCAATTCCCCTTCTCATCAAAACATTTTGACCTGCATTACATTTTCACCTCCAGCTATGTGTGGGTCCACTTGGGAGTTGGGAGTGAGGACTAAAAAAACGATAAGCCGATGTTACAACATTCATTCCTGCAGGCGCCATGCCACCTAACGCGTTTTATGCATTACTATGTCAATATATATTTTTTTATTTGTAAAAATATGTATTTCATTAGATAAATATACACTTCAAAAAAATATATATTCAAACTTCGTGAAGTATGCAAAAGCGACTGCACGAATGATATGACCTTGTAGCATCATAGTGGTCCCCCCCTAAAACAAATTTTGATGTATATGTATACCTATCCTTTTTTGTTCTTATTCATCTGAACAGACAAAACATGCCCTTCAAACCTCAACTTTTCTTAATATCCAATAATACATGTTGCTGGGGAAAGTTGGAATTGATAGCATGTACCTTATCTTCTAAAAAAGCACCTGATTCAATGAATCAAAATCTCTACAGTTCCATCTCCCAATATCTACAGAATTTCATGTGATCTGGAGACTCAAAAAGGACTGTCTAAACAGTGATGAATGTTTCAGATTCCATAGTGCACCTTATTAAATTGATTATATAGTCTTAATGAACTTTAAACAACTGGGTCGTCGATGAATCTCTCTCTCTATATATACACCCCAACCAATAATTATCACAACCTACATTTTGAGAGGCAGTTGTAAAACTGTATTCCAAGATTCGACTGGTAGTTGCTGATGCCCTTCTCTCTCTATCATCTGTGTCTTTCATGTCTGCTTGTCTGCCAAGTTGTTCTGATTCTCTAATCACAAAGAACTTCAGGTATCCGTGACACATTCATGAACATATTTCTGAATACTGACATCCACTAAGGCCTATTGGACTACCCAAAAATCTGTAACACCAGATATGCAATGTTTGTGGTCATCATGCGGAGTTCATGAACCAACACCACCTAGTAGACATGTTGGTTGTACTGGGACCAAATAATTAAAACAACAACAAGCAACAACGGAAACCCATCATTTTGTTCATAAACAATTTCGTCTACACAAAAGAAATCACAGTAAAACTGGAGAGGGAGGAAAAGACAAGCTCACCATCCAAAACTCAAGTGGTTGTCCTGCTGATAGGCCTTCTGGCATCTAATTTTGAGATAAAATCTTGATTTAATATATTTGGGGTGGGGATCTCCCATCATGTTGCTGTCAAGACAGGAAGTGTTTGTCTAAGGGAAAATGATAGGTATAATCATTTTTGTAGTTACCTGAAATACATGCATTCACAACAAATAAAGTATATACTCGAATGAACTGAATGCATGCCTTCTGGCATTTTCCCTAATGAGAGTATATAGTTATATACTGTATTAGAGATTTCATATATTGGGTTAGGACGGCAGGAATGACTGTGTATCGACGCCCTTTTGTCCAAAGCGAATGAGGGCAAGAAGTCAAGCTCATAGACAGCCAAGTGTGGGCATGTGAGATGCCTCATAGTGACTGTTGCGCAAGTGGCAGCCTGCGGCCTGTCGACAGTGTCTCATACGGCTGGTCGGTCGGTCCCTGTGGGGGTGAAGATGGTCCAGTGAAAGGTCCATCTCACTTTAACATATATAGACACTGAGCCAATCAAAGAAGGGGATGTCATAAAATGGTCCCCAACTAAAGATTACTTCTAAAAGGGAGATCAGGAATTGCTGTGCTGAGGAAAGAAAAACAACCAATCCCATTTATGATAGGATAAGGCATGAACAACTTTGTCCACCCACAGGAAGCCAATTCACACATGTGGCACAACTGATATCAGAGTCTCAAATTCAAGAATAAGAACTGCACATCTGATTTTGAAATATCTCTAGTGTCAGTGACACAGTGACTTATAATTATGGTATAGAACTAAAATGATATTCTGCTACCTTCTTTTTTTAACAACATAGCTTCCCAATGTCTTATTAGAATACCATATTCAATCTTCAACCAGTGGTTTAACTAATAAAGGAGTGATACCATTTTTCACTCATTGGTATAAGTAAAGTCTCTTATATAAATATTAATAAAGAATCAATCACCCATCACCTCTCTTTTATATTATCATGACTTTCACTTAAGGATAAAATTGATATTTTTTAAAAATGTTTAGATCATATCATAGACCAACCAAAGATAAAAGTGATTAACATAACAGACTAAAATTTAAGTTTCCAGAGATAAAAGTGGGTTAACCAAAAAAATCTTAAACCACTGCCAAAAGAGGCCTTCAAACTTCAGAGGGCACCTTGCCAGTGTTCAAAGGATTTTTAAATGAGAGGATGCATAAAATGTTCAGAACTTATATATTATCAAGTTCATTATAGTTGAAAACACTAATTGTCCAGCACCTACTATAGGAAGATTTGACAGCATATAACTCCCAGCGAATGAGGGAAAAGAAAGTTTTGAAATATATTATACCATAAAAGTTATCAGTCGAGCATGAGTTTTCAAGGATTGTTTGGATGCACAGATAATCTAATAGAAAACATATAATGAATCAGGTAAACACAAACAAAAACTTCTCTATTGACATGCTTACATGGTTACATACAAGTAGTGCATCTGGATGGAAGCGAATATAAGTGATCAATGCATGGAAACAAAAATGAACCAAATATGGTGCAATGATAAGTGTTGAGACTTGAATATAAAAGTTTAGGTTACAACACAAGATACGAAACCTAAAAGTATTCAATAGCTAAATGATAAAATAATGCTAAATTTGGGTGATGAAGACAGAAGATGATGAACCAAATATAGTGACAAATCAGGCTCAAGTTGACAAAGAAATATATTAACCAAAAACAACTCAGGCTCATCTTGACAAAGAAATATAAGATAAGAACAGATCAGGCTCATCTTGACAAAGAACTAAAGTTACCCAACATATATTAACCAAAACAACTCACCCACCTGCAAGCACTGATCCTCAGATCATCACTACCAGTTTTCTATTTCCTCATATGCATAGAATCTTGCTTCAGGTGGACCACAAATCTTTGTGTTCTATATATGATTACTGATCTGGTATTAATGTGTCCCTTAGACATTAGACCTTTTTGTGAACAGGGGATCACTAAATTGATAAACAACTACTACTCATTCATATAAAAGCTAACCAATCTGTCTGAGTTAATGAGAGATATATAAGTAGTTATTGTGGTTAAATAAACAACTTCGAGATGAATACCTAGAGAAACTAAGATTGATTGGTTGAGTAAGAGGAGGTCTAACAGCAGCCAAATTTGAAACAGAACAAATAACTGAGGTAAAGTACAGACATGGTGGATGGATGTCACTATGTCAGGATTGAAGAGCAGGTTAGGATTTTAGGCCTTGAGAAGGGAAGGTCACACATGCATGAACTAGAATATAACGGTTGAGTAAGAACTTGAACTAGTATAAATAAAAAGTAGGCATCACCAAAATGTAAGACAAACCATAATCCATAAAGGGTACTGTATAAACTGTTGGGAACAAGAGCATCTGTAAATATAGATTTCTGACAATATCCATGGCAAGGCTAATAGAAAACTCCATGTCACAAGATATTATTTGGCAGATAAAATCTGTTTCTCCTTTGTCTTCCTCATGCAGGTTGAGATATATGCCTTTCCAGTGCAAATGTAAAAAGTTAAAAAAGATGGGTTGAATCTCTGTATGGATTAAAAATGTCTCTCCAATTGGAGACAAAGACTAGGCCAGAAGATTTACCACACAGGGAGATGATACACTCTAAAACCAGAGAGATGGTTTCAAATCCATGTGTTGGGGTGATGAAAACCAAGATTATAGATTTCTTTGTTATTTGGGATATTTATGTTCATCTGATTTGTTTTGGTCTATGGAGCATGGACATGGATATGGCAATGCAACAAATCTAGAAAATATATATTTATACTAAAAGTCTATAATTATTTGAGAACACATCCATAAACTATAAAAAGTGATATAATTATTATAGTATATCAATTATTAGTTTCATGAATATTTTAACATCATTTAGCTCCATGGTTGATGCATCTATGAATATAAACCTCGCAATACACTATTAAAATTTAAAAAAAAATTACAAGACCACGTATAAGGTGTATTGCATGTCTATCTCATGTCTAATGCATGCCTGAAATTCTGAAATTATTTTTTAAGTTTTGAACACATTTAGCATGTAGTTGATATTTTTTCGATAAACACCAAATCGCGTTTCGTGGCATATCCATTGAAGTTTCCATTTGAAGTTATTAGGATTTTTTAGATGTTTAGGGACATTTTATTATTTTTAGTTAAGGTTGTTCTCTATTTAAGTGAATATATGATTTTATTATTTGAGTTTAAGATACTAATTCCCCTATTTCTCTTGTTCTCCTCTCGATATTCCTTCTTTTTTTTTGGGTGATAAGAACCTGAAAAGAGTTGGGAAAATCCAAGTAGCACGTAATAGTCCAAAAGCTCTATGCACCAGATAAGCCTGAAAAGAACACTAATACCAAAGAATTCCCCCCTTGTGGGCTCCTCCTCCTCCTCCTCCTCCACTTCAGCTCTCTCATACGTCTCCATCACATCTTCCTTTTATTTTCTCTTGTCTCTTAGCTTTATTCTTCACCTAACTTCCTTAAAAGTGTTGCTAAGCGCAAAACGGTCCTTATATGCAATCCCCATCGCGGTCTAATTTTTGCTAAAGGTATATACTTCATTAAATAAAACAAGTAATATTTTGTTTTTACACAGGCGATATATACAATTCACTGAAATATATATATATATACATTTTTATGAAATTACATGTTTCATTAAATAAAATATATAACTTCAGAAGAAACAAAAAAAATCAAAACATGTAAGAACTGCAAGTGAGATTGTCCCCAACGCTGTCCAATTTTCTTATTCTCTATCTACTTTTCTACCTCTTCTTTATTCTTTTGAGATGGAATAACTTGTCCATCTCTTCCATCAGAGTCAACAAAAAACACACCCTTTTGAAGATTATCTGATAAGAGTATTCACTGTCCATAAACTACTCAAATTCAAGAAGATAAAATGGTTGATATATGACATTTATAGAGCAGAAGAAACAAATGTTTCACCTCTACAACAGTCGAACAACCACGTCAGAGTGACACAACGTGCTTCAATTTTCTTCACCTTCATCAGAATAACTTGGATTTTATGTATCATATGATGTATTGATTTGGGGGGTTTCAAAGATTTTTTCATATCTTTCTAGAGAAAATGTGCAGGTCCAAGATGAGCTGAAGGAGAGGGAAGACTTGGACCGGGCTGTGAATGGGCCGTCGGGCCGAGTTGTCGAGTTTTCTGTTGGCCCGATCTCTGATCGGGTCGGATCTCTTGAACCAGCCCGATATCGTCCGTGGTTCAAAACAGGATGGGCTGGGCCAAAAGTCAGTCCGCTCTGGACGAGTCGTTTCAGTCCGTATTTAATTTAGATATTCGAAAAAATATTTGCACCAACCTGCAAATCTAGATTAATATATATATAATTTATAAAAATCTAATAATTACCTAATGTAAAACATATATTTATAAAAATTCCTGAATTTGGGGGTCCTCTTTAAAGAAGGGGCCCTAGGTGGTCGCCTATCCGGCCTATAGTCAGGGCCGGCCATGCTTAGACTTACACTCACATCTAATAGAGATATTAGGAACCAAGAGTTGAAGAATGGAGTGATACTTTCCTGGAGTCACCACTCACCCAATCAAAGAACCAACCAAAATCCAGTAACAGCTAAACACGGATACCATTTGAAACTGTATAATTTTTAAAACGATGTTAGAACACGACGAAAATTTACAGGTAAGTCAAAGCAAATACTAGGATCACCGATATGTGGTTATATTTTTAAATTGAGCCCCGTAAACTTTTAAAAATAAATAAAACATGATATTAATCACTTATAAGTGACACAAACATAACACCCACAATGTCAAAACCCCTTCTTTTGATCCCGATTCACCGCCTTAGATGGACGAGGAGCCACGAAGCAAACCTGATCGTCGCTGAACCGAACGTCGATCAACGGCTTCAAGCAATCAGAAGGCGTTCATGGTGATTTGAGGGAAGTGGTTGCTGGGGTTTCCATGGATTCGAAGGAGTGGGAGACGAGTGGGATAGATGAGGATGAGCGGTTCATTGATCAGACGGTCCACATTAAATATGGTTGTATCCTTGGGTTGTGTTGAAGTAAGAGAGAGAATTTTTTTTGTAATGATGATAAGGGATATTTTTATTCTCAGGAATAGATAAGCTATTATCACCCGTATGCTAGTTTATTTAAACATAGCTATCAAGATTTATCTGTTCTAAACAAACAACGAATAAGTACTATTCTACTGTTATAAACCCTGTAATACCCAAACGGATTTTAAGTAATTATCCATATCCGAATAACTTACGTTACTTAAAATACACCGACATGAACCTTCAAACGCTTCTCCTTCGAGAAGCGTATTTAGGGTTTTAGGGTCTCTCTCTCTCACTCACTCACTGCGTAAGCGATGGAGGCGGCGGAGCAGGCGAGGAAGAGGAAGAGGAGGAACCCAACACGCGACGGCGAGCTCCGTCACGCGCTCGACATGTGCGCGCGCGAGCGCGACCTCGCCGGGGCCGTCCTCCTCCACGACTCTGCCTCGGCCGACGGCGCCCACCTCGGCCCCTACCACTACAACGCCTTCCTCCACGTCTGCACCTCCTCCCTCTCCGATCCCAAAACCGGCGCCGCCGCAGTCGAATTCGGCCTCAAAGTCTTCGATCGGATGGTCGAGGACGGCATCCTCACTGAGGCGGCGGCCACCTCGGCCGCCCGCCTCGCCGCGGCGTCGGGCGACGGTGACCGGGCGTTCGAGCTGGTCAGGTCGATGGACCGCCATGGGGTCTCCCCGAGGCTGAGATCCTACGGTCCGGCCCTCTCCGCGTTCTGTTCGAATTCCGAGGCGGAGAAGGCTTATGAGGTTGAGGCGCACATGGCGTCGAAGGGGGTTGTCCCCGAGGAGCCTGAGATTGCGGCTCTTTTGAGGGTGAGCGTCGATGTTGGGAACGGTGAGAAGGTCTATGAGTATCTGGAGAAGCTGAGGAGGTGCGTTGGATGTGTGGGTGCGGAGACGGCGGAGATTGTGGAGCGTTGGTTCCGTAGTGAGCGAGCGGTGGAGGTGGGGGGCGGAAATTATGATGTGGGTGTCGTTAAAGATGCAATTTTGAAGAGTGGGGGAGGGTGGCACGGGCTCGGGTGGTTGGGGAGTGGTGAGTGGGAGGTGAATCGATCGAATGTGGATGAAGAGGGGTTTTGTGTTTCGTGCAAAGAGCGGTTGGTTTGTGTGGACATCGATCAGACGGAGACGGAGAGGTTTGCGGAGGCTGTGGCTTCACTTGCAATGGAGAGGAAAGCTGGTTCCAATTTCAGGGTGTTTCAGGTGGGGCTCTGTGTCCACTCCTTTTTTGTTTACTTTTTTGCTCTAATTGTGTGTGTTATATTGTCTGAATCGAGCTTCTTGTTTCTCATATGGACTTGGTAAATTGAGTTTTCCCTGTTAATGACTGAAGTTCTTGATTACAACTGTATAAATTAAAGGATTTTTTTATGTGGTCTTAATTTATAATATATGATGCAATTGTCTCTCTTGATTTAATGCTCTCCCACACTTAAAATTCTTAGGAATGGTTGGACAGCCATGCTGATTATGAAGCTGTAGTGGATGGAGCAAACATTGGATATTATCAACAAAACTTTGCTGAGGGCGGATTTAGTCTTTCTCAGGTTTGTGCATCCTCCTATAACATAGTGTGCCTTTTTTCTTTCATGTAGGTCATCTTTTACACAAATAACTTTCCTTTTCATGATTTAACTTGTGTTATTATCTGAAATAGAGCAGCTTGATATTGTCGTCAGAGAATTGTGCCAAAGAAGCAAAAATAAATGGCCGCTCGTTGTTTTGCATAATAAAAACGTTAAAGCTTTGATGGGAAAAAGCCCTTCCAATAAAAGATTGCTTGAGGAATGGCAAAGAGAAGGGGCATTGTATGCCTCACCAAAAGGGTCAAATGATGATTGGTAAGTATTGAAATTGTAGTTAGTTGAAGTGGTCTATGAATTTCATCAAACTTGGATTTTTCCATTTCACAATAAACATGGTCAATGTCCCATTGCGAAGCTATTGCGGGTGTAAACTAGGGGCAGGAGAAGGGGTGACTGCAAGCTGTAATAATTTAGAGCAACTTTGGGAGGTGAGGAAGGAATGAATAATAGAGGGGATAGGAGTATAAAGGCTAAGTTTACACTGATTCTAATTCCAGCATGTTGATGGGCTGTTTTTTTAAAAACATCAGCCATATTTCAAAAACATCTGGGAGTACACTGACAAATTTATTAAGGACTTGGCAATATATTACGTGGGAGCCAAGATGTGTATTTAGTTGAGGGGAAATTGGTGATCAACTTATAATGGTGGGGGGTGAGTGTACGTGCCAGTTTTTCTTAGTACACCCGTCTTCTATAGTTCTTTTTTTTTCTGTTTTCTTTTCTATTGTTTTTCAAACTGGTGATCGTCTTTGTATTCTCTCCCCATGTTATTCAATCATTACCATTTTCACAGACCTATTCCGAATGACAAAGAGCAATAATCCAGTAGCTGTCTGTGTGATGGCAGCTTTTGAACCATCAAATTTAGATCTAATGAATCTCCTGTGACCTTGTGTCAAATTGATAAACTTACATAGTCATGGATACAGGTTCAAACTGCCAGTTGCATTTGCGAGATTAAATCTATCTTTAATTACTTAGAAGATGGATATACGCAATAATTTTCTGTTTCAGTTTGATTGCTTCCATTTCTGATGAGCTAATTTATAATAGGAAGCATGTGCATTGTGCATCTAACTGGAGGAAGTAAGGGGTTTAGGAGTAGAAGACTGAACTTGGGTGTATTTTGATTTTGGTTATGTTTAGCAATGTACAGGACATTGAATGATGACAGGAGAACTCTTTTGTTTGTGTTTTTTTTTTTATTATTTTACCCCTGCCATGCACTTGGCTAATATTGAAGGAATCGAGTTTGGAACTGGGAATTGGTTTCCATTGAATTTTGATCCCACACCTTTCCTTTTAACATAGTTTGCTGTTGTATTTTCATTTGTTTGGTTGATTTCATGTTTTTGTTTCTTTATCAACTATCAATTTTTCCATGTTTCAGGTTTTGGCTCTATGCGGCAGTCAAACTGAAATGTTTGCTTGTCACAAATGATGAAATGCGAGACCACATTTTTGATCTATTGGGCCGGAACTTTTTTCTCAAGTGGAAGGAACGACACCAGGTATGAACCAGGGATCTTTCTATGATATGTAGTAGCTTTCAATGTTGCATGTTATCGTTCATTTTCAAAGATGCATATCGAGGTCTACTTCAATCACTTTCAATCAATAGTTAACCCACATGGGGTCGGTTCTTTGGATAGAGTCATGGCCTCATGGGTATGCTCCACGTAGGTCTTGAGTTTGAATTCTCCCAGGTTTATGGGTGATTTTACCCAACTAATGTCAGGTTCCTCTTTATCAAATGGAAAAGAAAAAGAGAAATGACATATGTAGGCACATATATACCTGCTATTCCCAAATTGTTGATATGCCCATGTAGTTCTTTGGTAGATTGCACATTAGTAGATGCTGCCAAAGGGAGTGAAAAATGTGTGCCTGCCCAAACTTGAATCATGTGCATTTAGTTTTGGTTAATGTTTTAGCTTTACTATAACTTCAATGAAACACAACCATACAGAATTATACATCCAATATATGACCCAACATGTGCCAAACTATCAAATTGTGAAGAGAGTTATAGGACCGGATTTAGGGTGGATACATGTAGATTGGGCTTGTAGGTTTCAGAGGATACCCTCATTAATAGGATTTAGTTTGACTTTTGCTACATAGATAGACAGGATTTTAAATAAATTAGTTTCCAAGTTGGGTGTGAAATTGAAAATTTAGTTTCAAGTTATTTTATCTGCTACTTCACAAATCTTCACTGGGATTATTATTGTGATTACAAATGAAAATTTGGTGTCCACCAATTCTTTCAAAATTGATACACTACATGGTATAAAAGGAAGTGTAAAAGATAATGAATACAAAAAACTAAAAAAACTAAAGGAGTGGCTTATAAATAATGGACCTCTTTTAACAATAATAGTAGACAACGAATGTGTTCTTTTTTGCTTCTCTCATTATTCTTTCTTTGGCGATTGAAAGTCTTCAATATATTGCTAGTTGAGTTTATCCTGATTGGTTTTTCCCAAACCCTTTGCACCAATTTCCAATTATCCTACTAAAGAAGCACTTCACACACAAGTCTTCATTAGAATGAATGTGTGATTGGGAAACGTCACAGCTAAAAGGTCAAGATACTGCCCAAACAACTCTACTGAGCTATGCCAGGGTCTTGTTTTGACATTGTATCCATATAAGCACTTTGACATGGTCTTTTCCAAGGTTGAAACTTGGGTTTAAGATTATTGGAATTTGGCCGATGAGGATCAGTCAGTGACTAGTGTCACCAGTCCAATCACAATCAGTATAATCTCTCATATACATGTCTTGGTATTTATGAGCATTTTTTTAAGCTTTAGACTTTTTTTAACAAAAACAATTACGGACCATCTTATAAATTTTGGGTGTGACAAAAGGACCATGCATTAGAATTACATAATTTAATCAAGTACATCCTAAAGTGAGCAAATCCACAAGTGGCAACTTATTAAAACATCATAAACATTTAATTCTATTCCTATATATTGTTCATATTTCTACAAGGGCCTTTGGAACTTGGAAGTAGGACCAAGGAGGGTGGTCGTGGTTTGATTTGGCAGATGTGACGTATGTGTTGTTTTCAAAACCCTCATAAAAAACGTATTTTTTTAAAAATGATTTAAATTTGAAAAATGTAAGTTTTAAAAAGTGAGGATTTGTGATTGCTAAGATGTAATGTTTCTTTATTTTAAAATGTGTTTCTTTGTTTAGGTTTTTTTCCTGGCTATGTACTTCGTTTCAACAAGTGAATGGCCAATACTTCTCCTCCTTCAAAAACGTCAGAACTTTAAAAAGAACATAAATATGTGTTTGTGATCGTGAAAAGTGAAAGCTAATTATGTGTAGGTCAAATTAAGAATGAAAAGTTAAAGCGGAAGAGAATGTAATTATTGACGAGAGCCTCTAAAGAATCTGAAAACCTTCCAATGAATACAAATTTTTTCCAAATTATTGAATTTCAATAACACAAAGAACCTCCACAAGATTTCAAGATACTCCAAAAGCTGTTGAGGATCTTTAAAACGCCATTTCAAAACTTCCAAGAACTTTTTCCAAATAATTTCAAAAGTTCGAGAGTGCAGAGAGACTAAAGAGAACTTTGACAGAGCGATTTTAGTGAATAGAGGGATTTGGATGAGAGATTTGAGAGTAGAGATTTAAGAGTATTGATTTTTTTTAATTGGTGCCTCCCTATGCACATTTGGGGTTTTGATTATCTGAACTCCTTTTCAGAGTCAGTGGGTGTTAACCGGCTAACCAAAGCTTAGTTTGCTCTGACTACAACTAACTCAGCCACAACAGAAACCAGTGAGAGTTGAGATTATTTAGTGATGTTTAGGGGTCCAAATGGAGCGATATTTGTAATAGAGAAAATTTCCCCAAACCCCCTTTTTGGCCCAATGGCTAGATATGGCTAATTTGTATTGGCTATTGGGGCAATGTGCGACAATGTGTTGCCCAAGCACTGCACATGCTGCACATAGATGTCCTGTTACATTCAATATTGAAATAGTTCTTTAGAACCTGAAGTCGTTGATGCCCATTGCACTTTCTTTGCTAGATGAGTATAAGGTTCTTTGCTAGATGAGTATAAGGTTTTGAGCATGTAATGCTATTGCCCCATATAAATTCCTCATCCGCCTTCTAGAATTTTTTACTTCTTTCCGTTGCAGGTCCGGTACACCTTTGCCAAAGGTATTTTGAAGCTTCAGATGCCACCACTGTATTCCCTAGTCATTCAGGTATGATTACAAAGTGTACTGTCACAGTTCTCTCTGTTGGTTATCAAATTATAATTTTTCTACAATCCTTGCCCCAAGTTTTGCTTAAAATGCCACCATTTTTTTTTTTCTGAAAATGCTGGTGCTACTTAAGAAAACAAAATGTTATTGTTTGTTGTTTTTTATGATGCCAAGCTAATTGAACTTTGGATCATAAAAGTTTAAAACATTTCAATCTCTGAGTCTTCAGGAGTCCGAAAGGAGATCATGGCATTTTCCATTGGAAGAAGATTGCAAAGATGAAAGATCAAGGTCATGGCTTTGTATAACTAGAAAAGCCCCACTAGAAGGTACCATTAAAATTGAACGAAACACTGGATCCGAACAAAACACGGCAGAGATGACCAAAGCCGAGAATGGAAATTATCCATAGCATTTGTCATCTTCGTGGAATATGAGATTAACCCATGACAATCTTTAGTAACGAGGACGGATTTTTCGGTTTCATCAGAAGCCACCTACCTTGAAAATGAGAGGGAGAAAAATCTAGGAGGTACTGCTGTTTTACTATGTGATTCATGGAATGCATAATTTTTCTTTTGCATTTAGAATATATATATGTTATCTAACAGCTTCAATTGCTGGTAAGTTATATTGCTTTTTCTTTTTTTGGGGACAAGTAGTAGTTTAAGTTGTTGAAGATTAGGAAAGAGAACTGCTATTTAAAGTTTTTTTGGTTGGAAAGGTAACTTTTTAACAGAAAAGAATCCATCAGTTGATACCTTGAGTGCCATTGAAGACTTTGTTTTTTAAAATTTGATGATCCTATTTTCGGTTTGTTTTGTGGGGCATTTGAATAAGATTGTGTTTGAAAGCTGTTTCATCTACTTTATACTATCTTACAAACAAGGTTATTAGGATATCAACTCTTATCTTTTCCTACCATCATCTGACACTAAAAAAAATAAAATAGTAGTCAATGTTCAAATGGAGCAATCAATCATGCCTTTTTTAAAAGATTACACCTAAAGCATGATAAATACATGAGATTATGATATCTTTGTTGAGACTTTTAGCCCAAAGTGGTTGGGAATAAGAATACTGTTGAGCAAATAACTACTTTGATGGTATGGGAATATGAATAGTTATGTTATGCATAGATACCAGGATAACTTGGGGAATTCTGTAGATGCTATTAAAGGCCCACATTTGGTTTGCTGTCTTATTTAGGAATAAAATATTTATTCAAGGATAGAGATAATTTTCTATTTGGTCATTATTTTTTTCTGTCTGGATTTTTTTTTTGTTGCAAACATAGATGAAAAGTTGTATTTGCTTTCCTCAGATATAGCTATCACTGCTTATTTTCTCCTCTCTTATCTGACACAACTATTATGATTTATCCATGCTAAACACAATTAAGCCAATTCATCTCTTATCCACCATGATATTCATACTCATGTTTGGGGTGCCATATAGAGTTATTTGTTGCCCTCCGATATTTATAATGGGATAGATAATAATACATACAAAATAAGTAAATGTTTAGTTGTAATATCTTGGGAAATGTTAATGTGACATTTTTGTTGTTTGATTCACTTTATATAAAGTGATGATAGGTGGTGGATAAGATATGGGTAATAGTTTATAACTTTTTAAATGATAATTATACTATTACATAAATTGTTTGTGTTTAAGAATAATTCAATACGTGTGTAAGAGGAAAGATGTGTCATCTTTTGGGATGTGTGTGGGAGTGATAGATGAGATAATTATTTTTTAAAAATAACATATAATGATATTTTTATCCATTGCATAAATAAACTTTGATAAACAATTCTAACACTCTAGAATAGTTATTGGGTTTATTTCTACCTTATCCAGGCATAATTATTGGGTTTGTTTTAGCAAAACAAACTATTTTTTTGGAAAATATTAGACTCAGTTTATTTTACTGACTAAAATTTATTGGGTTTATTTTTTTAAAAACATAAAATATCATCTAATAAAGTATATGTTTTGATAAAAAATGTATCTCTTTATTTTGAATTGAATGAACTTATTTTTAGTAAGTGTAAAAAAATATTTAATGAGATATTTACAATGTTTAACGAGGTATATGTTTTACTGGATTTTTAATGAAGTATATAGAACTGTATTTTAAAATAAGAAAAAAATTGAGTGTAACAACACTTTTTTTAGCACCACTTTTTTTTCTTTCATTATTGCCCTCAATTCCCTTCTTGGGGGGGGAGACTTCTTCTCATTCTCAAAAACCATTTTAATAGGATGCATAATATTAATCAAATGGAGTATCACTATTCTCATTCCCTATTCTGCATTTATTCAAAAACCATCGCGGAAGACTTGTTCAATTCTTTTTAAACAGCACATGTATCAATTCTTTTCAAACAACATATACATACATATGTTCTGTATATGAGGAGTCAGTGAACCTCTCTCAGTCTCAGTCTCTGTCCCTGTTTGGTGTGACATATAGGAAACACATCAACCCATGTACTCTCCATTTTTTCCCTCCGGTCCACCTCCACCACCTACTTCAATGAGTCTGCCATTCCAACTCCCTCCTCATTCCAACCACCCAAAGACACACAAAAACATTCTTAAAACCTTTTAAAACCCCCCCTCTTCACATAACAAGCTCCCTCTTAAGCAAAGCCTTGCCATGGTGTGCCTCACCTCGTCCTCCTCCTCCTCCGCCGCCGCGTTTTTCAAGGCGTCGTGGTTTTGTGCCTTGTTCGTCGTGGCGCTGCTCGTGCTCGGGCTCTGCGATTGCCGGGACAGAGAGTTCAAGCCCTGGAAGGCAAACACGGGGTTGCCTTGTGACGAGATATATGTCGTCGGGGAAGGCGAGACTCTGCACACCATCAGTGACAAGTGCGGTGCCCCGTTCATCGTGGAGGAGAATCCGCACATCCAGGACCCTGACGACGTATACCCTGGTCTGGTCATCAAGATCACCCCTTATAATGTTTAAGGCGGAGTTTGCAAACGAATTTGAATAGCTTTTGGAGATTCTATTTTTTTAAGAATCGTATTTTATTCAAACTCGTTTTCAAACACCCCCATACCGATCTCAGTTTTCCATTCAAGCACGATCCTTTATAAGTATAGTTTTGTATAAATTGTAACTCCTTGTTTCATACATCAATGAGAAGAGCCTATATTTTCAATCTGGCAATGTCAGTACATATATCAAATAGAGTTTGAGTTGATCATAGATGAAAGAAGCAATACTTTGCTGTGAAAATGAAACGCCAACCACCCACCTTTGTTTCACAAATGATTCAAACAGTACACTTCAATCAAATTCAAAACACAGGAAGAAAAAAAATATATAGCTCGACCCAAAGAAGAGCAAATCCAGCACTAGAGATTCTGTTTTTTCATGAATTGTATTTAATTCAAATTCATTTCCAAATGCTCCCTAGCAGTTCTAGCATTTGATGAAAGCTAAAAACAGCTTTAGAATGGAAGTGTGTTTTCTAGAAAGTTGTTTTAAATAGAAAACTATTTTTAAAACTTGCTACCAAACATGATCCTTTATAATTTGTATTAATTATAATTCCTCATTTAATAGTAAATACATCAATGAGAAGAGCCTATATTTTAACGTGGAAATGGCATTACAGATGTCAAATTGAGATTTAGTTTGATCATACATAAAAGAAGCAATACTTTGCAGTGAAAATGAAACACCAACCACCCCCCTTTGTGTTAACACCAAAAAAAACCACCCCCCTTTGTGTCACAAATGACTCGAACAATACACATAACCAATTCAAAACACTGGAATAAAAATACATGGATAATGTCACGTGCAGTCTATTTTCTAGTTTCAATTTTAGCCTACACGTGTTTTGAATTTTGTAAAAATAATATACTTTATCTAATGAAAATATATGCTTTTATATAAAATGAAGCATATACTCCAATGAATTACATGAATGAATTTATAGAGAATGTAAAATATTTCTATTGAAGTTTATACTTTGTTAATGTGAATATATACTTCGGTGTTTTTCTATTAAGGCATATGATATTAGAATTAGGGCTGAAGAAAAATTTGTGTATAATAGCACTCAAAGTATATATAGCATGACCCAAACAAGAGCGACTCCATCATCTTATGAAGATTTTGTTTTTTTATAAATCATGTTTAATTTAAATTCGTTTTCAAACAACTCCTACTGGTCCCAGTTTTAACAGAAGGCTCTAGGATGAGAGTGTATTCTCTGGAAAGTTGTTTCCAGTGAAAATCTGCTTTTTAAACTCCTCCTCAAACACCATCTCCTATACAAGTATAGCATTGTATAAATGATGACTCCTTATTTCATACATCAATGAGGAGCCTATATTCAATCTGGCAATGCCCTATCAAATTGAGCTTGATTTGATCATCATACATAAAGAGAAGCAATACTTTGCAGTGAAAATGAAACACCAACCACCCCCTGTGTTACAAATGATTCAAACAATACACTTCAATCATTCAAGACACAGGAAGAGGGAAAAAAAAAAGCCTGAATCGATCATCGTTGCGTCATCGAATCGCAATCGCTTCACTTGCGAACGTATTTCAAGATGCCGGGGATGTGGATGTTGCTCAGGTAGTCCTCCCAGTTGATGCATTTCGGGTCAAAGCAGAATCCCGCCTTCGCCTCCTCCGCCATCTCCCGCCTCAGTCTCTCCAGGTTCAAGTCATCAAAGCTGCATCGATTTTCGATGTCAGTTTTGACGTATATACAGAATCACCCAAAAATCATGTGTGATTGAAACACTGAGATTTTTAGAATCTTGTGATTCAAACTCAGCTTTCCAAAAAAACTTTGTTTCATTAACTTTTCAATCTCAAGAATTTTCGGCCTAGAAAATAAAGATGATAGTTTGAAAAGTTAAACGTTAAAAATGTGTTTGGATCCAAACAAAACCTAAAAAGTTCAGCTTACCACCCCTTGAAGAAGGCGTAAGGCTTGTAGATGTCCACCATATGCATGACAAATTTGTATTTCCGGCTGAGTTCGTCGTACCGGCTTTGGAACAACTGGCAAAAGGCGGCGTTGGTAACCCTAAGCGCCTCCAACGGTAGTCGGTACCGGAGAACCATGTACCGTTGGAAGCTCGGCAAGTCCGAGTAGACAGGGAGGCGGTGCGTGCCAAGGGGAGTCCCATCCTTCCCTATGCGCGGGTGCCTCTCGAAGTATCGGAACCCGCACTCCTCGAGGAGGGCGAAGGTGACCGGGTTGCTCACTGATGTGCCTACATGGTAGATCGACCCGGTCCGGTGGCTCGCCCGGGCCGCGAGGGTCGCCAGCATCGCATTCACCACCATGTCTCCAGGTATCTGCGCTTGGAAACACATTCATGTGAGATATAACTAGTAAAAGATGAAATTGAATGCGCGCGCGCGCTCGTGCACGCGAGCGCGGGAAGCGGAGAGACCTACGATGTCCATGGTGAGCTCGAGATCCGCGAGGAAGCACGTTAGCTGCCCCGTCGCGTACCCGATTATCAACGTGTCGATCGTTCTGTAAGCCAATGAAAATGAGTTACAGAACAATATGGAGCGTTTATAGGTCATGTTTTTTACAGCTTCAATTTACAAATAGAGATTTTAACTTATCTAATAAGCTATGTATATGTTTGTTGTAATTGTTGAAAAGCAGAGAATAAGCTGTAAAACAGTTTTTTTATGTTTAATTGTCAAAATTACCAATTTTAAATGCAGAAGTTAAAATTTTAATTTGTGTTTGATAAAATAGAGTGATTTTACTTATAATATTAGTTTTATGAATATTTAAGACAAATTAATATAACATGATAAAAGTTATAATTCATTATAATAGTTTTCAAATATTAAACTCTACAACTATATTATATTTTTTCATTAGTGTCAAAATAATTATTTTTACAATAGTATGGTCATCAGAGAAAACAAGTAAGGGCATTAACGTCCAAAAAAAATCCATAAGAAAGCATCATTTGTTTGAGATTCTAACTTTTTAAAGTTATTTTTAGTTTAAATAAGTTCCAAGAATATTAAACAAACAGATAATAACTGCTCATTCTAATTTAAAAGATATAATTTTCAGCTTATAAGTTTTAACAAACACGTACAAAATGAGATGAGATTCAGTTAGGTCCAGTTAGGAACTAGTGAGACATGATGGAATTTAGACCTGATTGGATCCCATCTAGTAATAAGAGTGAATTGGCATACCTAGTTCCTTCCATCCAGCCTGGGAACGGCTCGTGGAGGGTGCTTGTAATCATCGTCGGCCGGAGTATAACGAGGGGCAGTTCACCTCTATAGTGTCCGAGCAACATCTCTCCCAGTGCCTTTGTGAAGACATATGTGTTTGGCCACCCATAATGCCTAGCCCTGTATGACTCATTGCAACAATTTCATAAGCTTGGTATTTCATACTTACACACAATGTAAGTTCAATTTTGAATTTCATTGTGTGGACCTTTGCAAGCCAAGTTGTTTCATGGCAGCCCTCTGAGCCCGCAACTCGACGTCCTCGGCCCGCAACTCCTTCAGCCTCTCTTCGACCAGTCTGAGCTCGACATGCAAGTCTAGACCGGGCACCCCGTTTAGGGCCTCACCCATCTGAAATGGCTTCTCCGATATGAGCCCGGCCTGTTCTCCAGCGACGTATGCTGGAAAAAAAAAAAAACATTAGTACTAGATCATCGCATTGAAAGCGCAAAATTTTTGAAGCACGCACCGGTCGAAATGTGGAGGAGGATCTCCAGTTTCTTGCAGTTCTTTGCAAATTCCAGCACATGTTTAGCTCCTAGTACATTGACCCCCAGAGCCACATCATATCTGCATTTTCAATTGTAGTCTGATGTGTTTGTAGCAGAGACATATTGTGTTATGCAAACGCATGTAGTAGAGTTGAAACTAGAGTTATAAATGGGCCAGGCTGGGCCGGAGTGGCACAGGCCCAACCTGTCTAAGAGGAATGCCGTGTTTGGGCTGGCTCTTTAGTAGTGGTGCATTTTATAGCCTGTTTTGCAGTCTCATAAGAATGAGAGATTATAATTTATTAGTTTATAAATATATATATACAATTTATTAGAGTTTTGTGTTACCTTTCATAGAAAATGGTTGTAGCAGCGGCGTTAACGATGATGTCGATGTCGTTCCACATCGTCTCAATGAGATTGGCTTCTTCTATCCCCAGATTCGGAGATGAAATGTCACCCGCAACTAGAGACACCTTCTCGGAGATGAGCGAATCGAATCCTCTTTTTCGCTTTTCTTTCAGAACTTTGAACACTTCTTTCCCTATTACCTGAGCACACATGGTAACAATGATCATTTGTTTCAGCCTTTTCTCCAAGTCTTGAATTGTTAAAAATTGGACTTCTATGATATGAAGAAAATTTTCTTTGGATAATTTACCAAACTGATCATAAGTGAAAAACTTCTGTTCAAGACCGAAATAGAAATAAAAGTGTAAGTCTCAATAATTGAATTTAAGGTTCAACCTTAATGAAAGTTAAATATGAAGCAAATGTGATTAAAAAAAAGGAACTTCAAGAACACACACACACACACTTGGAATCTTGTGGAAAAATAGGGGATTGCAAACAGGAAAACTGATAAATCACAGTGTGTGGTGTCATCAAATAATTGTTTTTAGGGATTTTTATTTTTTAGCCCCCATAAAGTATATGATTTAGATTCATCTCTCATTTCTTCATATTATAGTTTAAGTATCTAGATTTAAAATGTATGTTTCTTATCGGTCCCTGTAAGAGACTTTTCCCTAAATTATTTGGTTTTCTTATTAGTTCTTATGAGGAACTAAAAAAGAACATATCCTTTAAATTTAGGGGCTTAAACTGTAATATGAAAAAGTGTGGAATTAATCACTAAATCATATAATTTATGAAGACTTAAAAATAAAAAACCCTTATTTTTATTAAATTTTGTTATTGTGTTTTCTTATATTTGTTAAATTTAAAAAATTGATGCCACATTGATCATTAACTACTTTTCATGTAACACTTTTTTTTTATGGAACAGCTGAGGTACGGGCCACTCCAGCTAATATATTGATAAGAATTAATATTTTTGTTCTAAATTGAAAGGAAAATAAATTTGATTATTAAGATCATTTTAAATATCTTGTGATGGCCCAGTTACTTAGATTACTTTTCATTTTTATAACAAATTGTCAAATGGATTTTGTTTTTTGTTTTTTTCCCAAAATCAGATTTTCAACTCAAAATGAGTATTCTTGAATTTCACCTTTTAGTTTCAGATGTTTTAGAAGTTGAAAAAAATAAGGCTTTTTCAAAAGTTGATTGAATAAATTTTTCAAAATTGATCATTTAAATCAATGTAAAACATAACCTGATTTTGAAAATTGTTTCCAAACAAACCTAAAAAATGATCCCAGCTGGATTTTCATCTGATGGTACCACATATTATACAATATAATAGATAATTTTCCTTTTTTATATAGATTTTCATTCGAACAAAACAACATACATATAAATGCATGTATTTTAACAATGAAATTGAGAAAAATAGTTTCTTTAATTTAATAATCTGATCCGTGAATCATGATCTAGTCACTATATAAAAATCATAATTTTATGAAACATATTATATTCTACATATTAATTAAAAATCACATATCACTATATTCACAAGTACTATATCAACATGTTTGTTTATGTGTGTAGTAGATTATAAATCTAGATACAAAATTTTCTCTACAAAAAAAAATAAAAATATGAACAAAAATATTATTTTACTCATTATCAACTACCCCATGCCATGCACGTGCACAATAAATTAGTAGATGGGACTGATTTTAATCAAATAGAAAGAAAAAAAAGGTTTCTATGGATTCTAGGAAGAGAAAAACACCAATGAATGAGCTAGCTGATGCAGAACGAGTGGCGGACGCGTTTCAAGAGCGATGAATCCAAAAGGATTCATTTTGAAATTTCCAAATATTTATAGAAAAACCGACTAGTAGAAATATGATGCCCTGAACTCGGAATCGTCTGAAATTTTTACTGGAGGTAGATATCGAGGAGATCTATAAGAATTGTAGCTGTGCTACACTACGCGCTTATTTTTTCCTTTTTCTCATTTTTCAGCCTTCAAAATGGCATTTTTGCTATTTTTAGTAATTTTTTAGATTCTGCATATCTCCTTCATAATAATTCAGATTTGACTGAAATCAAATCCGAAGATCTTTTAAGATCCTCTAGAGTTAGTTATAACAAATTTTCGTTTTTGCTATTTTTAGTAACTTTTTAGTATAAAAAAGATATTTGTAATTTAGGGTTGGCAGTTTATATAATATATTTCTGAGTTTTATTATTCTCTTTGAGAATTGTGGTTTGTTGAAGGATCTCAGTACTTATTGGATCTTTGTTTTAATTTTTTCACTGCGTTACTAGCTAACAAGGTGGGTATCAGTGAATTGTGCATTTGTTGTTCAATAAATATTACAAACATTTATTATGGTGACCTATGTCTATACATAGCCATTTATTGGTGAATGTGCAGGTTTAAAAAAAACAAAAAACAAAGTTGAAAACTTGCTTTTTGAGTGCTGGTTTTCAATGGTTGGTCTGTTTTTGTCTCTCAATTTGGTTCACCCACATGCAAAAGTACAGATGTTCTGTGCACCGAAACACAGAAAAAGCTTGTGCGAGAGAATATATCACAAAAAATCATTTATAATTATAATACATAAACTGTTTTTTTATATTTATTTATCATAGTTTTGCATCATCTACGTGAACACTTCTTCTATACACACTTAGAGAGAGACAGGGAGAGAGAACTCACACATGTACCTCTTTTAGGCTCCATTTGGATTTGCGTCTAGACAGATTTTGCGATGAAAATGGTAGACGAGAATCCGAATGGAACAATGATAAATGCATCATTTCGATATTCTCATTTAAGGCCCTGTTTGATTGTGCGTTTGGACGCGCTTTTGTTTTTTAATTGAAAAGTTAAAATCATGCAGTCAAACGTGACAGTTTTTTACAGAATCGGAAGCTGAATTATTTTTAATTTTTCCCTCGAAATTTGTGTTTTAAAAAACTAAGAAACAATGCTTTTTGGTCGGAATCGATTTTTTGAATTGAAAAACAACTTTCTCTGCCAAACATTAAACTCATTTTAAATATTGATTCATGATTTAAAAAAAAGCATCTTAAAAAAGTCAAGGTCTAAAATCATCTTAAAAAGCAGCTTTATTCTAAAAATTACTTTTCAATCTGTGTTTCCAAACGGACCCTAAAACTCTTCAAAAAAAAGCTTTTCAAACGCTGAGCTACTTTTTCGAAGTGAGGGTTTGAAACTCACATACAGATTGTCCATTAAAAAAAAGCTAACACAAAATAACACAAATAAGGAGATCAAGAAACACAAAAAACCACACAGAGAACATGTAATTAATCTTTTTTTGTTTTAAGTTTTAGGTTATCAAACCTCGCTTCGGAACCTTTGCGTTACAGTCTTTGCATCAGTGGCTCTCATCAAAAGATAGAGCTTCTTCACATCTGGTTGAACCCTAAGCACCTTCTCCACAAACACTTCAACCAACCAAACAGAGACAAAGATCAGAAAAAACTTGAAGAAGAAAAAACAACCTAACAATGGCAAGATGTCAAGTGCTTACACTTGGCCAGGAAACCAGTAGAACCAGTGACTAAGATGCACTTATTTTTCAGAGAGTCTGCAATACTGTTGAGCTCCATTGGACAGACTGTTCTCTCAGGTTCTCTCAGAGAGAAGGGGTGGTGGTAGATGAAGAGGGTATTGAAAGACCTCAGAGGGAGAAAGAGAGAAGTACTTTTGTGTGTGTCATGGGGCAATGCATTTATAGAGTGCAGGAGGGGAGGGTGGAGCCCAGTTTTGAAAATTGAAGGGGGGAGGGGGGATTGTGTTTTTTAAAATATCTAAGGTCAGTTTTTGGATTAAATTAGGTAGAACTTTTAATTAGATTGGACCACCCAATTATCTCTTGGTAGATTGTTAGACCACCCCTCCATGGAGGGGGAGGTACTAGGTTCTAGCCTTCCAGGCAAAACAATGGGCTCTCACAAGTGTACATGTGTTAGTATGAAAAAAAGGCAGGTGTGAAGGGTTTGTTACTGTTTTTACTCTTAGCCCCCGTTTTGTTTCTGGTAGAAGACCCTGAATAAACCCAGATAACTCTGGATAAGAATTTTTAAGTGTTTGTTTATCCCGGATAACCCCTGATAAAATATGTCAGAATAAACCCTGATAAAGTGGTATAAAGATTCCAATTAACCCATGAAATTAAAGTTATTCTACGTTATTCCACCCAAAGAATATGTGGGTCCACTGTTAAATCAACTGTCATCACCTCTTATAAATCACTTGTCAAATAAACTATCATTATTTTTTTACCTTTTATAAATTCTTATTCATACTTTATTCACATTTTACCCAAACAACAAAACATTTAGCCCCCGTTTGAGTGAGTATGACTGTATGAGGATAAAGTAATTTTGTGTTTGGTTGTGTTTTGAATTATTCTTATCGGTAAACATAAGACTAAATGTTTTGTTGTGTGGGTAAATTAAATGTTAATAAAGTATGGATAAGGATTTAAAAAGATAAAAAAAATAATGATAGTTGATTTGACAGGTGATTTGTAAGAGGTGGTGACAGTTGATTTGACAGTGGGCCCACATATTTTTTGGGTGGAATAACCTAGGATAACTTTAATTACAGGGGTTGATTGAAATCCATATACCACTTTATACCAGTTTATTTTGGCATATTTTATCAGGGGTTATCCGGGGCAAACAAACACACCAAAATTCTTATCTGAGGTTATCCATGGGCTTATACCAAAACAAACGGGGGTTTATTCTTATGTTTACCAACGAGAATAATTCAAAACACAACCAAACACAAAATCACTTTATCCTTATTTATATTCACTTATGCTTGGATAAATGTATACCCTATAATAAAACATATCCCCATTCGAAACGGGGGCTTAGGGTGCGTTTGGTTGCAAAAGATTTTGGGATTTAAGCTTTTTAAAAATTTAAAAGCTAAAAAATTATTGTAAAGTAGGTAAACTTAAATACATCATTGTTACTAGATTTTGTCTCTAGACTATGTTTCATAAAGCAGCCATCATC